>JAVIAB010000050.1:83389784-83719784 GCA_032433765.1 Megaustenia siamemsis | reverse complement strand
CTACATCATTTTCCATCTTTTTAATCAGCAATAAAGTCTCTCTTAGATAACAGCGCCACCTTTCTATGTTTCCTCACTCCTTGCATTGCTGCCTCTCTCTAAACTATTCTGTACATCTCTCTGTTGCTTACCTAACATCTAAGGTTAACATCGTTCCACGCATCTAATTCAATCAAAACTGTTTTAGAGCTGTTCCATCTACTTTAGTGGAGCTTTAGATGATGTCTTTATCTTGATGGTAAATGTGGAGATGATGTCTTTATCTTGATGGTAAATGTGGAGATGATGTCTTTATCTTGATGGTAAATGTGGAGATGATGTCTTTATCGTGATGGTAAATGTGGAGATGATGTCTTTATCATGATGGTAAATGTGGAGATGACGTCTTTATCGTGATGGTAAACATGGAGATGATGTCTTTATCTTGATGGTAAACATGGAGATGATGTCTTTATCTTGATGGTAAACGTGGAGATGATGTCTTTATCGTGATGGTAAATGTGGAGATGATGTCTTTATCGTGATGGTAAATGTGGAGACGATGTCTTTATCTTGATGGTAAACGTGGAGATGATGTCTTTATCGTGATGGTAAACGTGGAGATGATGTCTTTATCGTGATGGTAAACGTGGAGATGATGTCTTTATCGTGATGGTAAACGTGGAGATGATGTCTTTATCTTGATGGTAAACGTGGAGATGATGTCTTTATCGTGATGGTAAACGTGGAGATGATGTCTTTATCTTGATGGTAAATGTGGAGATGATGTCTTTATCGTGATGGTAAACATGGAGATGATGTCTTTATCGTGATGGTAAACATGGAGATGATTACCCAAGCACCACCCAATTTACTTGCTACCACCCAGTTTACTTGTATTTACTCGTTAACACCCAGTTTACTTGTATTTACTCGTTACCACCCAGTTTACTTGTATTTACTCGTTAACACCCAGTTTACTTGTATTTAACTATCACTGCACAGTTTACTTGTCACTACCCAATTACTTCTATTTAGTTGTCACTGTCCAGTTTACTTGTATTTAATTGTTACTGCCTAGTTTATTTTTCACTGCCCAGTTTACTTCTATTTACTTGTCACTGCCCAGTTTACTTGTCACTACCCAGTTTACTTGTCACTATCCAGTTTACTTGTAATTACCCAGTTTACTTGGATTTACTTGTAATTACCCAGTTTACTAGTCACTGCCCAGTTTACTTGTATTTACTTGTCACTACCCAGTTTACTTGTCACTACCCAGTTTACTTGTCACTACCCAGTTTACTTGCCACGACCCAGTTTACTTGTCACCACAATTTGTTGTTGTTGTTGCGTTCGCCAGCTTTCAACTCTGACGAAGTCCCTAGAGACTAGGAACTGAATTTACGTGTTAATCCATTTTTCCCTGGCAGCCGTGTGCACAGGGGTCCCTCGCCGCACAGGCAGATAACTCCGACTTTGGGGGTGCTCATGTTTTTCCCTCAATGAGTAACTGACGTTTCAAGCCGGGCCTCGCTGCTGAGACCAGGGGTGGTTGTCGCAGGGAGAAATCATAAATAAAAATCCCAACCGGTGTAGCCGAGATTAGAACCCACAACCTCTCTGTCCCGAGGCCGGCGCCTTGCCTCAAGACCAATCAGTCCCCCATGGACTTGGAATATGAGGAAACTACAACAAGGAACACTTTTCATGCATAGCCAGCAATGGTTCCTAACGCTTATCCACCATATACCGGAAGTTCTGCTCCTCCCGAAAATGATGATCGTTATATTTCTTTAAAAATGTATAGAAATGAAAAGACAAATATCATCAAGATGGACAAGGGAGTGACAAAAAGTGGAGATGTGCACAAGGGAGTGACAGAAAGTGGAGATGTGCACAAGGGAGTGGCAGAAAGTGGAGATGTGGACAAGGGAGTGACAGAAAGTGGAGATGTGCACAAGGGAGTGACAGAAAGTGGAGATGTGGACAAGGGAGTGACAAAAAGTGGAGATGTGGACAAGGGAGTGACAGAAAGTGGAGATGTGGACAAGGGAGTGACAGAAAGTGGAGATGTGGACAAGGGAGTGACAGAAAGTGGAGATGTGCACAAGGGAGTGACAAAAAGTGGAGATGTGCACAAGGGAGTGACAGAAAGTGGAGATGTGCACAAGGGAGTGGCAGAAAGTGGAGATGTGGACAAGGGAGTGACAGAAAGTGGAGATGTGCACAAGGGAGTGACAGAAAGTGGAGATGTGCACAAGGGAGTGACAGAAAGTGGAGGTGTGCACAAGGGAGTGGCAGAAAGTGGAGATGTGGACAAGGGAGTGACAGAGTGTGGAGATGTGCACACGGGAGTGGCAGAAAGTGGAGATGTGGACAAGGGAGTGACAGAAAGTGGAGATGTGCACAAGGGAGTGACAGAAAGTGGAGATGTGCACAAGGGAGTGACAGAAAGTGGAGATGTGCACACGGGAGTGGCAGAAAGTGGAGATGTGGACAAGGGAGTGACAGAAAGTGGAGATGTGCACAGGGAGTGGCAGAAAGTGGAGATGTAGACAAGGGAGTGACAGAAAGTGGTGATATGGACAAGGGAGTGACAGAAAGTGGAGATGTGGACAAGGGAGTGACAGAAAGTGGAGATGTGGACAAGGGAGTGACATAAAGTGGACATGTGGACAAGGGAGTCACAGAATGTGGACATGTGGACAATGGAGTGACAGAAAGTGGAGATGTGCACAAGGGAGTGGCAGAAAGTGGAGATTTGGACAAGGGAGTCACAGAAAGTGGAGATGTGGGCAAGGGAGTGACAGAAAGTGGAGATGTGGGAAGGGAGTGGCAGAAAGTGAAGATGTGGGCAAGGGAGTGACAGAAAGTGGAGATGTGGGCAAGGGAGTGACAGAAAGTAGGTGAATGGAGAAATTGAGCTATAAATTCAAGAAAATGTGGCAGGGAGACTGTTATGTTAGCTGAGTGGCAGTGTTACCTAGCGTTTGGCTTTTCGTGGCAAGGCGCTGTGCCACTGAGTAAGGGTTCGATCCTGCTTTGGTCCATATTTTTTTCTGTTGTTGATTATTTGTTAATTTTTCCGAGTGCTGTAAACATACCTCTTCTTCTAAATTGATTCGCTGATTATCGCCTCGGAAGTTTCCCTCTAGAATAATATTCATTTATTATTATTTATCTCCAGGGAGGGAACTGAGTTCCTGTAGACAAGAATATACTGAGGAGGGTTCAGTACATGCCCCTGTCCGTAGTTAAACACATCAGCATTATTGACGTAGGTGGAAAGTGTAGAGAAATAGTGAGACAATTTCTCTCTTGAAAGATATAAGGATAATGTTCAACTCATTGGAAGATATAAGGATAATGTTCAACTCATTGGAAGATATAACGATAATGTTCAACTCATTGGAAGATATAACTATATATTCAACTCATTTGAGATATATCGATATGTTCAACTCATTGGAAGATATATCGATATGTTCAACTCATTGGAAGATATATCGATATGTTCAACTCATTGGAAGATATAACGATAATAATTCTGGAACTTCTATAGTTCGTTCAGAAATTCGTGTCCACAGAGTTTATTAATTATCTCAAAAACTGTTTGGTGAATTTCTGTAATTCTTTTTCGTGAAATCTTATTTTTTCACCGACCTTCAGTCTGATTTTTTGCCCTACTGTCACGCATTTAGGAAAGATTTTTGCTTATTGGAGGTATATAAAAATTTGATTTCCTTGTTTGTCCTAAATTTTAGGATTTTACAATACCCACATTTGTTGTAATCAACTCACCAATTAAAAAGGCAAATTTCACGTGCACACCACACAATCTTAGCACCGTTTTGCATTCATAACTTGTAAGACGTCCACTACTCCGAGATTTTTTTTTTATAATTTCATTTCCGGTTTCTTTTTAAATTGGTCCAGAGGCGCATTTTGACAGAATATTTACTCTTAATGAATATTCCTGTATGTGTGATAATTTGTAAGCTGTTGTGAAGTGACTACTTGATTTTTAAAACCATGAAGAGTTTAAAGTGTAAATTCATCACTATGCAAAAGTTAACTGTGTTATTGTACATGCACTTTTGCAAAGAATCTAGAAGAGGTCGGTTATATTACTATTCAATGTAATAAGGATACACCTTTGGCTTGCATTGTTAGAAAATTAACATAATTTACAGTAAAATCTAATGTTCAACACATTAGATTCACTTGGTTTGATATTTTCCTAAATTTATATAACAAAAACAATTTGTGCAAAATTCAGTCTATCTTTGTACTTAAATGTTATAAAATCTGAAGGTCGGTGAAAAAATAAGATTTCATGAAAAAGAATTACAGAAATTCATCAAACAGTTTCCGAGATAATTGATCAACTCTGTGGGCACGAATTGGTAACGAACTATAGCTCTAGTGGTGACACAGTTGCCTCCCTGCAACATGGGAGACTACTCTGTTGGCGGCACACAATGAAGAGTTACCTCGCCTGAGTATATTTAAATTGTGTCACATCAGAAGTATATCTAAGTTTGGTGCAAGGGGGCAGGGGAAATCTGTCACTAGAATGTGAGAAACGTTGTTGCAGGGGAAGATGGTCAACAAAGTTTGAAAGGGGACTTGGTGGTCTAAAGGTATGCGTTGGCCTATGGACAGAAATGACCCGTGTTCAAAACTCATTGCAAGCGGAATAACTTGTCAATAACAGTGATGTCTTTGTGGCTGTTCCCTCCCCTGATCTTTTGCGTAGAGAGATCCGATGTTTTGTTCCCCAGGAGTTAATGTGTGCACTCGCGCACGTTAATAAACCTTTGGCAGTTGCAAGCCGAAATATCTCCTATTCGCTATTCTACCAAGTCTATAATTCACTATTCTACCAAGTCTATAATTCACTATTCTACCAAGTCTATTATTAACTACTCTACCAAGTCTATAATTCACTATTCTACCAAGTCTATAATTCACTATTCTACCAAGTCTATTATTCACTACTCTAACAAAGTCTATAATTCACTACTCTACCAAGTCTATAATTCACTATTCTACCAAGTCTATAAATCACTATTCTACCAAGTCTATTATTCACTACTCTAACAAAGTCTATAATTCACTACTCTACCAAGTCTATTATTCACTACACTACCAAGTTTATAATTCACTATTCTACCAAGTCTATAATTCACTATTCTACCAAGTCTATAATTCACTACTCTACCAAGTCTATAATTCACTATTCTACCAAGTCTATTATTCACTACTCTACCAAGTCTATTATTCACTATTCTACCAAGTCTATAATTCACTATTCTACCAAGTCTATAATTCACTATTCTACCAAGTCTATAATTCACTATTCTACCAAGTCTATTATTCACTACTCTAACAAAGTCTATAATTCACTACTCTACCAAGTCTATTATTCACTACACTACCAAGTTTATAATTCACTATTCTACCAAGTCTATAATTCACTATTCTACCAAGCCTATAATTCACTACTCTACCAAGTCTATAATTCACTATTCTACCAAGTCTATTATTCACTACTCTACCAAGTGCATTATTCACTACTCTACCAAGTCTATAATTCACTACTCTACCAAGTCTATTATTCACTACTCTAACAAAGTCTATAATTCACTACTCTACCAAGTCTATTATTCACTACTCTAACAAAGTCTATAATTCACTACTCTACCAAGTCTATAATTCACTATTCTACCAAGTCTATAATTCACTACTCTACCAAGTCTATTATTCACTACTCTGCCAAGTCTATTATTCACTACTCTGCCAAGTCTATTATTCACTACTCTACCAAGTCTATAATTCATTACTCTACCAAGTCTGTAATTCACTATTCTAACAAGTCTATAATTCACTATTCTAACAAGTCTATTATTCACTACTCTATCGTATCCTGCACAAACATTGAGTCGATCTCATGTTTATAGCAATGGTGTTGTTGCCTAGAGAGTGATCAACACTTACCTTTCTTTTACACCAGTGGATAGACAGACAGACAGACAAACAGACAGAGAGAGAGACAGACAGACAGACAGAGACAGACAGAGAGAGACAGACAGACATTCAGAAAGACAGATAGACAGACAGACAGAGATAGACAGACAGACAGACAACGACAGATAGACAGACAGACAGAAACAAAGACAGATAGACAGACAGATAGACAGACAGATAGACAGATAGACAGGTATACAGATAGATAGATAAGGTAGATAAGGTAGATAAGGTAGATAAGATAAGATAGATAAGATAAGATAGATAAGATAGATAAGATAAGATAGATAAGATAAGATAGATAAGATAAGATAGATAAGATAAGACAGATAAGATAAGACAGATAAGATAAGACAGATAAGACAGATAAGATAAGACAGATAAGACAGATAAGACAGATAAGACAGACAGATTAGACAGATAAGACAGACAGATTAGACAGATAAGACAGACAGATAAGACAGACAGACAGACAGACAGACAGATAAGACAGACAGACAGACAGACAGACAGACAGACAAGACAGACAAGACAGACAGACAGACAAGACAGACAAGACAGACAAGACAGACAAGACAGACAAGACAGACAGACAGACAGACAGACAGACAGACAGACAGACAGACAGACAGACAGACAGACAGACAGACAGACAGACAGATAGATAGATAGATAAATCTATAGACAACTGAGGAAAGATTTCGTATGTAAAACATATAGAAGTAGAAAGACAAATGAGATTTTAGCGAGACTAACATAGTAGTAGAAGTTGGAATAGAGGTAGGAGACGGCATAAAGGACGCCAAAAGAATAGAGGTAGGAGACATAATATACAATAGAGGTGGTAGATATAATATATGTAGGAGACACAGTAGAGGTAGGAGATAGAATAGATGTAGACGACACAACATAGGCAGGAGACACAGTGATGGTGGAGACATAATAGAAGTAGGAGACATAATAGAGGTAGGAGACATAATAGAGGTAGGAGACATAATAGAGGTAGGAGACATAATAGAGGTAGGAGACATAATAGAGGTAGGAGACATAATAGAGGTAGGAGACATAATAGAGATAGGAGACATAATAGAGGTATGAGACATAATAGAGGTATGAGACATAATAGAGGTAGGAGACATAATAGAGGTAGGAGACATAATAGAGGTAGGAGACATAATAGAGGTAGGAGACATAATAGAGATAGGAGACATAATAGAGGTAGGAGACATAATAGAGGTAGGAGGCATAATAGAGGTAGGAGACATAATAGAGGTAGGAGACATAATAGAGGTAGGAGACATAATAAAGGTAGGAGACATAATAGAGGTAGGAGACATAATAGAGATAGGAGACATAATAGAGATAGGAGACATAATAGAGGTAGGAGACATAATAGAGGTATGAGACATAATAGAGGTAGGAGGCATAATAGAGATAGGAGACATAATAGAGGTAGGAGACATAATAGAGGTAGGAGACATAATAGAGGTAGGAGACATAATAGAGGTAGGAGACATAATAGAGATAGGAGACATAATAGAGGTAGGAGACATAATAGAGATAGGAGACATAATAGAGATAGGAGACATAATAGAGGTAGGAGACATAATAGAGATAGGAGACATAATAGAGATAGGAGACATAATAGAGATAGGAGACATAATAGAGTTAGGAGACATAATAGAGATAGGAGACATAATAGAGATAGGAGACATAATAGAGGTAGGAGGCATAATAGAGATAGGAGACATAATAGAGGTAGGAGACATAATAGAGGTAGGAGGCATAATAGAGGTAGGAGACATAACAGAGGTAGGAGACATAATAGAGGTAGGAGACATAATAGAGATAGGAGACATAATAGAGATAGGAGACATAATAGAGGTAGGAGGCATAATAGAGATAGGAGACATAATAGAGGTAGGAGACATAATAGAGGTAGGAGGCATAATAGAGGTAGGAGACATAACAGAGGTAGGAGACATAATAGAGGTAGGAGGCATAATAGAGGTAGGAGACATAATAGAGGTAGGAGACATAATAGAGGTAGGAGGCATAATAGAGATAGGAGACATAATAGAGGTAGGAGACATAATAGAGGTAAAAGATTGGATTGAGGTAGGAGATAGAATAGAAGAATGAGATACAATAGAGATAGGAGACAGAATAAACATGAGTGATAAAATAGAGGCAGGAGAAAGGATGAAGATGTATCGGTCAAAAAGGGAGAATGGACGAAAGAAAGGGTGTGTAGAAGAAATATATTTCGGAAACAGACGGATAAAATAAAGAGAGACATAAAAGGTAAGCGATATTAAGTAAGACAGAGATAAAATAAAGAGAGACATAAAAGGTAAGAGATATTAAGTAAGACAGAGACAGGAGAAAGAATAAATATCGAGAGATAGATCTGAGAAAACGGAAGTGAGTGGTAAGTGTTTCAATATGAGTCGAATTAGATACTGGAATATGTGGGGTCCTTGTTCTGAAGTTTGTTCGCCCGTTTGATCAGCTTTAGAAACGAACATCACACGACAGCCAACAAAGACAGCCACGCAACAGCTGTCACACAGGACCAGGGATGTGTGTTGAGCCAACACGTGCCAAATTGGCAGACACAAACAACAGGTCATGTGACTCGTTAGTGTAGACTTGTGGTGCAAGTGTCAGCAAAACCGGCCATTATCGACAATGTCAGGACAAGGACACCGCTGCAATGCTTGTTGTAAATGCGGATCTCTGTGTAAATGTCTCTGCCCAAGTACTCCAATTTAGTTCAATTTAGTCTAACTCTACTTTAGTATGTCCAATTCTTCTAATTTAGTATGTCAAACTCTTCGATTTTAATATGTCCATTTCCTCTAATTTAGTTTGTTCAACTCCTCTAAGTTAGAATGAAGAATTCTTCTAATTTAGTATGTCCAACCTTACAAATTTGGTATGTTCGACTTTTCTAATTTAGTATGTCTAATTCTTCTAATTGTGTATGTCCCAAATTCCTCTAATTGATTGCGTGTATCGCCTCTAATTGATTGTGTAACTCCTCTAATTGATTGCGTGTAACTCTTCTAATTGATTGTGTAACTCTTCTAATTGATTGCGTGTAACTCGTCTAATTGATTGTGTAACTCCTCTAATTGATTGTGTAACTCTTCTAATTGATTGCGTGTAACTCCTCTAATTGATTGTGTAACTCTTCTAATTGATTGTGTAACTCTTCTAATTGATTGTGTAACTCCTCTAATTGATTGTGTAACTCTTCTAATTGATTGTGTAACTCCTCTAATTGATTGTGTAAATCCTCTAATTGATTGTGTAACTCTTCTAATTGATTGTGTAACTCTTCTAATTGACTGTGTAACTCCTCTAATTGATTGCGTGTAACTCTTCTAATTGATTGTGTAACTCTTCTAATTGATTGCGTGTTACTCGTCTAATTGATTGTGTAACTCCTCTAATTGATTGTGTAACTCCTCTAATTGATTATGTAACTCCTCTAATTGATTGCGTGTAACTCTTCTAATTGATTGTGTAACTCCTCTAATTGATTGTGTAACTCCTCTAATTGATTGTGTAACTCCTCTAATTGATTGCGTGTAACTCCTCTAATTGATTGTGTAACTCCTCTAATTGATTGTGTAACTCTTCTAATTGATTGCGTGTAACTCCTCTAATTGATTGTGTAACTCCTCTAATTGATTGTGTAACTCCTCTAATTGATTGTGTAACTCTTCTAATTGATTGTGTAACTCCTCTAATTGATTGTGTAACTCCTCTAATTGATGTGTAACTCCTCTAATTGATTGTGTGTAGCTCTTCTAATTGATTGCGTGTAACTCCTCTAATTGATTGTGTAACTCCTCTAATTGATTGTGTAACTCCTCTAATTGATTGTGTAACTCCTCTAATTGATTGTGTAACTCCTTTATTTTATTATTTCAATTCCTCTAATTTAGCATGTACAGCTCCTCTAATTTAGCATGTACAGCTCCTCTAATTTAGCATGTACAGCTCCTCTAATTGATTATGTCCAACTCCTCAAATTTAGTATGTTCAACTGTTCTACTAAAGGTCCGCAACACTTGCTCAACGTGGGGATCTTAACCCAGGCGGGCCCACCTCCCCGAGACTGTCAAGAAGCTAAAGGCCCGCAACACTTTCTTAACGTTGGGATCTTGACCCAGACGGGCCCACCTCCCCGAGACTGTCAAGAAGCTAACGGGCAGTAACACTTGCTCAACGTGGTCTCTTTCTGATGGTCAGATTACCCGCTGCTGCTAAGCTGTGTATAAAAAGTGTCCTATAGTTGGCTTGTGCACTTTGATAACCTTCAGTTTTACACCAACATCACATCGTTTCTATGTTCATACCGATTATGTCGTTGTTATCTGTTGCTATCGATTATCTGTTGATATCAACTCTATTTTGTTATCGATTGTTTATTGGTATCGATTATCCTTTGATATCGATTATTTGTTGGTGCCGATTATTTGCTGATAACAATTACAACTTATGTCAATAACTTGCTTATACCAGTAATATGTATATGTCAGTTACCATCGCATACAAATTAGCATCATATTACTACCATATACCATAAATAATGAGTTGTTCTAATTATAAAATTCCGTGGACAAACATCACCAAGAAGTTCTAGATTTTCTATAGGAGCTTATCTCCTTTCTCTCTTAGCCATCTGTCCCGTCAGCATTCTCTGGCGTCCTACCCGACAAACTGTCAAACACTGAGTTCTCTAATGTTCTACTTGACTGATTGTCAAACAATGAGTTCTTTAATGTTCTATTGGACTGATTGTCAAACAATGAATTCTCTAATGTTCTACCTGACTGATTGTCAAACAATGAGTTCTTTAATGTTCTACTGGACTGATTGTCAAACACTGAGTTCTTTAATGTTCTATTGCACTGATTGTCAAACACTGAGTTCTTTAATGTTCTATTGGACTGATTGTCAAACAATGAATTCTCTAATGTTCTACTTGACTGATTGTCAAACAATGCGTTCTCTAATGTTATGCTGGACTGATTGTCAAACAATGAGTTCTCTAATGTTCTAATTGACTGATTGTCATACAATGAGTTCTCTAATGTTCTACTTGACTGACTGTCATACAATGAGTTCTCTAATGTTCTGCTGGACTGATTGTCAAACAATGAGTTCTCTATTGTTCTGCTGGACTGATTGTCAAACAATGAGTTCTCTAATGTTCTGCTGGACTGACTGTCATACAATGAGTTCTCTAATGTTCTGCTGGACTGATTGTCAAACAATGAGTTCTCTAATGTTCTGCTGGACTGATTGTCATACAATGAGTTCTCTAATGTTCTGCTGGACTGATTGTCAAACAATGAGTTCTCTAATGTTCTGCTGGACTGATTGTCAAACAATGAGTTCTCTAATGTTCTACTTGACTGACTGTCATACAATGAGTTCTCTAATGTGCTGGACTGATTGTCAAACAATGAGTTCTCTAATGTTCTGCTGGATTGTCAAACAATGAGTTCTCTAATGTTCTGCTGGACTGATTGTCAAACAATGAGTTCTCTAATGTTCTGCTGGACTGATTGTCAAACAATGAGTTCTCTAATGTTCTGCTGGACTGACTGTCATACAATGAGTTCTCTAATGTTCTGCTGGACTGATTGTCAAACAATGAGTTCTCTAATGTTCTGCTGGACTGATTGTCATACAATGAGTTCTCTAATGTTCTGCTGGACTGATTGTCAAACAATGAGTTCTCTAATGTTCTGCTGGACTGATTGTCAAACAATGAGTTCTCTAATGTTCTACTTGACTGACTGTCATACAATGAGTTCTCTAATGTTCTACTTGACTGATTGTCAAACAATGAGTTCTCTAATGTTCTACTTGACTGACTGTCATACAATGAGTTCTCTAAACTGTGTCTGAGCTGGCACTGATTGTCAAACACAGAATTCTCCAACGCCCTATTTGACTGATTTCCAAACACTGTCAGATTACTAAGGAGACGACTCTGTCGACTGTTGACCTCAAAGGTCGTGTCCATGGCGAAGTGATCTCATGAACTGAATAATAAAACTATTCGCTGAGGAAGGTCCCAACTTTTAGCATCCACCACACAGCGTCCCTGTGAGACACAGCGTCTTTTTGGTAGACTATGTAGCCTCGCTCAATCTTTGGTAGACTATGTAGCCTCGACGAATCTTTGGTAGACTATGTAGCCTGTCCTAATCTTTGGTAGACTATGTAGCCTCGACGAATCTTTGGTAGACTATGTAGCCTCGACGAATCTTTGGTAGACTATGTAGCCTCGACGAATCTTAGGTAGGCTATGTAGCCTCGCCTAATCTTTGGTAGACTATGTAGCCTCGCCCAATCTTTGGTAGACTATGTAGCCTCGCCTAATCTTTGGTAGACTATGTAGCCTCGCCTAATCTTTGGTAGACTATGTAGCCTCGCCCAATCTTTGGTAGACTATGTAGCCTCGCCTAATCTTTGGTAGACTATGTAGCCTCACCTAATCTTTGGTAGACTATGTAGCCTGTCCTAATCTTTGGTAGACTATTTAGCTTCGCCTAATCTTTGGTAGACTATGAAGCCTCGCCCAATCTTTGGTAGACTATGTAGCCTCCCCCAATCTTTGGTAGACTATGTAGCTTCGCCTAATCTTTGGTAGACTATGTAGCCTCACCTAATCTTTGGTAGACTATGTAGCCTGTCCTAATTTTTGGTAGACTATGTGTAATAATGCATATTTGAGAGCGCTCGCGAGAGAATGTACTCTTGATGTAATATCTCTTGTCATACAGAGAGACCAGTAATAATCAACTTGACGCTCAACTTCTTATAACCTTGATGATCAACTTGACTGATCAATGTCGTGACCGATGAAATGACGATTCATGAACGATCGACTGACCGCTCGTCCCCTTGAGATTGAGATCACTCCTCTTCACCACGAGCCCGAGTACCAGAGGTGCTTTAGCACGATGAGCGAGGGCTCGTGATGCTGCTTATGGCCGGATTGCTGAATGACGAGTTGCTCTCCACTCTTATGATCTGCCCCTTGCTCTAACTGCCATGCCAGTCTTTTGGACCGCCATGATTGATGCCTCGTACTTCGTCATTCTGTTGCGACTCTCCTTGGACCGTTATGATCTATAGTGTAGTACTTCTCGTTGTAACTTATCAATTCCCCGCGATTTCTCCCAGCTCGTTCACTCGCTAGATGGTTGTAACTTTAAAGATGTTTTAATGACTCAACTCAAGTCCTGACTACACACAAAACATCTTTATTTGACAAGGCACATGTCCGGATCATGTAAACACATTTCACAAATTAACAGTACATATATTCACAGTGATAATTCCCTCCCTTGATTAACAATAGTGCCACCCTCAGGTGCATTCCTCATGGACTGCTAATACAGCCCAAACTCGGTGGAACTCTCTTGTCGCGTTCCCAACTCTGTGTAAACTACTTGACTAACAAGTTCAATTGTGTGTCGTAGAAGCTAGTCACAAGCTCCCAAGTCTCTGAGGACCCTTACTTGAAGTTTCCCAATGATGTGGACGATCTACACGATCGATGAAAGTCTCTCTTCATGGTAGAAGCTAGTCACAAGCTCCCAAGTCTCTGAGGACCCTTACTTGAAGTTTCCCAATGATGTGTACGATCTACACGATCGATGAAAGTCTCTCTTCATGGTAGAAGCTAGTCACAAGCTCCCAAGTCTCTGAGGACCCTTACTTGAAGTTTCCCAATGATGTGGACGATCTACACGATCGATGAAAGTCTCTCTTCATGGTAGAAGCTAGTCACAAGCTCCCAAGTCTCTGAGGACCCTTACTTGAAGTTTCCCAATGATGTGGACGATCTACACGATCGATGAAAGTCTCTCTTCATGGTAGAAGCTAGTCACAAGCTCCCAAGTCTCTGAGGACCCTTACTTGAAGTTCCCCAATGATGTGTACGATCTACACGATCGATGAAAGTCTCTCTTCATGGTAGAAGCTAGTCATGAGCTTCCTAAACTTTCCCGCCACGACTTCCTCGAAGTCGGCGAGATTATCCAACAACGTGTTGATTGCACTGATTCGCAATCAGCTTCTATGCCGAGAAGGTAACGCTAACCTTGACAGCTACAATCACACTTATTCTATATTCTTCATAAGTCTTGCCCCACGACTCCCTCAGGGTCAGCGAGCGCTGGACACTTAACAAGTTTCCAACAATGTTCTACTGTGTCAATTTCGTTGATTCACAATCAGTTTCAGTGCCGCTAAGGTAACCCTAACCTTAACAGTAACAATCACTCCTATTCTATCTTGCCATATCTAACACAACATTTAGTAACTAACAATCACAACTCCTGGAAATAGGATAACTAAACTAATTGGCTGTCGCCCTATAGCTGTCTTAACTTTCATCTATTTACAACTCCTTTCTAGTCCACGGTATGCTAACTAGATTTCTCTAGACGTCCGCACTGGACCCGGCTCAAATGCACACTGACTTTTAAATCTACGTCTATTCTCAACTCCCCACTTCCCTGAAAACATCTCACCCATTCACGCTTATTTCGCCTTTCTCTATAAAACAGTTCACTCACTCACACCTGACCACTTCTGCTTGTCTCCCCTAGATGTTTATTATTTCTCTACTAATATCGTCTGTTTCAATCAACTCTCATCAATACTCTGTTTCTCTTGTTGCCCCGCTACACACCCGTTTCACACACCCTCATCTATTCCCTGTTTCACTGCCTTATACCTTCCGCAAGTTATTTAAACATCTGTAATAACTTCCAGACTATTATTCCTTACCACTTCTTGCTAATTATACCTCCCGTACCTTATATTATCTCTATTATATCTGTGGTAACCTTCGTTGCTCTTTGTTCTATTTTCTATCATAATGTTGACTATACCTATCACACTTTTGATGCCTTGTCCTATCCCTTGTAAAATCATATACGCCCGGTTGCACCTCGTATTTATCCCTCCATATTCTATCATCTTGATCACCGTATACATTATTGTTTCTATCTCCATAATTATCCGTTTGACTCCCTCTTACTTTGTTTATCTTTCTCTTATATCTGTGATAACTTTCCCTCTTATTTTCTCTACTCCTATCATTATACGGTTGCCTCTTCTCTTCCACATCAGATCTATCTTTGAACATTCTTTCCTCTTGTTTTCTTATTAGTCTTTCCCTGTCAGATGAAATTAGATTCCACAGATCCCCCTTACTTTCTGGCTCTTGTGTATTTTCTAATTCTTTTGATCTCTTCATTGTACTCGTTGTTATAGCTTCTATTCTATGGGTTCTCTCCACCCCATATCTTGCACTTGTCAACCTACTCCCTATGTTAGCAGAGACTTTTTCTAATATCTTTAACATTTTGTCCCCAGTATCTTGTGCCTGGGTTTCTTTGTCCCCTTTATCTTTTAGTAATAATATGTTCTCATTAATACTATCTACCCGTGTTCCATCCAGTTTCTGTCTTACCCCTTTTACTATATCTTCCTCTATGCCACTACTGCTTTCAACCCTCCTACTTACTTTCTTGTTCCCATCTGGCGTTTGACTGACTTTTTCTTTATCTTTCCCTGTTTCTACCCTCTCCTTAATATCTACCTGTATTCCTCTATCTTTTGTGTTCGTTTGTCTGTCTGTCATTGTCCTCCTATTTCTTGTTCCTTTCTCCACCATCTGTGTAGCCGTATCTGTACATTCTTTTATTTCCGTCTGTGTGAACTTTTGTTCTTTCTCCTTCTCTCTAAGTATGTCATTGTCTGTGCCTACTTGAATGCTAATACATCTTTTCATGTCCCTATCATCTTTATTATTCTGTTCCCTAATTCTGTTATTTATTTGGAGCACATACCATCTATAGTTTATACTCTTATCTAATCCCTCTCTTCTTCCTCTACTGTCGGTTAAATAATCTGATCTTGTCTTTCGTTTATCTTCCCGTCTCCTTTCCCTGGGTCTAAACACATCTACTACTATCTTTTTATTTGCTATTTTATGCTCTTGGTTTATAATATTATTTACTATTTCGCTATTTCTGAATAGTATTATGGCATTATTTTTATCGTCTAGTCTCTCTATATATCTATAAAACATTATCTCCCCAAACTTACTAAAATACCCTCTAATCTGTTCTTCAGTAAGGTCCCTCCTTAATTCCCGTACTATTATTTTACAACTGTTAGTTTTAATTTTCTTTACTACCTCACCCATCTTCTGCCTAGCTTGCCACCTATAACCTTCTTGAGATATATTCTCCATTTGTTAATTATCTTTTCCCTCTTTGCATAGGCCTTCCTATTGATACATTCAATTATATCTCTTTACAACAAAAAAAAAATTCAGCATTTTACATAATACCTCATTTGCTAATTATTTACTTTCTTTGTAGAGGTTTTCCCTTGCCATATTAATAATATACCTTTAGCAACAATCATTTTAAAAAAAAATTCATCATTTTATACAATACCTTATTTGCTAATTATTTCCCCCTTTCTTGTAGAGGTTTTTTTTTTTTCTATTGGCATATTAACAATATACATTTAACAACAATACACAAAAAAAAAAATTCATTCTGAATTATTTCCCTTTCCTTGATGTTATCTCAATTGGCATATTAACAATATACCCTTTTACAACCATACAACAAAAAATTCCAGCCTTCTACACAATACTCTTACATCTCATGTCAAACTCCTTCAATTGTTTGACTTATCTCACACAACTTATTTCTTTCTTTCCTGTATTCTAGCCATGTGTGTCTATCAATTTAAATCCTACTCATTTTCCTATTCTACCCCCTTCCTTTAATTCTTCATCCGTTAACTCTATTCTATCTACAAAAATGTTCGACACACATGACTCCAATACTTCTTTATCACACTCGTTTGTTAGTAATTTGTCTCTTTTTTTTTCAATCACTCTTCCACTCACATACTATCTTTCAATCAATTTTAATTAACTAATTACTGAATCACATCCTCGATGATCCTCAGAATACTTAAACACATTTTTCTCTCTTTCTCTCTCTGCGCCTTTCAGTTGTCTTGTTGCAACCGATCTAGCGTTGATCACCCACCAATGTAATAATAATACCTTCTTTGAACTTCTTGAACTCCTCTAGGGACTGATGTAATATTTCTTGAGAGAGAGATCAAACAATAATACTTGATCTTGAATGTCGACAATCGCTCAACTATAACCTTAACAGTGACAATCCCACTGATTCTATATTCTTCATAAGTCTTGCTCTACGACTCCCTCAGGGTCAGCGAGCGCTGGACACTTAACAAGTTTCCAACAATGTTCTACTGTGTCAATTTCGTTGATTCACAATCAGTTTCAGTGCCGCTAAGGTAACCCTAACCTTAACAGTAACAATCACTCCTATTCTATCTTGCCATATCTAACACAACATTTAGTAACTAACAATCACAACTCCTGGAAATAGGATAACTAAACTAATTGGCTGTCGCCCTATAGCTGTCTTAACTTTCATCTATTTACAACTCCTTTCTAGTCCACGGTATGCTAACTAGATTTCTCTAGACGTCCGCACTGGACCCGGCTCAAATGCACACTGACTTTTAAATCTACGTCTATTCTCAACTCCCCACTTCCCCTGAAAACATCTCACCCATTCACGCTTATTTCGCCTTTCTCTATAAAACAGTTCACTCACTCACACCTGACCACTTCTGCTTGTCTCCCCTAGATGTTTATTATTTCTCTACTAATATCGTCTGTTTCAATCAACTCTCATCAATACTCTGTTTCTCTTGTTGCCCCGCTACACACCCGTTTCACACACCCTCATCTATTCCCTGTTTCATATGTAGCCTCGTCTAATCTTTGGTAGACTATGTAGCTTCGCTTAATCTTTGGTAGACTATGTAGCCTGTCCTAATCTTTGGTAGACTATGTAGCCTGTCCTAATCTTTGGTAGAAAATGTAGCCTGTCCTAATCTTTGGTAGACTATGTAGCCTGTCCTAATCTTTGGTAGACTATGTAGTCTCGCCCAATCTTTGGTATACTATGTAGCCTCGACTAATCTTTGGTAGACTATGTAGTCTCGCCCAATCTTTGGTAGACTATGTAGCCTCGCCCAATCTTTGGTAGGCTATGTAGCCTCGCTTTATATTAGATAGGCTATGTAGACTCGCCTAATCTTTGATAGACTATGTAGCCTCGCCCAATCTTTGGTAGGCTATGTAGCCTCGCTTTATCTTAGGTAGGCTATGTAGCCTCGCCTAATCTTTGGTAGACTATGTAGCCTCACCCAATTTTTGGTAGGCTATGTAGCCTCGCTTTATCTTAGATAGGCTATGTAGCCTCGCCTAATCTTTGGTAGACTATGTAGCCTCGCCCAATCTTTGGTAGACTATGTAGCCTCGCTTTATCTTAGGTAGGCTATGTAGCCTCGCCTAATCTTTGGTAGACTATGTAGCCTCGCCCAATCTTTGGTAGACTATGTAGCCTCGCCCAATCTTTGGTAGACTATGTAGCTTCGCCTAATCTTTGGTAGACTATGTAGCCTCACCTAATCTTTGGTAGACTATGTAGCCTGTCCTAATCTTTGGTAGACTATTTAGCTTCGCCTAATCTTTGGGAGACTATGTAGCCTCGCCCAATCTTTGGTAGACTATGTAGCCTCGCCCAATCTTTGGTAGACTATGTAGCGTCGTCTAATCTTTGGTAGACTATGTAGCCTCACCTAATCTTTGGTAGACTATGTAGCCTGTCCTAATCTTTGGTAGACTATGTAGCTCGACTAATCTTTGGTAGACTATGTAGCTTCGCTTAATCTTTGGTAGACTATGTAGCCTGTCCTAATCTTTGGTAGACTATGTAGCTTCGCCTAATCTTTGGTAGACTATGTAGCCTCGACTAATCTTTGGTAGACTATGTAGCTTCGCTTAATCTTTGGTAGACTATGTAGCCTCGACGAATCTTTGGTAGACTATGTAGCCTGTCCTAATTGTTGGTAGACTATGTAGCTTCGCCTAATCTTTGGTAGACTATGTAGCTTCCCCTAATCTTTGGTAGACTATGTGACTGTCCTAATCTTTGGTAGACTATGTAGCTTCGCCTAATCTTTGGTAGACTATGTACCCTGGCTTTATCTTTGGTAGACTATGTAGCCTCGCCTAATCTTTGGTAGACTATGTAGCCTCGCTTTATCTTTTGTAGACTATGTAGCCTCGCCTAATCTTTGGTAGACTATGTAGCCTCGCTTTATCTTTGGTAGATTATGTAGCTTCGCCTAATCTTTGGTAGACTATGTAGCCTCGCTTTATCTTTGGTAGATTATGTAGCTTCGCCTAATCTTTGGTAGACTATGTAGCCTCGCCTAATCTTTGGTAGACTATGTAGCCTCGATTTATCTTTGGTAGACTATGTAGCCTCGCCTAATCTTTGGTAGACTATGTAGCCTCGTCCAATCTTTGGTAGGCAATGTAGCCTCGCTTTATCTTTGGTAGACTATGTAGCCTCGCCTAATCTTTGGTAGACTATGTAGCCTCGCTTTATCTTTGGTAGAATATGTAGCCTGGATTTATCTTTGGTAGACTATGTAGCCTGGCTTTATCTTTGGTAGGCTATATAGTCTCGCCCAATCTTTGGTACACTATGTAGCCTCGCCTAATCTTTGGTAGACTATATTGCCTCGCCCAATCTTTGGTAGACTATGTAGCCTGGCTTTATCTTTGGTAGACTATGTAACCTGGCTTTATTTTTGTTGGACTATGTAGCTTCGCTTTATCTTTGGTAGACTATGTAGCCTGTCTTTATCTTTGGTAGACTATGTAGCCTGGCTTCATCTTTGGTAGACTATGCAGCCTGGCCCAATCTTTGGTAGACTATGTAGCCTGGCTTTATCTTTGTTAGACTATGTAGCCTGGCTTTATCTTTGTTAGACTATGTAGCCTGGCTGTATCTTTAGTAGACTATGTAGCCTCGCCTAATCTTTGGTAGACTATGTACGCTGGCTTTATCTTTGGTAGACTATGTAGCCTCGCTTTATCTTTGGTAGACTATGTAGCCTCGCTTTATCTTTGGTAAACTATGTAGCCTCGCTTTATCTTTGGTAAACTATGCAGCCTCGCTTTATCTTTGGTAGACTATGTAGCCTCGCTTTATGTTTGGTAAACCATGTAGCCTCGCTTTATCTTTGGTAGACTATGTAGCCTCGCTTTATCTTTGGTAGACTATGTAGCCTCGCTTTATCTTTGGTAAACTATGTAGCCTCGCTTTATCTTTGGTATACTATGTAGCCTCACTTTATCTTTGGTAGACTATGTAGCCTCGCTTTATTTTTGGTAGACTATGTAGCCTGGCTTTATCTTTGGTAGACTATGTAGCCTGGCTTTATCTTTGGTAGAATATGTAGCCTCGCATTATCTTTGGTAAACTATGTAGCCTGGCTTTATCTTTGGTAAACTATGTAGCCTAGCTTTATCTTTGGTAGACTATGTAGCCTGGCTTTATCTTTGGTAGACTATGTAGCCTCGCTTTATCTTTGGTAGTCTATGTAGCCTCGCTTTATCTTTGGTAAACTATGTAGCCGCGCTTAATCTTTGGGTAAACTATGTAGCTTCGCTTAATCTTTTGGTAAACTATGTAGCCTCGCTTTATCTTTTGGTAAACTATTTAGCCTCGCTTAATCTTTTGGTAAACTATGTAGCTTCGCTTAATCTTTTGGTAAACTATTTAGCCTCGCTTAATCTTTTAATAAACTATGTAGCTTCGCTTAATCTTTTGGTAAACTATGCAGCTTCGCTTAATCTGTTGGTAAACTATGTAGCCTCGCTTAATCTTTTAATAAACTATGTAGTTTCGCTTAATCTTTTGATAAACTATGTATCTCTGCTTAATCTTTTAATGAACTATGTAGCCTCGCTTTATCTTTGGTAAACTATGTCATCATGGAGTGCCGTCTCCGCAACGAAGGTCGGCTACCATGGAGCGCCATTCTGCTCTGTCTCTTGCTTTGATGGTGCAAATTCTCATAGGCTGATTTTTTGTCCATCTTTTGATGTTACTCGTCCATGTTAGTCTTGGTCTGCCTCTACCTCTTTTACCTTTTATTTTCCCTTCCAATATTACTTTTAGTTGGCTGTTGTGTCTTTTAACATGCCCCAAAAATTTCATTTCTCTTGTTCTAATTGTGTTTAGTAGTTCTCTTTTTATTTTTACTTGTTTTAAAACATCATCGTTTGTTATCGTTTCTCTCCATCCAATTCTACCTATTCTTCTATAAATCTACATTTCAAATGCTTCAGTTTTCTTTTTTGTTTTCTTGTCTAATGTCCATGTTTCTGCACCTTACAGGAATATTGAGATGTAACATTGTACTATGTAGCCTCGATTGGTCGCTGTGTAGTTCCTTATGTCTTCGGTGTTGGAGGATGATAAGTTATTGTTTATGGAAGGCCTCGGTCTCACAGCAAACGAATTAAAATCCATAATTGCTCAACCGCCCGTGCCAGTGGAATCATCCGAATTACTAACTCATCTCCCAAACAAAGAAAGGTAACTGTAGTCCCCATCGTAGCAGTCTCAGCACACGCCAAAAGACATAAGGCGAAACCGCGCAGAAAGTGAACACAGCCAACTGTTCCCTGTCATAAGATATCATCATTCATCGTAAACAAGCGGGATATCGAAACAGGATCAAAACGGATGAGACACACAGCTCACGGTGTGCACAGTGCACTTAACTCAGTAGCTCCTGCAACAAGCCGGACTTGGAATATGAGGAAACTGAAAGAAGGAACACTTTTCAGACATAGCCTTCAATGGTTCCTGCCACCTATCCACCATATACCATGGGAGTTCACGTCCTCCCGAAAATGATGATCGTCATAGCACTTGATGATGTTAGGCCATCATTGATGACTCCAATTCCAAACATATAGACACACAGTGGTGGTAAGTTATCATTTCCAATCCAACAGAAGCCACATGACCTGTAGTTAGTAAAACCACAGAGAGAATATGATTTTGTGACCTTCACTGATTCACTCTTAGATGTGAATGTGTAGTTTACACAAGAGGAGAAGTTTTCAACTACAGTGATCCCATTTAAGGCAATTCTGGGA
The DNA here is from genome assembly GCA_032433765.1 of Megaustenia siamemsis. NCBI lineage: Eukaryota > Metazoa > Mollusca > Gastropoda > Stylommatophora > Ariophantidae > Megaustenia > Megaustenia siamemsis. The sequence continues at coordinate 83,697,631 of JAVIAB010000050.1, read as the reverse complement.
TAGCAAGGCAAGTCTCCTTTATAGCAGCAGAACTTGATGTTCTCCGCTCCCTTCTTGTAGCTGCCGCCACACGATTCTGATGTCTCATTAACTTGGATATCATTCAAGAACAATTTCAGATTAACATTCCATAGATATGGCTCTGCTGATGAAATGCTTGGTGCAACAGTTGTATCAATCATACTGGAGGCTCCTGGTCTGTGGTCATTAATATCACAGACGGCACATGATGTTGTTATATTCAGTGTTTCTTTCTGGGGTGTAAATATGTGGCACACACATGGAGAGTGGTTTGTGGTCACAGTAATCCCATTAAAGGCAATTCTAGGGTAGCATGGCATAGCTGTTTCAGAACAGCACAATCCTGTGATGTTTTCTGTGTTCGCTATAAAGCTGCTGGTGCTACACAATCCTGACCAATTACAGGTGTGGACATTATTCACTTGCAATGACAAAGCTGCTTTGTTTACATCATAAACCTCTGGAAGCGAATCATTTATGGGACTAATAGTACAATTTATTCTTCCATCGGGGATATCTTCATTGAGTCCCCAAAAAAAAGGTCTTTGGTTAAAAAGCACATATGCTTTTGAATTAAACACAAAATGAGCCCACTTCATAGATTCAAAATGATCCTTGCCAATGCCATCCGTTTGCACAAGTTAGGTCCTTAGCTACCAAACGTCCGAAACGAAGCCATGGAATTAACGACTTTATCTACAGCGAAGGTTAACGAACTGTGAACAAACATTTATGTTCAAACCCTTGAAAACATTTTCAAAAATCTGCCAACTCGCTGCAATAACATATATCGTGTTGTTCAATGAAAACATTGCTTAGTCCATGGCTCGAATATAAATAAGCTGCCATTTTGATGCCTAGGGTGATAAGTCTCCTTGTCCAGTTGTTTAGTAATGAGGTTACTCATCTGTTCTCGTGTTCCTTTCTTACAGACGACATCATGCTGTCTCCATTCTCTTACGGTTTTAGGGTCTAGACGATTCATTATTTATTATTATTATTATTATTATTCTTATTATTATTACTCCTACTAATTATTATTTATTATTTGCTCAACATGGACAGCTAAGAAGAGTCATGAAAACGTACAGAAAGAGGCCAAAAGGAAATCCAATTTCCAATATTAGGAAGAAAGAATCATCATTTTTTGGCCACATAATGAGAAGGGAACAGCTGGAATATATTTTGCCTACTGCAAAAGTTTAGGAGCGAATAGATAGATGGAAACAAAGAGAAAAGATACCAGACAGCTTAAGAGAATGGCTTGGCAGAAGGTCAACAACAGAAATGATAAATAAATGTCGAGACCGAAAGTTGCGGAGAGACATGATCGCCTACGCCAGCAGTCATGGTACTTGATGACAGTTACTTATTTTTATTTATTACTATTTTCAAGATTGCAATATTGTAGCAGATCTGTGTGCTTGAAGTGGTGGAGTGGTGGAGTTGTGGAGTCGTGGACTCGTGGAGTCGTGGACTCGTGGAGTCGTGGACTCGTGGAGTCGTGGAGTCGTGGACTCGTGGAGTCGTGGAGTCGTGGAGTGGTGGACTCGTGGAGTGGTGGAGTCGTGGACTCGTGGAGTCGTGGAGTCGTGGAGTCGTGGAGTGGTGGAGTCGTGGACTCGTGGAGTGGTGGAGTCGTGGACTCGTGGAGTCGTGGAGTCGTGGACTCGTGGACTCGTGGAGTCGTGGAGTCGTGGAGTCGTGGACTCGTGGAGTCGTGGAGTCGTGGACTCGTGGAGTCGTGGACTCGTGGACTCATGGAGTCGTGGAGTCGTGGACTCGTGGAGTCGTGGAGTCGTGGACTCGTGGAGTCGTGGACTCGTGGAGTCGTGGAGTCGTGGAGTCGTGTAGTCGTGGACTCGTGGAGTCGTGGACTCGTGGAGTCGTGGACTCGTGGAGTCTTGGACTCGTGGTATGAAATATTGTGTTTCGGTTCGGAGTCAGAAATTATCACAAACATTTATACCAACCACATCTTAACCAAGTCTCAAATTCCATAACAATTCATTATACCAACCCTCATCTTAACATCAACCCATCACTCCAACCACCGAATCATTGCATTAAAACTCATCATGCCAGCCCATTCATCTCAACCCATTTTCCCAGCTCTTTATTTCAGGTAATCAAAACAACTACTATCAACCCAACAACATCAACCCAACATAGGAACCCACGATAGCAACCCACCATAGCAACCCATCATAGCAACCCATCATAGGAACCCACCATAGCAACCCACCATAGCAACCCATCATCTCAGAGTTTGATCTCCCAGGTTTAGACGTCATTTTATATTTCTTTCCGTTTGATGTGAACGTTTGAATGAATCATTGGGAATTAGCAACACACATGTGAGCTTGCAGACTGGCATGGTAATGTAGCGGGCAAAAACAAAAGAGGCACTGCGTACATGAGATAAGTGGCCAGCCCTGCTGTGATTATTAGTAAATGTGCGTGTTTGCCAATGCGACCTTTCCAGGGGCAGCTAATCGCCATATTTACCGTCTGTGTTGTTTACCCTGGACAAAATATGATAATTGCAGTTATTTCCCCTGGATTAATATTCAAGGGAATACATGAGGCAAGAGATGACATTTGATATACGGGGTGGGGGAGGTGTAAGCGTGAGAAATGGAGGGAGGTAGTGGATGCTGAGGTTGAGATAGAAAATAAAATAAATGGAGAGACAGGGTGAGAAGAGAGGGAGAAAAATGTCGTTGACAAAAGAAGAAAGTGCAGGAGAGATAGGAGAAGAGAGATAGAGAGAGTGTGTGTATGTGTGTGTGTGTTTGTGAAGTAGAATGTGTAACCAGATCGTTCGAGAAACTAACTATAAGTAGGTCATTGAGTGAATACATGGATGAAAAATGTAGCTATGAGCTAACGACATCTAACGCACTCAATCAGTCAATTGGTAAGTCCCCATGAGCTATGGACATTGAACACAATCAGTCAATTAGTAAGTCCCCATGAGCTATGGACATTGAACACAATCAGTCAATTGGTAAGTCCCCATGAGCTATGGTCATTGAACACAATCAGTCAATTGGTAAGTCCCCATGAGCTATGGACATTGAACACAATCAGTCAATTGGTAAGTCCCCATGAGCTATGGTCATTGAACAGACTCAATCAGTCAATTGTTAAGTCCCAATGAGCTATGGACATTGAACACAATCAGTCAATTGGTAAGTCCCCATGAGCTATGGTCATTGAACAGACTCAATCAGTCAATTGTTAAGTCCCCATGAGCTATGGACATTGAACACAATCAGTCAACTGTCAAAAACAGTGTCGCCACTGTTACGTCATTATCCCATTTCTGGGTCTCAGTCGTGGCAGCGCATCACAAACAACACTTTGTCACTTCTTACACATGTGCCTAACTTACACATATGCCTAACTTACACATATGCCTAACTTACACATATGCCTAACTTACACATATGCCTAACTTACACACTCTATGTTGACCATAGCCTAATATCCGACCATTATAGTCAATACACAGGACAATGTCCTGCGCCACCATTAGTATTTTCGTCTCTAGACTGTTTCAATTAATCTCGTCTCTAGACTGTTTCACCTAATCTCGTCTCTAGACTATTTCAATTAATCTCGTCTCTAGACTGTTTCACCTATTTTCGTCTCTAGACTGTTTCACCTAATCTCGTCTCTAGACTGTTTCAATTAATCTCGTCTCTAGACTGTTTCACCTAATCTCGTCTCTAGACTGTTTCAATTAATCTCGTCTCTAGACTGTTTCATCTATTCTCGTCTCTAGACTGTGTCACCTATTCTCGTCTCTAGACTGTTCCACCTATTCTCGTCTCTAGACTGTTTCACCTAATCTCGTCTCTAGACTGTTTCACCTAATCTCGTCTCTAGACTGTTTCACCTAATCTCGTCTCTAGACTGTTTCACCTAATCTCGTCTCTAGACTGTTTCATCTATTCTCGTCTCTAGACTGTTTCACCTAATCTCGTCTCTAGACTGTTTCACCTAATCTCGTCTCTAGACTGTTTCATCTATTCTCGGCTCTAGACTGTTTCACCTATTCTCGTCTATAGACTGTTCCACCTATTCTCGTCTCTAGACTGTTCCACCTATTCTCGTCTCTAGACTGTTTCAATTAATCTCGTCTCTAGACTGTTTCATCTATTCTCGTCTCTAGACTGTGTCACCTATTCTCGTCTCTAGACTGTTCCACCTATTCTCGTCTCTATACTGTTTCACCTAATCTCGTCTCTAGACTGTTTCATCTATTCTCGGCTCTAGATTGTTTCACCTATTTTCATCTCTAGACTGTTTCACTTATTCTTGTCTCTAGACTGTTTCACCTATTCTTGTATCTAGACTGTTTCACCTATTCTTGTCTCTAGACTTCTTCACGTATTCTAGTCTCTAGACTGTTTCACCTATTCTTGTATCTAGACTGTTTCACCAATTATTGTCTCTAGACTGTTTCACCTATTGTTGTCTCTAGACTTCTTCACTTATTCTAGTCTCGAGACTGTTTCACCTATTTTCATCTGTAGACTGTTTCACCTATTGTCGCCTCTAGAATGTTTCACCTATTCTCGTCTCTAGACTGTTTCACCTAATCTTGTCTCTTGACTGTTTCACCTAATCTCGTCTCTAGACTGTTTCACCTATTCTCGTCTCTAGACTGTTTCATCTATTCTCGTCTCGAGACTGTTTCACCTATTCTCGTCTCTTGACTGTTTCACCTAATCTCGTCTCTAGACTGTTTCACCTAATCTAGTCTCTAGACTGTTTCACCTATTCTCGTCTCTAGACTGTTTAACCTATTCTCGTATCTGGACTGTTTCACCTATTCTCGTATCTAGATTGTTTAACCTATTCTCGTCTCTAGACTGTTTCACCTATTCTTGTCTTTAGACTGTTTCACCTATTCTTGTCTCTTGACTGTTTCACCTATTCTTGTCTCTTGACTGTTTCACCTCCTCAACTACTGAATTACTCCCCACCTCATCGACACCTCCCCCCCCCCCCCCCGCCCCCCCAATCTATGTAAAATCGCTTGCTATAATAACTCATCATCATCATGTGCTGCTGACATGTTCTGAATAGAACTTGACGTCACTTCTCCCCAGTTACAGGTTGCACTGACTTTCGTTAGACATTCAAGTTGACGTCATTAACTGCATTTTTAAGGTTGTGTGTGCACGTGTGTGTCGCGGAGATGTGTCTGAGCATGTGTGTGAGCTTGTGTGTGTCGCGGAGATGTGTCTGAGCATGTGTGTGAGCTTGTGTGTGTCGCGGAGATGTGTCTGAGCATGTGTGTGAGCTTGTGTGTGTCGCGGAGATGTGTCTGAGCATGTGTGTGAGCTTGTGTGTCTCGCGGAGATGTGTCTGAGCATGTGTGTGAGCTTGTGTGTGTCGCGGAGATGTGTCTGAGCATGTGTGTGAGCTTGTGTGTGTGGCGGAGATGTGTCTGAGCGTGTGTGTGAGCTTGTGTGTGTGACGGAGATGTGTCTGAGCGTGTGTGTGAGCTTGTGTGTGTGGTGGAGATGTGTCTGAGCATGTGTGTGAGCTTGTGTGTGTGACGGAGATGTGTCTGAGCGTGTGTGTGAGCTTGTGTGTGTGGCGGAGATGTGTCTCAGCGTGTGTGTGAGCTTGTGTGTGGTGGTGGAGATGTGTCTGAGCGTGTGTGTGAGCTTGTGTGTGTGACGGAGATGTGTCTGAGCGTGTGTGTGAGCTTGTGTGTGTGACGGAGATGTGTCTGAGCGTGTGTGTGAGCTTGTGTGTGTGGCGGAGATGTGTCTGAGCGTGTGTGTGAGCTTGTGTGTGTGACGGAGATGTGTCTGAGCGTGTGTGTGAGCTTGTGTGTGTGGCGGAGATGTGTCTGAGCGTGTGTGTGAGCTTGTGTGTGTGTCTGAGCGTGTGTGTGAGCTTGCGTGTGTGTCTGAGCGTGTGTGTGATGCTACTGCTCTACTATTGTTGAATTAAAAATTCTTCATTGAGAAACCAGAAATAATGTTCTCTCACTCTCTCTCTTTCTCTCACCCTATCTATCTATCTATCTATCTATCTATCTATCTATCTATCTATCTATCTATCTATCTATCTATCTATCTATCTATCTATCTATCTATCTATCTATCTATCTATCTATCTATCTATCTATCTATCTATCTATCTATCTATCTATCTATCTATCTATCTATCTATCTATCTGTCTATCTATCTATCTATCTATCTATCTATCTATCTATCTATCTATCTATCTATCTATCTATCTATCTATCTATCTATCTATCTATCTATCTATCGGTCTGTCTGGCTATCTATCTATCTCTCGGTCTGTCTATCTGTCTATCTATCTCTCGATCTGTCTGTCTGTCTATCTATCTCTCGGTCTGTCTGTCTGTCTGAGTATCTGTCTGTCTATCTATCTCTCGGCCTGTCTGTCTGTCTATCTATCTGTCTGTCTGTCTATCTATCTATCTATCTATCTATCTATCTATCTATCTATCTATCTATCTATCTATCTATCTATCTATCTATCTATCTATCTATCTATCTATCTGTCTGTCTGTCTGTCTGTCTGTCTGTCTGTCTGTCTATCTATCTATCTATCTATCTATCTATCTATCTATCTATCTATTTATCTATCTATCTATCTATCTATCGGTCTGTCTGGCTATCTATCTATCTCTCGGTCTGTCTATCTGTCTATCTATCTCTCGATCTGTCTGTCTGTCTATCTATCTCTCGGTCTGTCTGTCTGTCTGAATATCTGTCTGTCTATCTATCTCTCGGCCTGTCTGTCTGTCTATCTATCTATCTATCTATCTATCTATCTATCTATCTATCTATCTATCTATCTATCTATCTATCTATCTATCTATCTATCTATCTATCTATCTATCTATCTATCTGTCTTTCTGTCTCTATCTATCTAATCTATCTATCTATCTATCTATCTATCTATCTATCTATCTATCTATCTATCTATCTATCTATCTATCTATCTATCTATCTATCTATCTATCTATCTATCTATCTATCTATCTATCTATCTATCTATCTATCTATCTATCTATCTATCTATCTATCTATCTATCTATCTATCTATCTATCTGTTTTTCTGTCGCTATCTATCTATCGGTCTGTCTGTCTATCATCTATCTAGAGCATACTCATCTACTGCCTCACACACATCCTTGTACCGCCAGACACTGGCTACCAACCACAGACAGGTAAGACATCAATATTATTCTAAAGGGAAACTTCCCAGACGATAGTTCAGTGAATCGAGTCAGAGAAAGAGCTATGTTTTGCACTCGGAATAAATGACAAATAATCAACAACAGAAGAAAAAAAACAAAGAACAATATATGGTCCGAAGAAGGATCGAACCCGTACATCCATGGCACAGCGTAGCTCGCTGGCGATCGCTTGGGCGAGATATGTTTTCTACATAAAAGCTTCAGTCACAGCATGCTACCCCAAGTGAAAGTGTCAAGGCCACAACTTGCGCAACGACTAATCGGTGCTAACGTACCGTGAAGCTGACGGCTGGCGTAACAGTTGGTACAAGCAATCGTGTCGCAACGTTCACTGGCCCAACATTCGGGTTGTGTGTGGCCCTAGCTGGCGTTGACGCCCACAACCACAAAGTGTCCTCGGTGACTGCCTGACCTCGATAGAAAGGCCGAACACAAGATTTGTGGGCGTGTATTGGCAAACGTTTAGATGATCTCTGACCTGTCTATAAATGATTAGATAGTCGAGTCACTCACTGATTTTTGTGGGCGTGTTTTGATAGATCCCCGAACCACTCACTGATTTTTGTGGACATGTTTTGAGAAGAGAACAGCTAGAATATATTGTAACAACTGAGAAAATTGAGGGACAAAGAGATAGAGGGAAGCGAAGAGAAAATATAGCAAGAGAATGGCTTGGCAGAAGGTCAACAACAGAAATCATAGATAACAGTCGAGATCGAAAGTTGTGGAGAAACATGATCACCTACGCCAGCAGACACGGTACTTATTTGATGATAATAATGACGATGTTGGTACCTTGATAGATTGTCGACCCACTCACTGATTATTGTGGGCGTATCTTGATTGATTGTCGAATGACTGACGGTTGTAATAAATGATCAAATGACTGACTGTTGTGATAAATGATCAAATGACTGACTGTTGTGATAAATAATCAAATGACTGACTGTTGTGATAAATGATCAAATGACTGACGGTTGTGATAAATGATCAAATGACTGACTGTTGTGATAAATGATCAAATGACTGACGGTTGTGATAAATGATCAAATGACTGACGGTCGTGATAAATGATCAAATGACTGACTGTTGTGATAAATGATCAAATGACTGACTGTTGTGATAAATGATCAAATGACTGACTGTTGTGATAAATTATCAAATGACTGACTGTTGTGATAAATGATCAAATGACTGACTGTTGTGATAAATGATCAAATGACTGACTGTTGTGATAAATGATCAAATGACTGACTGTTGTGATAAATGATCAAATGACTGACTGTTGTGATAAATGATCAAATGACTGACTGTTGTGATAAATGATCAAATGACTGACTGTTGTGATAAATGATCAAATGACTGACGGTTGTGATAAATGATCAAATGACTGACTGTTGTGATAAATGATCAAATGACTGACGGTTGTGATAAATGATCAAATGACTGACGGTTGTGATAAATGATCAAATGACTGACGGTTGTGATAAATGATCAAATGACTGACGGTTGTAGGCGTGTTCTTGTTAGATGATCGAACCATAAACTATTGTAGGCGTGTCTCGTTAGTTTATGTTTAGGTGTGGTTCCAAAACTTATTATGACGTCATTTTATAATTGTGCATTATTTACTAACCGTGTACGTTCTAGTAGCTCGACGGTTACCACTTGGTTGTTGAACCTAAGGATAACGGTTGTTATCCTGAGCCGTGTTTGGTGGTAGCCCGTCTAGTTCTGTGTGAATGGATGCGGGTGGTAGCCCGTCTAGTTCTGTGTGAATGGATGTGGGTGGTAGCCCGTCTAGTTCTGTGTGAATGGATGCGGGTGGTAGCCCGTCTAGTTCTGTGTGAATGGATTCGCGTTCAATGGCGCTCTTAGAAGACTGTCGTTGTGAACGGGGATCTGCCTCGATCGCACGCCTTCCCTGTAGTCAACCTCGGATGTCACAATATCGGTGACTGTTTTGCTGGCATGTACTCAATGTACACCGGATCGTACTTTCATCTTGTGAACTGGATCGTTCTGCACTGGATTCTGGATTCTTCGACCTTCTGTGCCAACTCCCAGCTTCAATTAATCACCATGGCATGTAGATACGACTTGCTGGAATAAAGGTATTACTGCACACTGAAGACTTTCGTTAAAATGTCACATCAACTTTATTAATCAACTTCAACAACTCCAGAATATCCACGCTATATACACAGCCAGGGGGGTCTACATTTCCACTCGGCTACTCACACATATGGATCAGGAAAATCACAACTTCTACTTGACGATATCTCATCATGTCGTCACCCTCTCCCAGCCTAACTAATAATGCTCCTAACCACAATTACACTTGGCTTCTAGCCTCCTAACTAATTATCTCTATTATGGCTTCACTGCTTCTTAAGTACAAGAGAGATTCTCTTCTAGATAGCTTCTAACTATCCATCAATAGTTATGTTGAGCTTGAGCTCACTGTCACTATAGGCTAACCTCTAACGGCATGGCCGACCCTAACTTCTCAGCCGCTTGTCACTTTTCTGTTGGAGGGCTTGTTTCTAACCCCTTGCAGGTGATTATATTCCTCGCCCTCTAACCAATCAAAACTCACTTCCTTAGTCTCCCCTCAAATCGATTTCTACGACGTCATCAACTATTTTCAGTCACGAGATTCCTGCTCTTCCTCTGATCACAGTTCTACTCGGATTTCTCGTGATCGCCCCCCTACTATGTTTCCTCACTCTCTCCAAACTGTCCCCAACTCTCCTTCTCTCCCCACACCCTCACATTCACTGCTACAATTTATGTTCACTTCTATTTTCTAGAGACGTCATTGCTGGTGTTGGTACTTTCTACTCTATGTTTGACACCAAGATTCCGCTAGTTATTGAAGCCACACATTTCGTTAGTTATTGAAGCCACACATTCCGCTAGTTATTGAAGCCACACATTCCGCTAGTTATTGAAGCCACACATTCCGCTAGTTATTGAAGCCACACATTCCGCTAGTTATTGAAGCCACACATTTCACTAGTTATTGAAGCCACACATTCCGTTAGTTAATGAAGCCACACATTCCGTTAGTTATTGAAGCCACACATTCCGCTAGTTATTGAAGCCACACATTCCGCTAGTTATTAAAGCCACACATTCCGCTAGTTATTGAAGCCACACATTCCGCTAGTTATTGAAGCCACACATTCCGTTAGTTATTGAAGCCACACATTCCGCTAGTTAATGAAGCCACACATTCCGTTAGTTATTGAAGCCACACATTCCGTTAGTTATTGAAGCCACACATTCCGTTAGTTAATGAAGCCACACATTCCGCTAGTTATTGAAGCCACACATTCCGCTAGTTATTGAAGCCACACATTCCGCTATTTATTGAAGCCATACATTCCGTTAGTTATTGAAGCCACACATTCCACTAGTTATTGAAGCCACACATTCCGTTAGTTATTGAAGCCACACATTCCACTAGTTATTGAAGCCACACATTCCGCTAGTTAATAAAGCCACACATTCCGTTAGTTATTGAAGCCACACATTCCGTTAGTTAATGAAGCCACACATTCCGCTAGTTATTGAAGCCACACATTCCGCTAGTTATTGAAGCCACACATTCCGTTAGTTATTGAAGCCACACATTCCGTTAGTTAATGAAGCCACACATTCCGCTAGTTATTGAAGCCACACATTCCGTTAGTTATTGAAGCCACACATTCCGCTAGTTATTGAAGCCACACATTCCGTTAGTTATTGAAGCCACACATTCCGCTAGTTATTGAAGCCACACATTCCACTAGTTATTGAAACCACACATTCCGCTAGTTATTGAAGCCACACATTCCGCTAGTTATTGAAGCCACACATTCCGCTAGTTATTGAAGCCACACATTCCGCTAGTTATTGAAGCCACACATTCCGTTAGTTATTGAAGCCACACATTCCGCTAGTTATTGAAGCCACACATTCCGCTAGTTATTGAAGCCACACATTCCGCTAGTTATTGAAGCCACACATTCCGCTAGTTATTGAAGCCACACATTTATTGAAGCCACACATTTATTGAAGCCACACATTTATCTAAAGTGCTGATTTCGTTGTTTGAATGTCTGGATGTCCGACAGCCGAGACTGAATCTCAAAGAATTGTTTCTAAGCGGGTGTTCAGTTTAAACTGTCTCTGTTTTGGTTACAGATCGATTATTTCTTATTTGACCTCATTTCTAAATTTAATCTCTTCACGTCACTCAAGATGCTTTCATAGACACCTCACTTCTTTGGTGATTAACATTCGCCACTGATTGGTTATTAGTTGTCATGTTACACACAGATTGGTTATTAGTTGTCATGTTAGACACCGATTGGTTGTTAGGTGCCATGTTAGACACCAATTGTTTGTTAGTTGTCATGTTAGACACCGATTGGTTGTTGGTTGTCATGTTAGACACCGATTGGTTGTTAGTTGTCATGTTAGACACCAATTGGTTATTAGTTGTCATGTTAGACACCGATTGGTTATTAGTTGTCATGTTAGACACCGATTGGTTATTAGTTGTCATGTTAGACACCGATTGGTTATTAGTTGCCATGTTAGACACCGATTGGTTATTAGTTGTCATGTTAGACACCGATTGGTTGTTAGGTGCCATGTTAGACACCGATTGTTTGTTAGTTGTCATGTTAGACACCGATTGGTTGTTGGTTGTCATGTTAGACACCGATTGTTTGTTAGTTGTCATGTTAGACACAGATTGTTTGTTAGTTGTCATGTTAGACACCGATTGTTTGTTAGGTGCCATGTTAGACACCGATTGTTTGTTAGGTGCCATGTTAGACACCGATTGTTTGTTAGGTGCCATGTTAGACACCGATTGTTTGTTAGGTGCCATGTTAGACACCGATTGTTTGTTAATTGTCATGTTAGACATCGATTGGTTGTTAGTTGTCATGTTAGACACCGATTGGTTGTTAGGTGCCATGTTAGACACCAATTGTTTGTTAGTTGTCATGTTAGACACCGATTGGTTGTTGGTTGTCATGTTAGACACCGATTGGTTGTTAGTTGTCATGTTAGACACCAATTGGTTATTAGTTGTCATGTTAGACACCGATTGGTTATTAGTTGTCATGTTAGACACCGATTGGTTATTAGTTGTCATGTTAGACACCGATTGGTTAGTAGTTGCCATGTTAGACACCGATTGGTTATTAGTTGTCATGTTAGACACCGATTGGTTGTTAGGTGCCATGTTAGACACCGATTGTTTGTTAGTTGTCATGTTAGACACCGATTGGTTGTTAGTTGTCATGTTAGACACCGATTGAATGTTAGTTGCCATGTTAGACACCGATTGGTTGTTAGTTGCCATGTTAGACACCGATTGTTTGTTAGTTGTCATGTTAGACACCGATTGGTTGTTAGTTGCCATGCTAGACACCGATTGTTTGTTAGTTGTCATGTTAGACACCGATTGATTGTTAGTTGCAATGTTAGACACCGATTGTTTGTTAGTTGTCATGTTAGACACCGATTGGTTGTTAGTTGTCATGTTAGACACCGATTGAATGTTAGTTGCCATGTTAGACACCGATTGGTTGTTAGTTGCCATGTTAGACACCGATTGTTTGTTAGTTGTCATGCTAGACACCGATTATTTGTTAGTTGCCATGTTAGACACCGATTGTTTGTTAGTTGTCATGTTAGACACCGATTGGTTGTTAGTTGTCATGCTAGACATCGATTGGTTGTTAGTTGCCATGTTAGACACCGATTGGTTGTTAGTTGTCATGTTAGACACCGATTGGTTGTTAGTTGTCATGTTGGACACCGATTGGTTGTTAGTTGTCATGTTAGACACCGATTGGTTGTTAGTTGTCATGTTAGACACCGATTGGTTGTTAGTTGCCATACTAGACACCGATTGTTTGTTAGTTGTCATGTTAGACACCGATTGATTGTTAGTTGCCATGTTAGACACCGATTGTTTGTTAGTTGTCGTGTTAGACACCGATTGGTTGTTAGTTGTCATGTTAGACACCGATTGAATGTTAGTTGCCATGTTAGACACCGATTGGTTGTTAGTTGCCATGTTAGACACCGATTGTTTGTTAGTTGTCATGCTAGACACCGATTGTTTGTTAGTTGCCATGTTAGACACCGATTGGTTGTTAGTTGTCATGTTAGACACCGATTGGTTGTTAGTTGTCATGCTAGACATCGATTGGTTGTTAGTTGCCATGTTAGACACCGATTGGTTGTTAGTTGTCATGTTAGACACCGATTGGTTGTTAGTTGTCATGTTGGACACCGATTGGTTGTTAGTTGTCATGTTAGACACCGATTGGTTGTTAGTTGTCATGTTAGACACCGATTGGTTGTTAGTTGCCATGTTAGACACCGATTGTTTGTTAGTTGTCTTGTTAGATACCTATTGGTTGTTAGTTGTCATGCTAGACACCGATTGGTTGTTAGTTGTCATGTTAGACACCGATTGGTTGTTAGTTGTCATGCTAGACACCGATTGGTTGTTAGTTGTCATGTTAGACACCGATTGGTTGTTAGGTGTCATGTTAGACACCGATTGGTTGTTAGTTGCCATCCTAAACACCGATTGGTTGTTAGTTGCCATGTTAGACACCGATTGGTTGTTAGTTGTCATGCTAGACACCGATTGGTTGTTAGTTGTCATGTTAGACACCGATTGGTTGTTAGTTGTCATGCTAGACACCGATTGGTTGTTAGTTGTCATGCTAGACACCGATTGGTTGTTAGTTGCCATGTTAGACACCGATTGGTTGTTAGTTGTCATGCTAGACACCGATTGTTTGTTAGTTGTCATGTTAGACACCGATTGGTTGTTAGTTGTCATGTTAGACACCGATTGTTTGTTTGTTGTCATGTTAGACACCGATTGGTTGTTAGTTGTCATGCTAGACACCGATTGGTTGTTACTTGCATGTTAGACAACACATTGGTTGTTAGTTGTCATGTTCGACACCGATTGGTTGTTATTTGTCATGTTAGACACCGATTGGTTGTTAGTTGTCATGTTAGACACCGATTGGTTGTTATTTGTCATGTTAGACACCGATTGGTTGTTAGTTGTCATGCTAGACACGGATTGGTTGTTAGTTGTCATGTTAGATACCGATTGGTTGTTACTTGTCATGTTAGATACCGATTGGTTGTTAGTTGTCATGTTCGATACCGATTGGTTGTTAGTTGTCATGTTAGATACCGATTGGTTGTTAGTTGTCATGTTAGATACCGATTGGTTGTTAGTTGTCATGTTAGACACCGATTGGTTGTTAGTTGTCATGCTAGACACGGATTGGTTGTTAGTTGCCATGTTAGACATCGAGTGGTTGTTAGTTACCAAGGTAGACACCGATTGGTTGTTAGTTACCAAGTTAGACACCGATTGGTTGTTAGTTGTCATGTTAAATACCGATAGGTTGTTAGTTGTCATGTTAGATACCGATTGGTTGTTACTTGTCATGTTAGATACCGATTGGTTGTTAGTTGTCATGTTCGATACCGATTGGTTGTTAGTTGTCATGTTAGATACCGATTGGTTGTTAGTTGTCATGTTAGATACCGATTGGTTGTTAGTTGTCATGTTAGACACCGATTGGTTGTTAGTTGTCATGCTAGACACGGATTGGTTGTTAGTTGCCATGTTAGACATCGAGTGGTTGTTAGTTACCAAGGTAGACACCGATTGGTTGTTAGTTACCAAGTTAGACACCGATTGGTTGTTAGTTGTCATGTTAAATACCGATAGGTTGTTAGTTGTCATGTTAGATACCGATTGTTGTTGGTTGTCATGTTAGACACCGATTGGTTGTTAGTTGTCATGTTAGACACCGATTGGTTATTAGTTTTCATGTTAGACACCGATTGGTTTTTAGTTGTCATGTTAGACACCGATTGGTTATTAGTTGTCATGTTAGACACCAATTGGTTGTTAGTTGTCATGCTAGACACCGATTGGTTGTTAGTTGCCATGTTAGACATCGATTGGTTGTTAGTTACCAAGTTAGACACCGATTAGTTGTTAGTTACCAAGTTAGACACCGATTGGTTGTTAGTTGTCATGTTAGACACCGATTGGTTGTTAGTTGTCATGTTAGACACCGATTGGTTATTAGTTGTCATGTTAGACACCGATTGGTTATTAGTTGTCATGTTAGACACCGATTGGTTATTAGTTGTCATGTTAGACACCGATTGGTTATTAGTTGCCATGTTAAACACCGATTGGTTATTAGTTGTCATGTTAGACACCGATTGGTTGTTAGGTGCCATGTTAGACACCGATTGTTTGTTAGTTGTCATGTTAGACACCGATAGGTTGTTGGTTGTCATGTTAGACACCGATTGTTTGTTAGTTGTCATGTTAGACACAGATTGTTTGTTAGTTGTCATGTTAGACACCGATTGTTTGTTAATTGCAATGTTAGACACCGATTGTTTGATAGGTGCCATGTTAGACACCGATTGTTTGTTAGGTGCAATGTTAGACACCGATTGTTTGTTAGGTGCCATGTTAGACACCGATTGTTTGTTAATTGTCATGTTAGACACCGATTGGTTGTTAGTTGTCATGTTAGACACCGATTGGTTGTTGGTTGTCATGTTAGACACCGACTGGTTGTTAGTTGTCATGTTAGACACCGATTGGTTATTAGTTGAATTGTTAGACACCGATTGGTTATTAGTTGTCATGTTAGATACCGATTGGTTGTTAGGTGCCATGTTAGACACCGATTGTTTGTTAGTTGTCATGTTAGACACCGATTGGTTGTTGGTTGTCATGTTAGACACCGATTGTTTGTTAGTTGTCATGTTAGACACCGATTGTTTGTTAGTTGTCATGTTAGACACAGATTGGTTGTTAGTTGTCATGTTAGACACCGATTGGTTGTTAGGTGCCATGTTAGACACCAATTGGTTGTTAGTTGTCATCCTAGACACCGATTGGTTGTTAGTTGTCATGTTAGACACCGATTGGTTGTTAGTTGTCATGTTAGACACCGATTGGTTGTTAGTTGCCATGTTAGACACCGATTGTTTGTTAGTTGTCATGTTAGACACCGATTGATTGTTAGTTGCCATGCTAGACACCGATTGTTTGTTAGTTGTCATGTTAGACACCGATTGGTTGTTAGTTGTCATGTTAGACACCGATTGAATGTTAGTTGCCAGGTTAGACACCGATTGGTTGTTAGTTGCCATGTTAGACACCGATTGAATGTTAGTTGCCAGGTTAGACACCGATTGGTTGTTAGTTGCCATGTTAGACACCGATTGTTTGTTAGTTGTCATGCTAGACACCGATTGTTTGTTAGTTGCCATGTTAGACACCGATTGTTTGTTAGTTGTCATGTTAGACACCGATTGGTTGTTAGTTGTCATGCTAGACATCGATTGGTTGTTAGTTGCCATGTTAGACACCGATTGGTTGTTAGTTGTCATGTTAGACACCGATTGGTTGTTAGTTGTCATGTTAGACACCGATTGGTTGTTAGTTGTCATGTTAGACACCGATTGGTTGTTAGTTGTCATGTTAGACACCGATTGGTTGTTGGTTGCCATGTTAGACAACGATTGTTTGTTAGTTGTCATGTTAGACACCGATTGGTTATTAGTTGTCATGCTAGACACCGATTGGTTGTTAGTTGTCATGTTAGACACCGATTGGTTGTTAGTTGTCAGGCTAGACACCGATAGGTTGTTAGTTGTCATGTTAGACACCGATTGGTTGTTAGTTGTCATGTTAGACACCGATTGGTTGTTAGTTGTCATGCTAGACACCGATTGGTTGTTAGTTGTCATGTTAGACACCGATTGGTTGTTAGTTGTCATGCTAGACACCGATTGGTTGTTAGTTGTCATGTTAGACACCGATTGGTTGTTAGTTGTCATGCTAGACACCGATTGGTTGTTAGTTGTCATGCTAGACACCGATTGGTTGTTAGTTGTCATGTTAGACACCGATTGGTTGTTAGTTGCCATGTTAGACACCGATTGGTTGTTAGTTGTCATGCTAGACACCGATTGTTTATTAGTTGTCATGTTAGACACCGATTGGTTGTTAGTTGTCATGTTAGACACCGATTGTTTGTTTGTTGTCATGTTAGACACCGATTGGTTGTTAGTTGTCATGCTAGACACCGATTGGTTGTTACTTGTCATGTTAGACAACACATTGGTTGTTAGTTGTCATGTTCGACACCGATTGGTTGTTAGTTGTCATGTTAGACACCGATAGGTTGTTAGTTGTCATGTTAGACAACGATTGGTTGTTAGTTGTCATGTTAGACACCGATTGGTTGTTAGTTGTCATGCTAGACACGGATTGGTTGTTAGTTGTCATGTTAGATACCGATTGGTTGTTAGTTGTCATGTTAGATACCGATTGGTTGTTAGTTGTCATGTTAGATACCGATTGGTTGTTAGTTGTCATGTTAGATACCGATTGGTTGTTAGCTGTCATGTTAGATACCGATTGGTTGTTAGTTGTCGTGTTAGACACCGATTGGTTGTTAGTTGTCATGCTAGACACGAATTGGCTGTTAGTTGCCATGTTAGACATCGATTGTTTGTTAGTTACCAAGTTAGACACCGATTGGTTGTTAGTTACCAAGTTAGACACCGATTGGTTGTTAGTTACCAAGTTAGACACCGATTGGTTGTTAGTTGCCATGTTAGACACCGATTGGTTGTTAGTTGCCATCCTAAACACCGATTGGTTGTTAGTTGCCATGTTAGACACCGATTGGTTTGTTAGTTACCAAGTTAGACACCGATTGGTAGTTAGTTACCAAGTTAGACACCGATTGGTTGTTAGTTGTCATGTTAAACACCGATTGATTGTTAGTTGTCATGCTAGACACCGACTTGTTAGTTGTCATGCTAGACACCGATTGTTTGTTAGTTGCCATGTTAGACACCGATTGTTTGTTAGTTGTCATGTTAGACACCGATTGGTTGTTAGTTGTCATGCTAGACATCGATTGGTTGTTAGTTGCCATGTTAGACACCGATTGGTTGTTAGTTGTCATGTTAGACACCGATTGGTTGTTAGTTGTCATGTTAGACACCGATTGGTTGTTAGTTGTCATGTTAGACACCGATTGGTTTTTAGTTGTCATGTTAGACACCGATTGGTTGTTAGTTGCCATGTTAGACACCGATTGTTTGTTAGTTGTCATGTTAGACACCGATTGGTTGTTAGTTGTCATGCTAGACACCGATTGGTTGTTAGTTGTCATGTTAGACACCGATTGGTTGTTAGTTGCCATGTTAGACACCGATTGGTTGTTAGTTGTCATGCTAGACACCGATTGTTTATTAGTTGTCATGTTAGACACCGATTGGTTGTTAGTTGTCATGTTAGACACCGATTGTTTGTTTGTTGTCATGTTAGACACCGATTGGTTGTTAGTTGTCATGCTAGACACCGATTGGTTGTTACTTGTCATGTTAGACAACACATTGGTTGTTAGTTGTCATGTTCGACACCGATTGGTTGTTAGTTGTCATGTTAGACACCGATAGGTTGTTAGTTGTCATGTTAGACACCGATTGGTTGTTAGTTGTCATGTTAGACACCGATTGGTTGTTAGTTGTCATGCTAGACACGATTGGTTGTTAGTTGTCATGTTAGACACCGATTGGTTGTTAGTTGTCATGCTAGACACCGATTGGTTGTTAGTTGTCATGTTAGACACCGATTGGTTGTTAGTTGTCATGCTAGACACCGATTGGTTGTTAGTTGTCATGTTAGACACCGATTGGTTGTTAGTTGTCATGTTAGACACCGATTGGTTGTTAGTTGCCATCCTAAACACCGATTGGTTGTTAGTTGCCATGTTAGACACCGATTAGTTGTTAGTTGTCATGCTAGACACCGATTGGTTGTTAGTTGTCATGTTAGACACCGATTGGTTGTTAGTTGTCATGCTAGACACCGATTGGTTGTTAGTTGTCATGCTAGACACCGATTGGTTGTTAGTTGCCATGTTAGACACCGATTGGTTGTTAGTTGTCATGCTAGACACCGATTGTTTGTTAGTTGTCATATTAGACACCGATTGGTTGTTAGTTGTCATGTTAGACACCGATTGTTTGTTTGTTGTCATGTTAGACACCGATTGGTTGTTAGTTGTCATGCTAGACACCGATTGGTTGTTACTTGCATGTTAGACACACATTGGTTGTTAGTTGTCATGTTCGACACCGATTGGTTGTTAGTTGTCATGTTAGACACCGATTGGTTGTTAGTTGTCATGTTAGACACCGATTGGTTGTTATTTGTCATGTTAGACACCGATTGGTTGTTAGTTGTCATGCTAGACACGGATTGGTTGTTAGTTGTCATGTTAGATACCGATTGGTTGTTAGTTGTCATGTTAGATACCGATTGGTTGTTAGTTGTCATGTTAGATACCGATTGGTTGTTAGTTGTCATGTTAGATACCGATTGGTTGTTAGTTGTCATGTTAGATACCGATTGGTTGTTAGTTGTCATGTTAGACACCGATTGGTTGTTAGTTGTCATGCTAGACACGGATTGGTTGTTAGTTGCCATGTTAGACATCGAGTGGTTGTTAGTTACCAAGTTAGACACCGATTGGTTGTTAGTTACCAAGTTAGACACCGATTGGTTGTTAGTTGTCATGTTAAATACCGATAGGTTGTTAGTTGTCATGTTAGATACCGATTGGTTGTTAGTTGCCATGTTAGACACCGATTGTTTGTTTGTTGTCATGTTAGACACCGATTGGTTGTTAGTTGTCATGCTAGACACCGATTGGTTGTTACTTGTCATGTTAGACAACACATTGGTTGTTAGTTGTCATGTTCGACACCGATTGGTTGTTAGTTGTCATGTTAGACACCGATAGGTTGTTAGTTGTCATGTTAGACAACGATTGGTTGTTAGTTGTCATGTTAGACACCGATTGGTTGTTAGTTGTCATGCTAGACACGGATTGGTTGTTAGTTGTCATGTTAGATACCGATTGGTTGTTAGTTGTCATGTTAGATACCGATTGGTTGTTAGTTGTCATGTTAGATACCGATTGGTTGTTAGTTGTCATGTTAGATACCGATTGGTTGTTAGCTGTCATGTTAGATACCGATTGGTTGTTAGTTGTCGTGTTAGACACCGATTGGTTGTTAGTTGTCATGCTAGACACGAATTGGCTGTTAGTTGCCATGTTAGACATCGATTGTTTGTTAGTTACCAAGTTAGACACCGATTGGTTGTTAGTTACCAAGTTAGACACCGATTGGTTGTTAGTTACCAAGTTAGACACCGATTGGTTGTTAGTTGCCATGTTAGACACCGATTGGTTGTTAGTTGCCATCCTAAACACCGATTGGTTGTTAGTTGCCATGTTAGACACCGATTGGTTTGTTAGTTACCAAGTTAGACACCGATTGGTAGTTAGTTACCAAGTTAGACACCGATTGGTTGTTAGTTGTCATGTTAAACACCGATTGATTGTTAGTTGTCATGCTAGACACCGACTTGTTAGTTGTCATGCTAGACACCGATTGTTTGTTAGTTGCCATGTTAGACACCGATTGTTTGTTAGTTGTCATGTTAGACACCGATTGGTTGTTAGTTGTCATGCTAGACATCGATTGGTTGTTAGTTGCCATGTTAGACACCGATTGGTTGTTAGTTGTCATGTTAGACACCGATTGGTTGTTAGTTGTCATGTTAGACACCGATTGGTTGTTAGTTGTCATGTTAGACACCGATTGGTTTTTAGTTGTCATGTTAGACACCGATTGGTTGTTAGTTGCCATGTTAGACACCGATTGTTTGTTAGTTGTCATGTTAGACACCGATTGGTTGTTAGTTGTCATGCTAGACACCGATTGGTTGTTAGTTGTCATGTTAGACACCGATTGGTTGTTAGTTGCCATGTTAGACACCGATTGGTTGTTAGTTGTCATGCTAGACACCGATTGTTTATTAGTTGTCATGTTAGACACCGATTGGTTGTTAGTTGTCATGCTAGACACCGATTGGTTGTTAGTTGTCATGTTAGACACCGATTGGTTGTTAGTTGTCATGTTAGACACCGATTGGTTGTTAGTTGCCATCCTAAACACCGATTGGTTGTTAGTTGCCATGTTAGACACCGATTGGTTGTTAGTTGTCATGCTAGACACCGATTGGTTGTTAGTTGTCATGTTAGACACCGATTGGTTGTTAGTTGTCATGCTAGACACCGATTGGTTGTTAGTTGTCATGCTAGACACCGATTGGTTGTTAGTTGCCATGTTAGACACCGATTGGTTGTTAGTTGTCATGCTAGACACCGATTGTTTGTTAGTTGTCATGTTAGACACCGATTGGTTGTTAGTTGTCATGTTAGACACCGATTGTTGTTTGTTGTCATGTTAGACACCGATTGGTTGTTAGTTGTCATGCTAGACACCGATTGGTTGTTACTTGCATGTTAGACAACACATTGGTTGTTAGTTGTCATGTTCGACACCGATTGGTTGTTAGTTGTCATGTTAGACACCGATTGGTTGTTAGTTGTCATGTTAGACACCGATTGGTTGTTATTTGTCATGTTAGACACCGATTGGTTGTTAGTTGTCATGCTAGACACGATTGGTTGTTAGTTGTCATGTTAGATACCGATTGGTTGTTAGTTGTCATGTTAGATACCGATTGGTTGTTAGTTGTCATGTTAGATACCGATTGGTTGTTAGTTGTCATGTTAGATACCGATTGGTTGTTAGTTGTCATGTTAGATACCGATTGGTTGTTAGTTGTCATGTTAGACACCGATTGGTTGTTAGTTGTCATGCTAGACACGGATTGGTTGTTAGTTGCCATGTTAGACATCGAGTGGTTGTTAGTTACCAAGTTAGACACCGATTGGTTGTTAGTTACCAAGTTAGACACCGATTGGTTGTTAGTTGTCATGTTAAATACCGATTGGTTGTTAGTTGTCATGTTAGACACCGATTGGTTGTTGGTTTTCATGTTAGACACCGATTGGTTGTTAGTTGTCATGTTAGACACCGATTGGTTGTTAGTTTTCATGTTAGACACCGATTGGTTATTAGTTGTCATGTTAGACACCGATTGGTTGTTAGTTGTCATGTTAGACACCGATTGGTTGTTAGTTGTCATGCTAGACACCGATTGGTTGTTAGTTGCCATGTTAGACATCGATTGGTTGTTAGTTACCAAGTTAGACACCGATTAGTTGTTAGTTACCAAGTTAGACACCGATTGGTTGTTAGTTGCCATGTTAGACACCGATTGGTTGTTAGTTGTCATGTTAGACACCGATTGCTTGTTAGTTGTCATGTTAGACACCGATTGGTTGTTAGTTGTCATGTTAGACACCGATTGGTTATTAGTTGTCATGTTAGACACCGATTGGTTATTAGTTGTCATGTTAGACACCGATTGGTTGTTAGTTGCCATGTTAAACACCGATTGGTTATTAGTTGTCATGTTAGACACCGATTGGTTGTTAGGTGCCATGTTAGACACCGATTGTTTGTTAGTTGTCATGTTAGACACCGATAGGTTGTTAGTTGTCATGTTAGACACCGATTGTTTGTTAGTTGTCATGTTAGACACAGATTGTTTGTTAGTTGTCATGTTAGACACCGATTGTTTGTTAGTCAATGTTAGACACCGATTGTTTGTTAGTTGCCATGTTAGACACCGATTGTTGTTAGGTGCCATGTTAGACACCGATTGTTTGTTAGTTGCCATGTTAGACACCGATTGTGTTGTTAGTTGTCATGTTAGACACCGATTGGTTGTTAGTTGTCATGTTAGACACCGATTGGTTGTTAGTTGTCATGTTAGACACCGATTGGTTGTTAGTTGTCATGTTAGACACCGATTGGTTATTAGTTGAATTGTTAGACACCGATTGGTTGTTAGTTGTCATGTTAGATACCGATTGGTTGTTAGTTGCCATGATAGACACCGATTGTTTGTTAGTTGTCATGTTAGACACCGATTGGTTGTTAGTTGTCATGTTAGACACCGATTGTTTGTTAGTTGTCATGTTAGACACCGATTGTTTGTTAGTTGTCATGTTAGACACCGATTGGTTGTTAGTTGTCATGTTAGACACCGATTGGTTGTTAGGTGCCATGTTAGACACCAATTGGTTGTTAGTTGTCATCTAGACACCGATTGGTTGTTAGTTGTCATGTTAGACACCGATTGGTTGTTAGTTGTCATGTTAGACACCGATTGGTTGTTAGTTGCCATGTTAGACACCGATTGTTTGTTAGTTGTCATGTTAGACACCGATTGATTGTTAGTTGCCATGCTAGACACCGATTGTTGTTAGTTGTCATGTTAGACACCGATTGGTTGTTAGTTGTCATGTTAGACACCGATTGAATGTTAGTTGCCAGGTTAGACACCGATTGGTTGTTAGTTGCCATGTTAGACACCGATTGTTTGTTAGTTGTCATGCTAGACACCGATTGTTTGTTAGTTGCCATGTTAGACACCGATTGTTTGTTAGTTGTCATGTTAGACACCGATTGGTTGTTAGTTGTCATGCTAGACATCGATTGGTTGTTAGTTGCCATGTTAGACACCGATTGGTTGTTAGTTGTCATGTTAGACACCGATTGGTTGTTAGTTGTCATGTTAGACACCGATTGGTTGTTAGTTGTCATGTTAGACACCGATTGGTTGTTAGTTGTCATGTTAGACACCGATTGGTTGTTAGTTGCCATGTTAGACACCGATTGGTTGTTAGTTGTCATGCTAGACACCGATTGGTTGTTAGTTGTCATGTTAGACACCGATTGGTTGTTAGTTGTCATGTTAGACACCGATTGGTTGTTAGTTGTCATGCTAGACACCGATTGGTTGTTAGTTGTCATGTTAGACACCGATTGGTTGTTAGTTGTCATGCTAGACACCGATTGGTTGTTAGTTGTCATGTTAGACACCGATTGGTTGTTAGTTGTCATGCTAGACACCGATTGGTTGTTAGTTGTCATGCTAGACACCGATTGGTTGTTAGTTGTCATGTTAGACACCGATTGGTTGTTAGTTGTCATGTTAGACACCGATTGGTTGTTAGTTGTCATGCTAGACACCGATTGTTTGTTAGTTGTCATGTTAGACACCGATTGGTTGTTAGTTGTCATGTTAGACACCGATTGTTTGTTTGTTGTCATGTTAGACACCGATTGGTTGTTAGTTGTCATGCTAGACACCGATTGGTTGTTACTTGTCATGTTAGACAACACATTGGTTGTTAGTTGTCATGTTCGACACCGATTGGTTGTTAGTTGTCATGTTAGACACCGATTGGTTGTTAGTTGTCATGTTAGACACCGATTGGTTGTTAGTTGTCATGTTAGACACCGATTGGTTGTTAGTTGTCATGCTAGACACGGATTGGTTGTTAGTTGTCATGTTAGATACCGATTGGTTGTTAGTTGTCATGTTAGATACCGATTGGTTGTTAGTTGTCATGTTAGATACCGATTGGTTGTTAGTTGTCATGTTAGATACCGATTGGTTGTTAGTTGTCATGTTAGACACCGATTGGTTGTTAGTTGCCATGTTAGACACCGATTGTTGTTAGTTGTCATGTTAGACACCGATTGGTTGTTGGTTGTCATGTTAGACACCGATTGTTTGTTAGTTGTCATGTTAGACACAGATTGTTTGTTAGTTGTCATGTTAGACACCGATTGTTGTTAGTTGCAATGTTAGACACCGATTGTTTGTTAGTTGCCATGTTAGACACCGATTGTTTGTTAGTTGCCATGTTAGACACCGATTGTTTGTTAGTTGCCATGTTAGACACCGATTGTTTGTTAATTGTCATGTTAGACACCGATTGGTTGTTAGTTGTCATGTTAGACACCGATTGGTTGTTGTTGTCATGTTAGACACCGACTGGTTGTTAGTTGTCATGTTAGACACCGATTGGTTATTAGTTGAATGTTAGACACCGATTGGTTGTTAGTTGTCATGCTAGACACGGATTGGTTGTTAGTTGTCATGTTAGACACCGATTGGTTGTTAGGTGCCATGTTAGACACCGATTGTTTGTTAGTTGTCATGTTAGACACCGATTGGTTGTTAGTTGTCATGTTAGACACCGATTGTTGTTAGTTGTCATGTTAGACACCGATTGTTTGTTAGTTGTCATGTTAGACACCGATTGGTTGTTAGTTGTCATGTTAGACACCGATTGGTTGTTAGGTGCCATGTTAGACACCATTGGTTGTTAGTTGTCATGTTAGACACCGATTGGTTGTTAGTTGTCATGTTAGACACCGATTGGTTGTTAGTTGTCATGTTAGACACCGATTGGTTGTTAGTTGTCATGTTAGACACCGATTGTTTGTTAGTTGTCATGTTAGACACCGATTGTTGTTAGTTGCCATGCTAGACACCGATTGTTTGTTAGTTGTCATGTTAGACACCGATTGGTTGTTAGTTGTCATGTTAGACACCGATTGGTTGTTAGTTGCCATGTTAGACACCGATTGGTTGTTAGTTGTCATGTTAGACACCGATTGTTTGTTAGTTGTCATGCTAGACACCGATTGTTTGTTAGTTGCCATGTTAGACACCGATTGTTTGTTAGTTGTCATGTTAGACACCGATTGTTGTTAGTTGTCATGTTAGACACCGATTGGTTGTTAGTTGTCATGCTAGACACCGATTGGTTGTTAGTTGTCATGTTAGACACCGATTGGTTGTTAGTTGTCATGTTAGACACCGATTGGTTGTTAGTTGTCATGTTAGACACCGATTGGTTGTTAGTTGTCATGTTAGACACCGATTGGTTGTTAGTTGTCATGCTAGACACCGATTGGTTGTTAGTTGTCATGTTAGACACCGATTGGTTGTTAGTTGTCATGCTAGACACCGATTGGTTGTTAGTTGTCATGTTAGACACCGATTGGTTGTTAGTTGTCATGCTAGACACCGATTGGTTGTTAGTTGTCATGTTAGACACCGATTGGTTGTTAGTTGTCATGTTAGACACCGATTGGTTGTTAGTTGCCATGTTAGACACCGATTGGTTGTTAGTTGTCATGTTAGACACCGATTGTTTGTTAGTTGTCATGTTAGACACCGATTGGTTGTTAGTTGTCATGTTAGACACCGATTGGTTGTTAGTTGTCATGTTAGACACCGATTGGTTGTTAGTTGTCATGCTAGACACCGATTGGTTGTTAGTTGTCATGTTAGACACCGATTGGTTGTTAGTTGTCATGCTAGACACCGATTGGTTGTTAGTTGTCATGTTAGACACCGATTGGTTGTTAGTTGTCATGTTAGACACCGATTGGTTGTTAGTTGTCATGCTAGACACCGATTGGTTGTTAGTTGTCATGTTAGACACCGATTGGTTGTTAGTTGCCATGTTAGACACCGATTGGTTGTTAGTTGTCATGCTAGACACCGATTGTTTGTTAGTTGTCATGTTAGACACCGATTGGTTGTTAGTTGTCATGTTAGACACCGATTGTTTGTTTGTTGTCATGTTAGACACCGATTGGTTGTTAGTTGTCATGCTAGACACCGATTGGTTGTTACTTGTCATGTTAGACAACACATTGGTTGTTAGTTGTCATGTTCGACACCGATTGGTTGTTAGTTGTCATGTTAGACACCGATTGGTTGTTAGTTGTCATGTTAGACACCGATTGGTTGTTAGTTGTCATGTTAGACACCGACTGGTTGTTAGTTGTCATGCTAGACACGGATTGGTTGTTAGTTGTCATGTTAGATACCGATTGGTTGTTAGTTGTCATGTTAGATACCGATTGGTTGTTAGTTGTCATGTTAGATACCGATTGGTTGTTAGTTGTCATGTTAGATACCGATTGGTTGTTAGTTGTCATGTTAGATACCGATTGGTTGTTAGTTGTCGTGTTAGACACCGATTGGTTGTTAGTTGTCATGCTAGACACGGATTGGTTGTTAGTTGCCATGTTAGACATCGATTGTTTGTTAGTTACCAAGTTAGACACCGATTGGTTGTTAGTTACCAAGTTAGACACCGATTGGTTGTTAGTTGCCATGTTAGACACCGATTGGTTGTTAGTTGCCATGTTAGACAACGATTGTTTGTTAGTTGCCATGCTAAACACCGATTGGTTGTTAGTTGCCATGTTAGACACCGATTGGTTGTTAGTTACAAGTTAGACACCGATTGGTAGTTAGTTACCAAGTTAGACACCGATTGGTTGTTAGTTGTCATGTTAAACACCGATTGATTGTTAGTTGTCATGCTAGACACCGACTTGTTAGTTGTCATGCTAGACACCGACTTGTTAGTTGTCATGTTATACACCAACTTGTTGTTAGTTGCCATGTTAGACACCGATTGGTTGTTAGTTGTCATGCTAGACACCGATTTGTTGTTAGTTGCCATGTTATACATCGATTGGTTGTTAGTTACCAAGTTAGACACCGATTGGTTGTTAGTTACCATGTTAGACACCGATTGGTTGTTAGTTGCCATGTTAGACACCGATTGTTTGTTAGTTGCCATGCTAAACACCGATTGGTTGTTAGTTGCCATGTTAGACACCGATTGGTTGTTAGTTACCAAGTTAGACACCGATTGGTTGTTAGTTGTCATGTTAGACACCGATTGGTTGTTAGTTGTCATGTTAGACACCGATTGGTTGTTAGTTGTCATGCTAGACACCGATTGGTTGTTAGTTGTCATGTTAGACACCGATTGGTTGTTAGTTGTCATGCTAGACACCGATTGGTTGTTAGTTGTCATGTTAGACACCGATTGGTTGTTAGTTGTCATGCTAGACACCGATTGGTTGTTAGTTGTCATGCTAGACACCGATTGGTTGTTAGTTGTCATGTTAGACACCGATTGGTTGTTAGTTGCCATGTTAGACACCGATTGGTTGTTAGTTGTCATGCTAGACACCGATTTTTTATTAGTTGTCATGTTAGACACCGATTGGTTGTTAGTTGTCATGTTAGACACCGATTGTTTGTTTGTTGTCATGTTAGACACCGATTGGTTGTTAGTTGTCATGCTAGACACCGATTGGTTGTTACTTGTCATGTTAGACAACACATTGGTTGTTAGTTGTCATGTTCGACACCGATTGGTTGTTAGTTGTCATGTTAGACACCGATAGGTTGTTAGTTGTCATGTTAGACACCGATTGGTTGTTAGTTGTCATGTTAGACACCGATTGGTTGTTAGTTGTCATGCTAGACACGGATTGGTTGTTAGTTGTCATGTTAGAAACCGATTGGTTGTTAGTTGCCATGTTAGACACCGATTGTTGTTAGTTGTCATGTTAGACACCGATTGGTTGTTAGGTGTCATGTTAGACACCGATTGTTGTTAGTTGTCATGTTAGACACAGATTGTTTGTTAGTTGTCATGTTAGACACCGATTGTTTGTTAGTTGCATGTTAGACACCGATTGTTTGTTAGTTGCCATGTTAGACACCGATTGTTTGTTAGTTGCCATGTTAGACACCGATTGTTTGTTAGTTGCCATGTTAGACACCGATTGTTTGTTAGTTGTCATGTTAGACACCGATTGGTTGTTAGTTGTCATGTTAGACACCGATTGGTTGTTAGTTGTCATGTTAGACACCGATTGGTTGTTAGTTGTCATGTTAGACACCGATTGGTTGTTAGTTGAATGTTAGACACCGATTGGTTGTTAGTTGTCATGTTAGACACCGATTGGTTGTTAGTTGCCATGTTAGACACCGATTGTTTGTTAGTTGTCATGTTAGACACCGATTGGTTGTTAGTTGTCATGTTAGACACCGATTGGTTGTTAGTTGTCATGTTAGACACCGATTGTTTGTTAGTTGTCATGTTAGACACCGATTGGTTGTTAGTTGTCATGTTAGACACCGATTGGTTGTTAGTTGCCATGTTAGACACCGATTGGTTGTTAGTTGTCATGTTAGACACCGATTGGTTGTTAGTTGTCATGTTAGACACCGATTGGTTGTTAGTTGTCATGTTAGACACCGATTGGTTGTTAGTTGCCATGTTAGACACCGATTGTTGTTAGTTGTCATGTTAGACACCGATTGGTTGTTAGTTGCCATGTTAGACACCGATTGTTTGTTAGTTGTCATGTTAGACACCGATTGGTTGTTAGTTGTCATGTTAGACACCGATTGGTTGTTAGTTGTCATGCTAGACACCGATTGGTTGTTAGTTGTCATGTTAGACACCGATTGGTTGTTAGTTGTCATGTTAGACACCGATTGGTTGTTAGTTGTCATGTTAGACACCGATTGGTTGTTAGTTGTCATGTTAGACACCGATTGGTTGTTAGTTGTCATGTTAGACACCGATTGGTTGTTAGTTGTCATGTTAGACACCGATTGGTTGTTAGTTGTCATGTTAGACACCGATTGGTTGTTAGTTGTCATGTTAGACACCGATTGGTTGTTAGTTGTCATGTTAGACACCGATTGGTTGTTAGTTGCCATGTTAGACACCGATTGGTTGTTAGTTGTCATGTTAGACACCGATTGGTTGTTAGTTGTCATGTTAGACACCGATTGGTTGTTAGTTGTCATGTTAGACACCGATTGGTTGTTAGTTGTCATGTTAGACACCGATTGGTTGTTAGTTGTCATGTTAGACACCGATTGGTTGTTAGTTGTCATGTTAGACACCGATTGGTTGTTAGTTGTCATGTTAGACACCGATTGGTTGTTAGTTGTCATGTTAGACACCGATTGGTTGTTAGTTGTCATGTTAGACACCGATTGGTTGTTAGTTGTCATGCTAGACACCGATTGGTTGTTAGTTGTCATGTTAGACACCGATTGGTTGTTAGTTGTCATGTTAGACACCGATTGGTTGTTAGTTGTCATGTTAGACACCGATTGGTTGTTAGTTGTCATGTTAGACACCGATTGGTTGTTAGTTGTCATGTTAGACACCGATTGGTTGTTGTTGTCATGTTAGACACCGATTGGTTGTTAGTTGTCATGCTAGACACCGATTGGTTGTTACTTGTCATGTTAGACACCATTGGTTGTTAGTTGTCATGTTAGACACCGATTGGTTGTTAGTTGTCATGTTAGACACCGATTGGTTGTTAGTTGTCATGTTAGACACCGATTGGTTGTTAGTTGTCATGTTAGACACCGATTGGTTGTTAGTTGTCATGCTAGACACCGATTGGTTGTTAGTTGTCATGTTAGACACCGATTGGTTGTTAGTTGTCATGTTAGACACCGATTGGTTGTTAGTTGTCATGTTAGACACCGATTGGTTGTTAGTTGTCATGTTAGATACCGATTGGTTGTTAGTTGTCATGTTAGATACCGATTGGTTGTTAGTTGTCATGTTAGACACCGATTGGTTGTTAGTTGTCATGTTAGACACCGATTGGTTGTTAGTTGCCATGTTAGACACCGATTGTTTGTT
This sequence comes from Megaustenia siamemsis, assembly GCA_032433765.1. NCBI lineage: Eukaryota > Metazoa > Mollusca > Gastropoda > Stylommatophora > Ariophantidae > Megaustenia > Megaustenia siamemsis. The sequence goes on along the minus strand of JAVIAB010000050.1, from coordinate 83,666,901 downwards.
AGTTACCATGTTAGACACCGATTGGTTGTTAGTTACCAAGTTAGACACCGATTGGTTGTTAGTTGCCATGTTAGACACCGATTGGTTGTTAGTTGCCATGTTAGACACCGATTGGTTGTTAGTTGTCATGCTAGACACCGATTGGTTGTTAGTTGCCATGTTAGACACCGATTGGTTGTTAGTTACCAAGTTAGACACCGATTGGTTGTTAGTTACCATGTTAGACACCGATTGGTTGTTAGTTGTCATGTTAGACACCGATTGGTTGTTAGTTGTCATGCTAGACACCGACTTGTTAGTTGTCATGCTAGACACCGATTGTTAGTTGTCATGTTAGACACCGATTGGTTGTTAGTTGTCATGTTAGACACCGATTTTTGTTAGTTGTCATGTTAGACACCGATTGGTTGTTAGTTGTCATGTTAGACACCGATTGTTGTTAGTTGTCATGTTAGACACCGATTGGTTGTTAGTTGTCATGCTAGACACCGATTGGTTGTTAGTTGTCATGTTAGACACCATTGGTTGTTAGTTGTCATGTTCGACACCGATTGGTTGTTAGTTGTCATGTTAGACACCGATTGGTTGTTAGTTGTCATGTTAGACACCGATTGGTTGTTAGTTGTCATGTTAGACACCGATTGGTTGTTAGTTGTCATGTTAGACACCGATTGGTTGTTAGTTGTCATGTTAGAACCGATTGGTTGTTAGTTGCCATGTTAGACACCGATTGGTTGTTAGTTGTCATGTTAGACACCGATTGGTTGTTAGTTGTCATGTTAGACACCGATTGTTTGTTAGTTGTCATGTTAGACACAGATTGGTTGTTAGTTGTCATGTTAGACACCGATTGTTTGTTAGTTGTCATGTTAGACACCGATTGGTTGTTAGTTGTCATGTTAGACACCGATTGGTTGTTAGTTGTCATGTTAGACACCGATTGGTTGTTAGTTGTCATGTTAGACACCGATTGGTTGTTAGTTGTCATGTTAGACACCGATTGGTTGTTAGTTGTCATGTTAGACACCGATTGGTTGTTAGTTGTCATGTTAGACACCGATTGGTTGTTAGTTGTCATGTTAGACACCGATTGGTTGTTAGTTGTCATGTTAGACACCGATTGGTTGTTAGTTGTCATGTTAGACACCGATTGGTTGTTAGTTGTCATGTTAGACACCGATTGGTTGTTAGTTGTCATGTTAGACACCGATTGGTTGTTAGTTGTCATGTTAGACACCGATTGGTTGTTAGTTGTCATGTTAGACACCGATTGTTGTTTAGTGTCATGTTAGACACCGATTGGTTGTTAGTTGTCATGTTAGACACCGATTGGTTGTTAGTTGTCATGTTAGACACCGATTGTTGTTAGTTGTCATGTTAGACACCGATTGGTTGTTAGTTGTCATGTTAGACACCGATTGGTTGTTAGTTGTCATGTTAGACACCGATTGGTTGTTAGTTGTCATGTTAGACACCGATTGGTTGTTAGTTGTCATGTTAGACACCGATTGGTTGTTAGTTGTCATGTTAGACACCGATTGGTTGTTAGTTGTCATGTTAGACACCGATTGGTTGTTAGGTGCCATGTTAGACACCGATTGTTGTTAGTTGTCATGTTAGACACCGATTGGTTGTTAGTTGTCATGTTAGACACCGATTGGTTGTTAGTTGTCATGTTAGACACCGATTGTTTGTTAGTTGTCATGTTAGACACCGATTGGTTGTTAGTTGTCATGTTAGACACCGATTGGTTGTTAGTTGTCATGTTAGACACCGATTGGTTGTTAGTTGTCATGTTAGACACCGATTGGTTGTTAGTTGTCATGTTAGACACCGATTGGTTGTTAGTTGTCATGTTAGACACCGATTGGTGTTAGTTGTCATGTTAGACACCGATTGGTTGTTAGTTGTCATGTTAGACACCGATTGGTTGTTAGTTGTCATGTTAGACACCGATTGTTTGTTAGTTGTCATGTTAGACACCGATTGGTTGTTAGTTGTCATGTTAGACACCGATTGGTTGTTAGTTGTCATGTTAGACACCGATTGGTTGTTAGTTGTCATGTTAGACACCGATTGGTTGTTAGTTGTCATGTTAGACACCGATTGGTTGTTAGTTGTCATGTTAGACACCGATTGGTTGTTAGTTGTCATGTTAGACACCGATTGGTTGTTAGTTGTCATGTTAGACACCGATTGGTTGTTAGTTGTCATGTTAGACACCGATTGGTTGTTAGTTGTCATGTTAGACACCGATTGGTTGTTAGTTGTCATGTTAGACACCGATTGGTTGTTAGTTGTCATGTTAGACACCGATTGGTTGTTAGTTGCCATGTTAGACACCGATTGGTTGTTAGTTGTCATGTTAGACACCGATTGGTTGTTAGTTGTCATGTTAGACACCGATTGGTTGTTAGTTGTCATGTTAGACACCGATTGTTTGTTAGTTGTCATGTTAGACACCGATTGTTGTTAGTTGTCATGCTAGACACCGATTGGTTGTTAGTTGTCATGTTAGACACCGATTGGTTGTTAGTTGTCATGTTAGACACCGATTGGTTGTTAGTTGTCATGTTAGACACCGATTGGTTGTTAGTTGTCATGTTAGACACCGATTGGTTGTTAGTTGTCATGCTAGACACCGATTGGTTGTTAGTTGTCATGTTAGACACCGATTGGTTGTTAGTTGTCATGTTAGACACCGATTGGTTGTTAGTTGTCATGCTAGACACCGATTGTTTGTTAGTTGTCATGTTAGACACCGATTGGTTGTTAGTTGTCATGTTAGACACCGATTGTTGTTAGTTGTCATGTTAGACACCGATTGGTTGTTAGTTGTCATGTTAGACACCGATTGGTTGTTAGTTGTCATGTTAGACAACGATTGGTTGTTAGTTGTCATGTTAGACACCGATTGGTTGTTAGTTGTCATGTTAGACACCGATTGGTTGTTAGTTGTCATGTTAGACACCGATTGGTTGTTAGTTGTCATGTTAGACACCGATTGGTTGTTAGTTGTCATGCTAGACACCGATTGGTTGTTAGTTGTCATGTTAGACACCGATTGGTTGTTAGTTGTCATGTTAGACACCGATTGGTTGTTAGTTGTCATGTTAGACACCGATTGGTTGTTAGTTGTCATGTTAGACACCGATTGGTTGTTAGTTGTCATGTTAGACACCGATTGGTTGTTAGTTGTCATGTTAGACACCGATTGGTTGTTAGTTGTCATGTTAGACACCGATTGGTTGTTAGTTGTCATGTTAGACACCGATTGTTTGTTAGTTGTCATGTTAGACACCGATTGGTTGTTAGTTGTCATGTTAGACACCGATTGGTTGTTAGTTGTCATGTTAGACACCGATTGGTTGTTAGTTGTCATGTTAGACACCGATTGGTTGTTAGTTGTCATGCTAGACACCGATTGGTTGTTAGTTGTCATGTTAGACACCGATTGGTTGTTAGTTGTCATGTTAGACACCGATTGGTTGTTAGTTGTCATGTTAGACACCGATTGGTTGTTAGTTGTCATGTTAGACACCGATTGGTTGTTAGTTGTCATGTTAGACACCGATTGTTAGTTGTCATGTTAGACACCGATGGTTGTTAGTTGTCATGTTAGACACCGATTATTGTTAGTTGTCATGTTAGACACCGATTGGTTGTTAGTTGTCATGTTAGACACCGATTGGTTGTTAGTTGTCATGTTAGACACCGATTGTTTGTTAGTTGTCATGTTAGACACCGATTGGTTGTTAGTTGTCATGTTAGACACCGATTGGTTGTTAGTTGTCATGTTAGACACCGATTGGTTGTTAGTTGTCATGTTAGACACCGATTGGTTGTTAGTTGTCATGTTAGACACCGATTGGTTGTTAGTTGTCATGTTAGACACCGATTGGTTGTTAGTTGTCATGTTAGACACCGATTGGTTGTTAGTTGTCATGTTAGACACGATTGGTTGTTAGTTGTCATGTTAGACACCGATTGGTTGTTAGTTGTCATGTTAGACACCGATTGTTTGTTAGTTGTCATGTTAGACACCGATTGGTTGTTAGTTGTCATGTTAGACACCGATTGTTGTTAGTTGTCATGTTAGACACCGATTGTTTGTTAGTTGTCATGTTAGACACCGATTGTTGTTAGTTGTCATGTTAGACACCGATTGTTTGTTAGTTGCCATGTTAGACACCGATTGTTTGTTAGTTGCCATGTTAGACACCGATTGTTGTTAGTTGTCATGTTAGACACCGATTGTTTGTTAGTTGTCATGTTAGACACCGATTGGTTGTTAGTTGTCATGTTAGACACCGATTGGTTGTTAGTTGTCATGTTAGACACCGATTGGTTGTTAGTTGTCATGTTAGACACCGATTGGTTGTTAGTTGTCATGTTAGACACCGATTGGTTGTTAGTTGTCATGTTAGACACCGATTGGTTGTTAGTTGCCATGTTAGACACCGATTGTTGTTAGTTGTCATGTTAGACACCGATTGGTTGTTAGTTGTCATGTTAGACACCGATTGTTTGTTAGTTGTCATGTTAGACACCGATTGTTTGTTAGTTGTCATGTTAGACACCGATTGGTTGTTAGTTGTCATGTTAGACACCGATTGGTTGTTAGTTGTCATGTTAGACACCGATTGGTTGTTAGTTGTCATGTTAGACACCGATTGGTTGTTAGTTGTCATGTTAGACACCGATTGGTTGTTAGTTGTCATGTTAGACACCGATTGGTTGTTAGTTGCCATGTTAGACACCGATTGTTGTTAGTTGTCATGTTAGACACCGATTGATTGTTAGTTGCCATGTTAGACACCGATTGTTTGTTAGTTGTCATGTTAGACACCGATTGGTTGTTAGTTGTCATGTTAGACACCGATTGGTTGTTAGTTGCCATGTTAGACACCGATTGGTTGTTAGTTGTCATGTTAGACACCGATTGTTGTTAGTTGTCATGCTAGACACCGATTGTTTGTTAGTTGTCATGTTAGACACCGATTGGTTGTTAGTTGTCATGTTAGACACCGATTGGTTGTTAGTTGTCATGTTAGACACCGATTGGTTGTTAGTTGCCATGTTAGACACCGATTGGTTGTTAGTTGTCATGTTAGACACCGATTGGTTGTTAGTTGTCATGTTAGACACCGATTGGTTGTTAGTTGTCATGTTAGACACCGATTGGTTGTTAGTTGTCATGTTAGACACCGATTGGTTGTTAGTTGCCATGTTAGACACCGATTGTTGTTAGTTGTCATGTTAGACACCGATTGGTTGTTAGTTGTCATGCTAGACACCGATTGGTTGTTAGTTGTCATGTTAGACACCGATTGGTTGTTAGTTGTCATGCTAGACACCGATTGGTTGTTAGTTGTCATGTTAGACACCGATTGGTTGTTAGTTGTCATGTTAGACACCGATTGGTTGTTAGTTGTCATGCTAGACACCGATTGGTTGTTAGTTGTCATGTTAGACACCGATTGGTTGTTAGTTGTCATGCTAGACACCGATTGGTTGTTAGTTGTCATGTTAGACACCGATTGGTTGTTAGTTGTCATGTTAGACACCGATTGGTTGTTAGTTGTCATGCTAGACACCGATTGGTTGTTAGTTGTCATGTTAGACACCGATTGGTTGTTAGTTGCCATGTTAGACACCGATTGGTTGTTAGTTGTCATGCTAGACACCGATTGTTTGTTAGTTGTCATGTTAGACACCGATTGGTTGTTAGTTGTCATGTTAGACACCGATTGTTTGTTAGTTGTCATGTTAGACACCGATTGGTTGTTAGTTGTCATGCTAGACACCGATTGGTTGTTAGTTGTCATGTTAGACAACCGATTGGTTGTTAGTTGTCATGTTAGACACCGATTGGTTGTTAGTTGTCATGTTAGACACCGATTGGTTGTTAGTTGTCATGTTAGACACCGATTGGTTGTTAGTTGTCATGTTAGACACCGATTGGTTGTTAGTTGTCATGCTAGACACCGATTGGTTGTTAGTTGTCATGTTAGACACCGATTGGTTGTTAGTTGTCATGTTAGACACCGATTGGTTGTTAGTTGTCATGTTAGATACCGATTGGTTGTTAGTTGTCATGTTAGATACCGATTGGTTGTTAGTTGTCATGTTAGACACCGATTGGTTGTTAGTTGTCATGTTAGACACCGATTGGTTGTTAGTTGTCATGCTAGACACCGATTGGTTGTTAGTTGTCATGCTAGACACCGATTGGTTGTTAGTTGTCATGTTAGACACCGATTGGTTGTTAGTTGCCATGTTAGACACCGATTGGTTGTTAGTTGTCATGCTAGACACCGATTGTTTGTTAGTTGTCATGTTAGACACCGATTGGTTGTTAGTTGTCATGTTAGACACCGATTGTTTGTTTGTTGTCATGTTAGACACCGATTGGTTGTTAGTTGTCATGCTAGACACCGATTGGTTGTTACTTGTCATGTTAGACAACACATTGGTTGTTAGTTGTCATGTTCGACACCGATTGGTTGTTAGTTGTCATGTTAGACACCGATTGGTTGTTAGTTGTCATGTTAGACACCGATTGGTTGTTAGTTGTCATGTTAGACACCGATTGGTTGTTAGTTGTCATGCTAGACACGGATTGGTTGTTAGTTGTCATGTTAGATACCGATTGGTTGTTAGTTGTCATGTTAGATACCGATTGGTTGTTAGTTGTCATGTTAGATACCGATTGGTTGTTAGTTGTCATGTTAGATACCGATTGGTTGTTAGTTGTCATGTTAGATACCGATTGGTTGTTAGTTGTCGTGTTAGACACCGATTGGTTGTTAGTTGTCATGCTAGACACGATTGGTTGTTAGTTGCCATGTTAGACATCGATTGTTTGTTAGTTACCAAGTTAGACACCGATTGGTTGTTAGTTACCAAGTTAGACACCGATTGGTTGTTAGTTGCCATGTTAGACACCGATTGGTTGTTAGTTGCCATGTTAGACAACGATTGTTTGTTAGTTGCCATGCTAAACACCGATTGGTTGTTAGTTGCCATGTTAGACACCGATTGGTTGTTAGTTACCAAGTTAGACACCGATTGGTAGTTAGTTACCATGTTAGACACCGATTGGTTGTTAGTTGTCATGTTAAACACCGATTGATTGTTAGTTGTCATGCTAGACACCGACTTGTTAGTTGTCATGCTAGACACCGACTTGTTAGTTGTCATGTTAGACACCGATTGTTGTTAGTTGCCATGTTAGACACCGATTGGTTGTTAGTTGTCATGCTAGACACGGATTGTTGTTAGTTGTCATGTTATACACCGATTGGTTGTTAGTTACCAAGTTAGACACCGATTGGTTGTTAGTTACCAAGTTAGACACCGATTGGTTGTTAGTTGCCATGTTAGACACCGATTGTTTGTTAGTTGCCATGCTAAACACCGATTGGTTGTTAGTTGCCATGTTAGACACCGATTGGTTGTTAGTTACCAAGTTAGACACCGATTGGTTGTTAGTTGTCATGTTAGACACCGATTGGTTGTTAGTTGTCATGTTAGACACCGATTGGTTGTTAGTTGTCATGTTAGACACCGATTGGTTGTTAGTTGTCATGTTAGACACCGATTGGTTGTTAGTTGTCATGTTAGACACCGATTGGTTGTTAGTTGTCATGTTAGACACCGATTGGTTGTTAGTTGTCATGTTAGACACCGATTGGTTGTTAGTTGTCATGTTAGACACCGATTGGTTGTTAGTTGTCATGTTAGACACCGATTGGTTGTTAGTTGCCATGTTAGACACCGATTGGTTGTTAGTTGTCATGTTAGACACCGATTTTTGTTAGTTGTCATGTTAGACACCGATTGGTTGTTAGTTGTCATGTTAGACACCGATTGGTTGTTAGTTGTCATGTTAGACACCGATTGGTTGTTAGTTGTCATGTTAGACACCGATTGGTTGTTAGTTGTCATGTTAGACACCGATTGGTTGTTAGTTGTCATGTTAGACACCGATTGGTTGTTAGTTGTCATGTTAGACACCGATTGGTTGTTAGTTGTCATGTTAGACACCGATTGGTTGTTAGTTGTCATGTTAGACACCGATTGGTTGTTAGTTGTCATGTTAGACACCGATTGGTTGTTAGTTGTCATGTTAGACACCGATTGGTTGTTAGTTGTCATGTTAGACACCGATTGGTTGTTAGTTGTCATGTTAGACACCGATTGGTTGTTAGTTGTCATGTTAGACACCGATTGTTTGTTAGTTGTCATGTTAGACACCGATTGGTTGTTAGTTGTCATGTTAGACACCGATTGTTTGTTAGTTGTCATGTTAGACACCGATTGTTTGTTAGTTGTCATGTTAGACACCGATTGTTTGTTAGTTGCATGTTAGACACCGATTGTTTGTTAGTTGTCATGTTAGACACCGATTGTTTGTTAGTTGTCATGTTAGACACCGATTGTTGTTAGTTGTCATGTTAGACACCGATTGGTTGTTAGTTGTCATGTTAGACACCGATTGGTTGTTAGTTGTCATGTTAGACACCGATTGGTTGTTAGTTGTCATGTTAGACACCGATTGGTTGTTAGTTGTCATGTTAGACACCGATTGGTTGTTAGTTGTCATGTTAGACACCGATTGGTTGTTAGTTGTCATGTTAGACACCGATTGGTTGTTAGTTGTCATGTTAGACACCGATTGTTTGTTAGTTGTCATGTTAGACACCGATTGGTTGTTAGTTGTCATGTTAGACACCGATTGTTTGTTAGTTGTCATGTTAGACACCGATTGTTTGTTAGTTGTCATGTTAGACACCGATTGGTTGTTAGTTGTCATGTTAGACACCGATTGGTTGTTAGTTGTCATGTTAGACACCGATTGGTTGTTAGTTGTCATGTTAGACACCGATTGGTTGTTAGTTGTCATGTTAGACACCGATTGGTTGTTAGTTGTCATGTTAGACACCGATTGGTTGTTAGTTGTCATGTTAGACACCGATTGTTTGTTAGTTGTCATGTTAGACACCGATTGGTTGTTAGTTGTCATGTTAGACACCGATTGGTTGTTAGTTGTCATGTTAGACACCGATTGGTTGTTAGTTGTCATGTTAGACACCGATTGGTTGTTAGTTGTCATGTTAGACACCGATTGGTTGTTAGTTGTCATGTTAGACACCGATTGTTTGTTAGTTGTCATGTTAGACACCGATTGGTTGTTAGTTGTCATGTTAGACACCGATTGGTTGTTAGTTGTCATGTTAGACACCGATTGGTTGTTAGTTGTCATGTTAGACACCGATTGGTTGTTAGTTGTCATGTTAGACACCGATTGGTTGTTAGTTGTCATGTTAGACACCGATTGGTTGTTAGTTGTCATGTTAGACACCGATTGGTTGTTAGTTGTCATGTTAGACACCGATTGGTTGTTAGTTGTCATGTTAGACACCGATTGGTTGTTAGTTGTCATGTTAGACACCGATTGGTTGTTAGTTGTCATGTTAGACACCGATTGGTTGTTAGTTGTCATGTTAGACACCGATTGGTTGTTAGTTGTCATGTTAGACACCGATTGGTTGTTAGTTGTCATGTTAGACACCGATTGGTTGTTAGTTGTCATGTTAGACACCGATTGGTTGTTAGTTGTCATGTTAGACACCGATTGGTTGTTAGTTGTCATGTTAGACACCGATTGGTTGTTAGTTGTCATGTTAGACACCGATTGGTTGTTAGTTGTCATGTTAGACACCGATTGGTTGTTAGTTGTCATGTTAGACACCGATTGGTTGTTAGTTGTCATGTTAGACACCGATTGGTTGTTAGTTGTCATGCTAGACACCGATTGGTTGTTAGTTGTCATGTTAGACACCGATTGGTTGTTAGTTGCCATGTTAGACACCGATTGGTTGTTAGTTGTCATGCTAGACACCGATTGTTTGTTAGTTGTCATGTTAGACACCGATTGGTTGTTAGTTGTCATGTTAGACACCGATTGTTTGTTTGTTGTCATGTTAGACACCGATTGGTTGTTAGTTGTCATGCTAGACACCGATTGGTTGTTAGTTGTCATGTTAGACACCGATTGGTTGTTAGTTGTCATGTTAGACACCGATTGGTTGTTAGTTGTCATGTTAGACACCGATTGGTTGTTAGTTGTCATGTTAGACACCGATTGGTTGTTAGTTGTCATGTTAGACACCGATTGGTTGTTAGTTGTCATGCTAGACACCGATTGGTTGTTAGTTGTCATGTTAGATACCGATTGGTTGTTAGTTGTCATGTTAGACACCGATTGGTTGTTAGTTGTCATGTTAGACACCGATTGGTTGTTAGTTGTCATGTTAGACACCGATTGGTTGTTAGTTGTCATGTTAGACACCGATTGGTTGTTAGTTGTCATGTTAGACACCGATTGGTTGTTAGTTGTCATGCTAGACACGATTGGTTGTTAGTTGCCATGTTAGACACCGATTGGTTTGTTAGTTACCAAGTTAGACACCGATTGGTTGTTAGTTACCATGTTAGACACCGATTGGTTGTTAGTTGCCATGTTAGACACCGATTGGTTGTTAGTTGTCATGTTAGATACCGATTGGTTGTTAGTTGTCATGTTAGATACCGATTGGTTGTTAGTTGTCATGTTAGACACCGATTGGTTGTTAGTTGTCATGTTAGACACCGATTGGTTGTTAGTTGTCATGCTAGACACGATTGGTTGTTAGTTGCCATGTTAGACACCGATTTTTTGTTAGTTACCAAGTTAGACACCGATTGGTTGTTAGTTACCATGTTAGACACCGATTGGTTGTTAGTTGCCATGTTAGACACCGATTGGTTGTTAGTTGCCATCCTAAACACCGATTGGTTGTTAGTTGCCATGTTAGACACCGATTGGTTTGTTAGTTACCAAGTTAGACACCGATTGGTTGTTAGTTACCAAGTTAGACACCGATTGGTTGTTAGTTGTCATGTTAAACACCGATTGTTGTTAGTTGTCATGCTAGACACCGACTTGTTAGTTGTCATGCTAGACACCGATTGTTTGTTAGTTGCCATGTTAGACACCGATTGTTTGTTAGTTGTCATGTTAGACACCGATTGGTTGTTAGTTGTCATGCTAGACATCGATTGGTTGTTAGTTGCCATGTTAGACACCGATTGGTTGTTAGTTGTCATGTTAGACACCGATTGGTTGTTAGTTGTCATGTTAGACACCGATTGGTTGTTAGTTGTCATGTTAGACACCGATTGGTTTTTAGTTGTCATGTTAGACACCGATTGGTTGTTAGTTGCCATGTTAGACACCGATTGTTTGTTAGTTGTCATGTTAGACACCGATTGGTTGTTAGTTGTCATGTTAGACACCGATTGGTTGTTAGTTGTCATGTTAGACACCGATTGGTTGTTAGTTGTCATGTTAGACACCGATTGGTTGTTAGTTGTCATGTTAGACACCGATTGGTTGTTAGTTGTCATGTTAGACACCGATTGGTTGTTAGTTGTCATGTTAGACACCGATTGGTTGTTAGTTGTCATGTTAGACACCGATTGGTTGTTAGTTGCCATGTTAGACACCGATTGGTTGTTAGTTGTCATGTTAGACACCGATTGTTTGTTAGTTGTCATGTTAGACACCGATTGGTTGTTAGTTGTCATGTTAGACACCGATTGTTTGTTTGTTGTCATGTTAGACACCGATTGGTTGTTAGTTGTCATGCTAGACACCGATTGGTTGTTACTTGTCATGTTAGACAACACATTGGTTGTTAGTTGTCATGTTCGACACCGATTGGTTGTTAGTTGTCATGTTAGACACCGATTGGTTGTTAGTTGTCATGTTAGACACCGATTGGTTGTTAGTTGTCATGTTAGACACCGATTGGTTGTTAGTTGTCATGCTAGACACGGATTGGTTGTTAGTTGTCATGTTAGATACCGATTGGTTGTTAGTTGTCATGTTAGATACCGATTGGTTGTTAGTTGTCATGTTAGATACCGATTGGTTGTTAGTTGTCATGTTAGATACCGATTGGTTGTTAGTTGTCATGTTAGATACCGATTGGTTGTTAGTTGTCGTGTTAGACACCGATTGGTTGTTAGTTGTCATGCTAGACACGGATTGGTTGTTAGTTGCCATGTTAGACATCGATTGTTTGTTAGTTACCAAGTTAGACACCGATTGGTTGTTAGTTACCAAGTTAGACACCGATTGGTTGTTAGTTGTCATGTTAGACACCGATTGGTTGTTAGTTGCCATGTTAGACACCGATTGTTTGTTTAGTTGCCATGCTAAACACCGATTGGTTGTTAGTTGCCATGTTAGACACCGATTGGTTGTTAGTTACCAAGTTAGACACCGATTGGTAGTTAGTTACCAAGTTAGACACCGATTGGTTGTTAGTTGTCATGTTAAACACCGATTGATTGTTAGTTGTCATGCTAGACACCGACTTGTTAGTTGTCATGCTAGACACCGATTGTTAGTTGTCATGTTAGACACCGATTGTTGTTAGTTGCCATGTTAGACACCGATTGGTTGTTAGTTGTCATGCTAGACACGGATTGGTTGTTAGTTGCCATGTTAGACACCGATTGGTTGTTAGTTACCATGTTAGACACCGATTGGTTGTTAGTTACCATGTTAGACACCGATTGGTTGTTAGTTGCCATGTTAGACACCGATTGTTGTTAGTTGCCATGCTAAACACCGATTGGTTGTTAGTTGCCATGTTAGACACCGATTGGTTGTTAGTTACCATGTTAGACACCGATTGGTTGTTAGTTGTCATGTTAGACACCGATTGGTTGTTAGTTGTCATGTTAGACACCGATTGGTTGTTAGTTGTCATGCTAGACACCGATTGGTTGTTAGTTGTCATGTTAGACACCGATTGGTTGTTAGTTGTCATGCTAGACACCGATTGGTTGTTAGTTGTCATGTTAGACACCGATTGGTTGTTAGTTGTCATGTTAGACACCGATTGGTTGTTAGTTGTCATGCTAGACACCGATTGGTTGTTAGTTGTCATGTTAGACACCGATTGGTTGTTAGTTGCCATGTTAGACACCGATTGGTTGTTAGTTGTCATGCTAGACACCGATTGTTTGTTAGTTGTCATGTTAGACACCGATTGGTTGTTAGTTGTCATGTTAGACACCGATTGTTTGTTTGTTGTCATGTTAGACACCGATTGGTTGTTAGTTGTCATGCTAGACACCGATTGGTTGTTACTTGTCATGTTAGACAACACATTGGTTGTTAGTTGTCATGTTCGACACCGATTGGTTGTTAGTTGTCATGTTAGACACCGATTGGTTGTTAGTTGTCATGTTAGACACCGATTGGTTGTTAGTTGTCATGTTAGACACCGATTGGTTGTTAGTTGTCATGCTAGACACGGATTGGTTGTTAGTTGTCATGTTAGATACCGATTGGTTGTTAGTTGTCATGTTAGATACCGATTGGTTGTTAGTTGTCATGTTAGATACCGATTGGTTGTTAGTTGTCATGTTAGATACCGATTGGTTGTTAGTTGTCATGTTAGATACCGATTGGTTGTTAGTTGTCGTGTTAGACACCGATTGGTTGTTAGTTGTCATGCTAGACACGATTGGTTGTTAGTTGCCATGTTAGACATCGATTGTTTGTTAGTTACCATGTTAGACACCGATTGGTTGTTAGTTACCATGTTAGACACCGATTGGTTGTTAGTTGCCATGTTAGACACCGATTGGTTGTTAGTTGTCATGTTAGACACCGATTGGTTGTTAGTTGTCATGTTAGACACCGATTGGTTGTTAGTTGTCATGTTAGACACCGATTGGTTGTTAGTTGTCATGTTAGACACCGATTGTTGTTAGTTGTCATGTTAGACACCGATTGGTTGTTAGTTGTCATGTTAGACACCGATTTTTTGTTAGTTGTCATGTTAGACACCGATTGGTTGTTAGTTACCATGTTAGACACCGATTGGTTGTTAGTTGCCATGTTAGACACCGATTGGTTGTTAGTTGCCATGTTAGACACCGATTGGTTGTTAGTTGTCATGTTAGACACCGATTGGTTTGTTAGTTGCCATGCTAGACACCGATTGGTTGTTAGTTGCCATGTTAGACACCGATTGGTTGTTAGTTACCATGTTAGACACCGATTGGTTGTTAGTTGTCATGTTAGACACCGATTGGTTGTTAGTTGTCATGTTAGACACCGATTGGTTGTTAGTTGTCATGTTAGACACCGATTGGTTGTTAGTTGTCATGTTAGACACCGATTGGTTGTTAGTTGTCATGTTAGACACCGATTGGTTGTTAGTTGTCATGTTAGACACCGATTGGTTGTTAGTTGTCATGCTAGACACCGATTGGTTGTTAGTTGTCATGTTAGACACCGATTGGTTGTTAGTTGTCATGTTAGACACCGATTGGTTGTTAGTTGCCATGTTAGACACCGATTGGTTGTTAGTTGTCATGCTAGACACCGATTGTTTGTTAGTTGTCATGTTAGACACCGATTGGTTGTTAGTTGTCATGTTAGACACCGATTGTTTGTTAGTTGTCATGTTAGACACCGATTGGTTGTTAGTTGTCATGCTAGACACCGATTGGTTGTTACTTGTCATGTTAGACACACATTGGTTGTTAGTTGTCATGTTCGACACCGATTGGTTGTTAGTTGTCATGTTAGACACCGATTGGTTGTTAGTTGTCATGTTAGACACCGATTGTTTGTTAGTTGTCATGTTAGACACCGATTGGTTGTTAGTTTGTTTGCTAGACACCGATTGGTTGTTAGTTGTCATGTTAGATACCGATTGGTTGTTAGTTGTCATGTTAGATACCGATTGGTTGTTAGTTGTCATGTTAGATACCGATTGGTTGTTAGTTGACATGTTAGATACCGATTGGTTGTTAGTTGTCATGTTAGATACCGATTGGTTGTTAGTTGTCATGTTAGACACCGATTGGTTGTTAGTTGTCATGCTAGACACGATTGGTTGTTAGTTGCCATGTTAGACATCGATTGTTTGTTAGTTGTCATGTTAGACACCGATTGGTTGTTAGTTACCATGTTAGACACCGATTGGTTGTTAGTTGCCATGTTAGACACCGATTGGTTGTTAGTTGTCATGTTAGACACCGATTGGTTGTTAGTTGTCATGTTAGATACCGATTGGTTGTTAGTTGTCATGTTAGACACCGATTGGTTGTTAGTTGTCATGTTAGACACCGATTGGTTGTTAGTTGTCATGTTAGACACCGATTGGTTGTTAGTTGTCATGCTAGACACCGATTGGTTGTTAGTTGCCATGTTAGACACCGATTTTTTGTTAGTTACCAAGTTAGACACCGATTGGTTGTTAGTTACCATGTTAGACACCGATTGGTTGTTAGTTGCCATGTTAGACACCGATTGGTTGTTAGTTGCCATCCTAAACACCGATTGGTTGTTAGTTGCCATGTTAGACACCGATTGGTTTGTTAGTTACCAAGTTAGACACCGATTGGTAGTTAGTTACCAAGTTAGACACCGATTGGTTGTTAGTTGTCATGTTAAACACCGATTGGTTGTTAGTTGTCATGCTAGACACCGACTTGTTAGTTTTCATGCTAGACACCGATTGTTTGTTAGTTGCCATGTTAGACACCGATTGTTTGTTAGTTGTCATGTTAGACACCGATTGGTTGTTAGTTGTCATGCTAGACACCGATTGGTTGTTAGTTGCCATGTTAGACACCGATTGGTTGTTAGTTGTCATGTTAGACACCGATTGGTTGTTAGTTGTCATGTTAGACACCGATTGGTTGTTAGTTGTCATGTTAGACACCGATTGGTTGTTAGTTGTCATGTTAGACACCGATTGGTTGTTAGTTGCCATGTTAGACACCGATTGTTTGTTAGTTGTCATGTTAGACACCGATTGGTTGTTAGTTGTCATGCTAGACACCGATTGGTTGTTAGTTGTCATGTTAGACACCGATTGGTTGTTAGTTGTCATGCTAGACACCGATTGGTTGTTAGTTGTCATGTTAGACACCGATTGGTTGTTAGTTGTCATGTTAGACACCGATTGGTTGTTAGTTGTCATGCTAGACACCGATTGTTTGTTAGTTGTCATGTTAGACACCGATTGGTTGTTAGTTGTCATGTTAGACACCGATTGTTTGTTTGTTGTCATGTTAGACACCGATTGGTTGTTAGTTGTCATGCTAGACACCGATTGGTTGTTACTTGTCATGTTAGACAACCATTGGTTGTTAGTTGTCATGTTCGACACCGATTGGTTGTTAGTTGTCATGTTAGACACCGATTGGTTGTTAGTTGTCATGTTAGACACCGATTGGTTGTTAGTTGTCATGTTAGACACCGATTGGTTGTTAGTTGTCATGCTAGACACGGATTGGTTGTTAGTTGTCATGTTAGATACCGATTGGTTGTTAGTTGTCATGTTAGATACCGATTGGTTGTTAGTTGTCATGTTAGATACCGATTGGTTGTTAGTTGTCATGTTAGATACCGATTGGTTGTTAGTTGTCATGTTAGACACCGATTGGTTGTTAGTTGTCGTGTTAGACACCGATTGGTTGTTAGTTGTCATGCTAGACACGGATTGGTTGTTAGTTGCCATGTTAGACATCGATTGTTTGTTAGTTACCAAGTTAGACACCGATTGGTTGTTAGTTACCAAGTTAGACACCGATTGGTTGTTAGTTGCCATGTTAGACACCGATTGGTTGTTAGTTGCCATGTTAGACAACGATTGTTTGTTAGTTGCCATGCTAAACACCGATTGGTTGTTAGTTGTCATGTTAGACACCGATTGGTTGTTAGTTGTCATGTTAGACACCGATTGGTTGTTAGTTGTCATGTTAGACACCGATTGGTTGTTAGTTGTCATGTTAGACACCGATTGGTTGTTAGTTGTCATGTTAGACACCGATTGGTTGTTAGTTGTCATGCTAGACACCGATTGGTTGTTAGTTGTCATGTTAGACACCGATTGGTTGTTAGTTGTCATGTTAGACACCGATTGGTTGTTAGTTGTCATGTTAGACACCGATTGGTTGTTAGTTGTCATGTTAGACACCGATTGGTTGTTAGTTGTCATGTTAGACACCGATTGGTTGTTAGTTGTCATGTTAGACACCGATTGGTTGTTAGTTGTCATGCTAGACACGATTGGTTGTTAGTTGCCATGTTAGACACCGATTGTTTGTTAGTTACCATGTTAGACACCGATTGGTTGTTAGTTACCAAGTTAGACACCGATTGGTTGTTAGTTGCCATGTTAGACACCGATTGGTTGTTAGTTGTCATGTTAGACACCGATTGGTTGTTAGTTGTCATGTTAGACACCGATTGGTTGTTAGTTGTCATGTTAGACACCGATTGGTTGTTAGTTGTCATGTTAGACACCGATTGGTTGTTAGTTGTCATGCTAGACACCGATTGGTTGTTAGTTGCCATGTTAGACACCGATTTTTGTTAGTTACCAAGTTAGACACCGATTGGTTGTTAGTTACCATGTTAGACACCGATTGGTTGTTAGTTGCCATGTTAGACACCGATTGGTTGTTAGTTGTCATGCTAGACACCGATTGGTTGTTAGTTGCCATGTTAGACACCGATTGGTTGTTAGTTGTCATGTTAGACACCGATTGGTTGTTAGTTCATGTTAGACACCGATTGGTTGTTAGTTGTCATGTTAGACACCGATTGGTTGTTAGTTGTCATGCTAGACACCGACTTGTTAGTTGTCATGCTAGACACCGATTGGTTGTTAGTTGCCATGTTAGACACCGATTGGTTGTTAGTTGTCATGTTAGACACCGATTGGTTGTTAGTTGTCATGCTAGACACCGATTGGTTGTTAGTTGCCATGTTAGACACCGATTGGTTGTTAGTTGTCATGTTAGACACCGATTGGTTGTTAGTTGTCATGTTAGACACCGATTGGTTGTTAGTTGTCATGTTAGACACCGATTGGTTTTTAGTTGTCATGTTAGACACCGATTGGTTGTTAGTTGCCATGTTAGACACCGATTGTTTGTTAGTTGTCATGTTAGACACCGATTGGTTGTTAGTTGTCATGCTAGACACCGATTGGTTGTTAGTTGTCATGTTAGACACCGATTGGTTGTTAGTTGTCAGGCTAGACACCGATTGGTTGTTAGTTGTCATGTTAGACACCGATTGGTTGTTAGTTGTCATGTTAGACACCGATTGGTTGTTAGTTGTCATGCTAGACACCGATTGGTTGTTAGTTGTCATGTTAGACACCGATTGGTTGTTAGTTGCCATGTTAGACACCGATTGGTTGTTAGTTGTCATGCTAGACACCGATTGTTTGTTAGTTGTCATGTTAGACACCGATTGGTTGTTAGTTGTCATGTTAGACACCGATTGTTTGTTTGTTGTCATGTTAGACACCGATTGGTTGTTAGTTGTCATGCTAGACACCGATTGGTTGTTACTTGTCATGTTAGACAACACATTGGTTGTTAGTTGTCATGTTCGACACCGATTGGTTGTTAGTTGTCATGTTAGACACCGATTGGTTGTTAGTTGTCATGTTAGACACCGATTGGTTGTTAGTTGTCATGTTAGACACCGACTGGTTGTTAGTTGTCATGCTAGACACGGATTGGTTGTTAGTTGTCATGTTAGATACCGATTGGTTGTTAGTTGTCATGTTAGATACCGATTGGTTGTTAGTTGTCATGTTAGATACCGATTGGTTGTTAGTTGTCATGTTAGATACCGATTGGTTGTTAGTTGTCATGTTAGATACCGATTGGTTGTTAGTTGTCGTGTTAGACACCGATTGGTTGTTAGTTGTCATGCTAGACACGGATTGGTTGTTAGTTGCCATGTTAGACATCGATTGTTTGTTAGTTACCAAGTTAGACACCGATTGGTTGTTAGTTACCAAGTTAGACACCGATTGGTTGTTAGTTGTCATGTTAGACACCGATTGGTTGTTAGTTGCCATGTTAGACAACGATTGTTTGTTAGTTGCCATGCTAAACACCGATTGGTTGTTAGTTGCCATGTTAGACACCGATTGGTTGTTAGTTACCAAGTTAGACACCGATTGTAGTTAGTTACCAAGTTAGACACCGATTGGTTGTTAGTTGTCATGTTAGACACCGATTGATTGTTAGTTGTCATGCTAGACACCGACTTGTTAGTTGTCATGCTAGACACCGACTTGTTAGTTGTCATGTTATACACCATTGTTGTTAGTTGCCATGTTAGACACCGATTGGTTGTTAGTTGTCATGCTAGACACGGATTGGTTGTTAGTTGCCATGTTATACACCGATTGGTTGTTAGTTACCAAGTTAGACACCGATTGGTTGTTAGTTACCATGTTAGACACCGATTGGTTGTTAGTTGCCATGTTAGACACCGATTGTTTGTTAGTTGCCATGCTAAACACCGATTGGTTGTTAGTTGCCATGTTAGACACCGATTGGTTGTTAGTTACCAAGTTAGACACCGATTGGTTGTTAGTTGTCATGTTAGACACCGATTGGTTGTTAGTTGTCATGTTAGACACCGATTGGTTGTTAGTTGTCATGCTAGACACCGATTGGTTGTTAGTTGTCATGTTAGACACCGATTGGTTGTTAGTTGTCATGCTAGACACCGATTGGTTGTTAGTTGTCATGTTAGACACCGATTGGTTGTTAGTTGTCATGCTAGACACCGATTGGTTGTTAGTTGTCATGCTAGACACCGATTGGTTGTTAGTTGTCATGTTAGACACCGATTGGTTGTTAGTTGCCATGTTAGACACCGATTGGTTGTTAGTTGTCATGCTAGACACCGATTGTTTATTAGTTGTCATGTTAGACACCGATTGGTTGTTAGTTGTCATGTTAGACACCGATTGTTTGTTTGTTGTCATGTTAGACACCGATTGGTTGTTAGTTGTCATGCTAGACACCGATTGGTTGTTACTTGTCATGTTAGACAACACATTGGTTGTTAGTTGTCATGTTCGACACCGATTGGTTGTTAGTTGTCATGTTAGACACCGATAGGTTGTTAGTTGTCATGTTAGACACCGATTGGTTGTTAGTTGTCATGTTAGACACCGATTGGTTGTTAGTTGTCATGCTAGACACGGATTGGTTGTTAGTTGTCATGTTAGATACCGATTGGTTGTTAGTTGTCATGTTAGATACCGATTGGTTGTTAGTTGTCATGTTAGATACCGATTGGTTGTTAGTTGTCATGTTAGATACCGATTGGTTGTTAGTTGTCATGTTAGATACCGATTGGTTGTTAGTTGTCGTGTTAGACACCGATTGGTTGTTAGTTGTCATGCTAGACACGATTGGTTGTTAGTTGCCATGTTAGACATCGATTGTTTGTTAGTTACCAAGTTAGACACCGATTGGTTGTTAGTTACCAAGTTAGACACCGATTGGTTGTTAGTTACCATGTTAGACACCGATTGGTTGTTAGTTGCCATGTTAGACACCGATTGGTTGTTAGTTGCCATGCTAAACACCGATTGGTTGTTAGTTGCCATGTTAGACACCGATTGGTTGTTAGTTACCAAGTTAGACACCGATTGGTAGTTAGTTACCAAGTTAGACACCGATTGGTTGTTAGTTGTCATGTTAAACACCGATTGATTGTTAGTTGTCATGCTAGACACCGACTTGTTAGTTGTCATGCTAGACACCGATTGTTTGTTAGTTGCCATGTTAGACACCGATTGTTTGTTAGTTGTCATGTTAGACACCGATTGGTTGTTAGTTGTCATGCTAGACACCGATTGGTTTGTTAGTTGCCATGTTAAACACCGATTGGTTGTTAGTTGCCATGTTAGACACCGATTGGTTGTTAGTTACCATGTTAGACACCGATTGGTTGTTAGTTGTCATGTTAGACACCGATTGGTTGTTAGTTGTCATGTTAGACACCGATTGGTTGTTAGTTGTCATGCTAGACACCGATTGGTTGTTAGTTGTCATGTTAGACACCGATTGGTTGTTAGTTGTCATGCTAGACACCGATTGGTTGTTAGTTGTCATGTTAGACACCGATTGGTTGTTAGTTGTCATGCTAGACACCGATTGGTTGTTAGTTGTCATGCTAGACACCGATTGGTTGTTAGTTGTCATGTTAGACACCGATTGGTTGTTAGTTGCCATGTTAGACACCGATTGGTTGTTAGTTGTCATGCTAGACACCGATTGTTTATTAGTTGTCATGTTAGACACCGATTGGTTGTTAGTTGTCATGTTAGACACCGATTGTTTGTTTGTTGTCATGTTAGACACCGATTGGTTGTTAGTTGTCATGCTAGACACCGATTGGTTGTTACTTGTCATGTTAGACACACATTGGTTGTTAGTTGTCATGTTAGACACCGATTGGTTGTTAGTTGTCATGTTAGACACCGATAGGTTGTTAGTTGTCATGTTAGACACCGATTGGTTGTTAGTTGTCATGTTAGACACCGATTGGTTGTTAGTTGTTTGCTAGACACGATTGGTTGTTAGTTGTCATGTTAGATACCGATTGGTTGTTAGTTGTCATGTTAGACACCGATTGGTTGTTAGTTGTCATGTTAGATACCGATTGGTTGTTAGTTGTCATGTTAGACACCGATTGGTTGTTAGTTGTCATGTTAGACACCGATTGGTTGTTAGTTGTCATGTTAGACACCGATTGGTTGTTAGTTGTCATGCTAGACACGATTGGTTGTTAGTTGCCATGTTAGACATCGATTGTTTGTTAGTTACCAAGTTAGACACCGATTGGTTGTTAGTTACCATGTTAGACACCGATTGGTTGTTAGTTGTCATGTTAGACACCGATTGGTTGTTAGTTGTCATGTTAGATACCGATTGGTTGTTAGTTGTCATGTTAGATACCGATTGGTTGTTAGTTGTCATGTTAGATACCGATTGGTTGTTAGTTGTCATGTTAGACACCGATTGGTTGTTAGTTGTCATGTTAGACACCGATTGGTTGTTAGTTGTCATGCTAGACACGGATTGGTTGTTAGTTGCCATGTTAGACACCGATTTTTTGTTAGTTACCATGTTAGACACCGATTGGTTGTTAGTTACCATGTTAGACACCGATTGGTTGTTAGTTGCCATGTTAGACACCGATTGGTTGTTAGTTGCCATCCTAAACACCGATTGGTTGTTAGTTGCCATGTTAGACACCGATTGGTTGTTAGTTACCAAGTTAGACACCGATTGGTTGTTAGTTACCATGTTAGACACCGATTGGTTGTTAGTTGTCATGTTAAACACCGATTGATTGTTAGTTGTCATGCTAGACACCGACTTGTTAGTTGTCATGCTAGACACCGATTGTTGTTAGTTGCCATGTTAGACACCGATTGTTTGTTAGTTGTCATGTTAGACACCGATTGGTTGTTAGTTGTCATGTTAGACACCGATTGGTTGTTAGTTGCCATGTTAGACACCGATTGGTTGTTAGTTGTCATGTTAGACACCGATTGGTTGTTAGTTGTCATGTTAGACACCGATTGGTTGTTAGTTGTCATGTTAGACACCGATTGGTTGTTAGTTGTCATGTTAGACACCGATTGGTTGTTAGTTGCCATGTTAGACACCGATTGTTTGTTAGTTGTCATGTTAGACACCGATTGGTTGTTAGTTGTCATGCTAGACACCGATTGGTTGTTAGTTGTCATGTTAGACACCGATTGGTTGTTAGTTGTCATGCTAGACACCGATTGGTTGTTAGTTGTCATGTTAGACACCGATTGGTTGTTAGTTGTCATGTTAGACACCGATTGGTTGTTAGTTGTCATGCTAGACACCGATTGTTTGTTAGTTGTCATGTTAGACACCGATTGGTTGTTAGTTGTCATGTTAGACACCGATTGTTTGTTTGTTGTCATGTTAGACACCGATTGGTTGTTAGTTGTCATGCTAGTCACCGATTGGTTGTTACTTGTCATGTTAGACAACACATTGGTTGTTAGTTGTCATGTTCGACACCGATTGGTTGTTAGTTGTCATGTTAGACACCGATTGGTTGTTAGTTGTCATGTTAGACACCGATTGGTTGTTAGTTGTCATGTTAGACACCGATTGGTTGTTAGTTGTCATGCTAGACACGGATTGGTTGTTAGTTGTCATGTTAGATACCGATTGGTTGTTAGTTGTCATGTTAGATACCGATTGGTTGTTAGTTGTCATGTTAGATACCGATTGGTTGTTAGTTGTCATGTTAGATACCGATTGGTTGTTAGTTGTCATGTTAGATAAAGATTGGTTGTTAGTTGTCGTGTTAGACACCGATTGGTTGTTAGTTGTCATGCTAGACACGGATTGGTTGTTAGTTGCCATGTTAGACATCGATTGTTTGTTAGTTACCAAGTTAGACACCGATTGGTTGTTAGTTACCAAGTTAGACACCGATTGGTTGTTAGTTGCCATGTTAGACACCGATTGGTTGTTAGTTGCCATGTTAGACACGATTGTTTGTTAGTTGCCATGCTAAACACCGATTGTTGTTAGTTGCCATGTTAGACACCGATTGGTTGTTAGTTACCAAGTTAGACACCGATTGGTAGTTAGTTACCAAGTTAGACACCGATTGGTTGTTAGTTGTCATGTTAAACACCGATTGATTGTTAGTTGTCATGCTAGACACCGACTTGTTAGTTGTCATGTTAGACACCGATTTGTTAGTTGTCATGTTATACACCGATTGTTGTTAGTTGCCATGTTAGACACCGATTGGTTGTTAGTTGTCATGCTAGACACGGATTGGTTGTTAGTTGCCATGTTATACATCGATTGGTTGTTAGTTACCAAGTTAGACACCGATTGGTTGTTAGTTACCAAGTTAGACACCGATTGGTTGTTAGTTGCCATGTTAGACACCGATTGTTTGTTAGTTGCCATGCTAAACACCGATTGGTTGTTAGTTGCCATGTTAGACACCGATTGGTTGTTAGTTACCAAGTTAGACACCGATTGGTTGTTAGTTACCATGTTAGACACCGATTGGTTGTTAGTTACCATGTTAGACACCGATTGGTTGTTAGTTGTCATGTTAGACACCGATTGGTTGTTAGTTGTCATGTTAGACACCGATTGGTTGTTAGTTGTCATGCTAGACACGATTGGTTGTTAGTTGTCATGTTAGACATCGATTGTTTGTTAGTTACCATGTTAGACACCGATTGGTTGTTAGTTACCATGTTAGACACCGATTGGTTGTTAGTTGCCATGTTAGACACCGATTGGTTGTTAGTTGTCATGCTAGACACCGATTGTTTATTAGTTGTCATGTTAGACACCGATTGGTTGTTAGTTGTCATGTTAGACACCGATTGTTTGTTTGTTGTCATGTTAGACACCGATTGGTTGTTAGTTGTCATGCTAGACACCGATTGGTTGTTACTTGTCATGTTAGACACACATTGGTTGTTAGTTGTCATGTTCGACACCGATTGGTTGTTAGTTGTCATGTTAGACACCGATAGGTTGTTAGTTGTCATGTTAGACACCGATTGGTTGTTAGTTGTCATGTTAGACACCGATTGGTTGTTAGTTTGTTTGCTAGACACGGATTGGTTGTTAGTTGTCATGTTAGATACCGATTGGTTGTTAGTTGTCATGTTAGATACCGATTGGTTGTTAGTTGTCATGTTAGATACCGATTGGTTGTTAGTTGTCATGTTAGATACCGATTGGTTGTTAGTTGTCATGTTAGATACCGATTGGTTGTTAGTTGTCGTGTTAGACACCGATTGGTTGTTAGTTGTCATGCTAGACACGAATTGGCTGTTAGTTGCCATGTTAGACATCGATTGTTTGTTAGTTACCATGTTAGACACCGATTGGTTGTTAGTTACCAAGTTAGACACCGATTGGTTGTTAGTTGCCATGTTCGACACCGATTGGTTGTTAGTTGTCATGTTAGATACCGATAGGTTGTTAGTTGTCATGTTAGATACCGATTGGTTGTTAGTTGTCATGTTAGACACCGATTGGTTGTTAGTTGTCATGTTAGACACCGATTGGTTGTTAGTTGTCATGCTAGACACGGATTGGTTGTTAGTTGCCATGTTATACATCGATTTTTGTTAGTTACCAAGTTAGACACCGATTGGTTGTTAGTTACCATGTTAGACACCGATTGGTTGTTAGTTGTCATGTTAGACACCGATTGGTTGTTAGTTGCCATCCTAAACACCGATTGGTTGTTAGTTGCCATGTTAGACACCGATTGGTTGTTAGTTACCAAGTTAGACACCGATTGGTAGTTAGTTACCATGTTAGACACCGATTGGTTGTTAGTTGTCATGTTAAACACCGATTGATTGTTAGTTGTCATGCTAGACACCGACTTGTTAGTTGTCATGCTAGACACCGATTGTTTGTTAGTTGCCATGTTAGACACCGATTGTTTGTTAGTTGTCATGTTAGACACCGATTGGTTGTTAGTTGTCATGCTAGACATCGATTGGTTGTTAGTTGCCATGTTAGACACCGATTGGTTGTTAGTTGTCATGTTAGACACCGATTGGTTGTTAGTTGTCATGTTAGACACCGATTGGTTGTTAGTTGTCATGTTAGACACCGATTGGTTGTTAGTTGTCATGTTAGACACCGATTGGTTGTTAGTTGCCATGTTAGACACCGATTGTTTGTTAGTTGTCATGTTAGACACCGATTGGTTGTTAGTTGTCATGCTAGACACCGATTGGTTGTTAGTTGTCATGTTAGACACCGATTGGTTGTTAGTTGTCAGGCTAGACACCGATTGGTTGTTAGTTGTCATGTTAGACACCGATTGGTTGTTAGTTGTCATGTTAGACACCGATTGGTTGTTAGTTGTCATGCTAGACACCGATTGTTTGTTAGTTGTTATGTTAGACACCGATTGGTTGTTAGTTGTCATGTTAGACACCGATTGTTTGTTTGTTGTCATGTTAGACACCGATTGGTTGTTAGTTGTCATGCTAGTCACCGATTGGTTGTTACTTGTCATGTTAGACAACACATTGGTTGTTAGTTGTCATGTTCGACACCGATTGGTTGTTAGTTGTCATGTTAGACACCGATTGGTTGTTAGTTGTCATGTTAGACACCGATTGGTTGTTAGTTGTCATGTTAGACACCGATTGGTTGTTAGTTGTCATGCTAGACACGGATTGGTTGTTAGTTGTCATGTTAGATACCGATTGGTTGTTAGTTGTCATGTTAGATACCGATTGGTTGTTAGTTGTCATGTTAGATACCGATTGGTTGTTAGTTGTCATGTTAGATACCGATTGGTTGTTAGTTGTCATGTTAGATAAAGATTGGTTGTTAGTTGTCGTGTTAGACACCGATTGGTTGTTAGTTGTCATGCTAGACACGGATTGGTTGTTAGTTGCCATGTTAGACATCGATTGTTTGTTAGTTACCAAGTTAGACACCGATTGGTTGTTAGTTACCAAGTTAGACACCGATTGGTTGTTAGTTGCCATGTTAGACACCGATTGGTTGTTAGTTGCCACGTTAGACAACGATTGTTTGTTTAGTTGCCATGCTAAACACCGATTGGTTGTTAGTTGCCATGTTAGACACCGATTGGTTGTTAGTTACCAAGTTAGACACCGATTGGTAGTTAGTTACCAAGTTAGACACCGATTGGTTGTTAGTTGTCATGTTAAACACCGATTGATTGTTAGTTGTCATGCTAGACACCGACTTGTTAGTTGTCATGCTAAACACCGACTTGTTAGTTGTCATGTTATACACCGATTGTTGTTAGTTGCCATGTTAGACATGATTGGTTGTTAGTTGTCATGCTAGACACGGATTGGTTGTTAGTTGCCATGTTATACATCGATTGGTTGTTAGTTACCAAGTTAGACACCGATTGGTTGTTAGTTACCAAGTTAGACACCGATTGGTTGTTAGTTGCCATGTTAGACACCGATTGTTTGTTAGTTGCCATGCTAAACACCGATTGGTTGTTAGTTGCCATGTTAGACACCGATTGGTTGTTAGTTACCAAGTTAGACACCGATTGGTTGTTAGTTACCAAGTTAGACACCGATTGGTTGTTAGTTACCAAGTTAAACACCGATTGGTTGTTAGTTGTCATGTTAGATACCGATTGGTTGTTAGTTGTCATGTTAGACACCGATTGGTTGTTAGTTGTCATGCTAGACACGAATTGGCTGTTAGTTGACATGTTAGACATCGATTGTTTGTTAGTTACCAAGTTAGACACCGATTGGTTGTTAGTTACCAAGTTAGACACCGATTGGTTGTTAGTTGCCATGTTAGACACCGATTGGTTGTTAGTTGTCATGTTAGATACCGATAGGTTGTTAGTTGTCATGTTAGATACCGATTGGTTGTTAGTTGCCGTTTTACACACCGATTGGTTGTTAGTTGCCATGTTAGACACCGATTGGTTGTTAGTTGCCATGTTAGACACCGATTGGTTGTTAGTTACCAAGTTAGAAGCCGATTGGTTGTTAGTTGTCATGCTAGACACCGACTTGTTGTTAGTTGTCAAGCTAGACACCGATTGGTTGTTAGTTGTCATGCTAGACACCGACTTGTTGTTAGTTGTCATGCCAGACACCGACTTGTTGTTAGTTGTCATGCTAGACACCGACTTGTTTTTAGTTGTCATGCCAGACACCGATTGTTGTTAGTTGTCATGCTAGACACCGACTTGTTTTTAGTTGTCATGTTATACACCGACTTGTTGTTAGTTGTCATGTTAGACACCGATTGTTTTTAGTTGTCATGTTAGACACGACTTGTTGTTAGTTGTCATGTTAGACACCGACTTGTTATAAGTTGTCATGTTAGACACCGATTGGTTGTTAGTTGTCATGTTAGACACCGTCTTGTTGTTTGTTGTCATGTTAGACACCGATTGGTTGTTAGTTGTCATGTTAGACACCGATTGGTTCTTAGTTGCCATGTTAGACACCGACTTGTTGTTAGTTGCCATGTTAGACACCGATTGGTTGTTAGTTGCCATGTTAGACACCGATTGGTTGTTAGTTGTCATGTTAGACACCGACTTGTTGTTAGTTGAAATGTTAGACACCGATTGGTTGTTAGTTGTCATGTTAGACACCGATTGGTTGTTAGTTGTCATGTTAGACACCGATTGTTGTTAGTTGTCATGTTAGACACCGATTGGTTGTTAGTTGTCATGTTAGACACCGATTGGTTGTTAGTTGTCATGTTAGACACCGATTGGTTGTTAGTTGCCATGTTAGACACCGATTGGTTGTTAGTTGTCATGTTAGACACCGATTGTTGTTAGTTGTCATGTTAGACACCGATTGGTTGTTAGTTGCCATGCTAGACACCGATTGGTTGTTAGTTGTCATGTTAGACACCGATTGGTTGTTAGTTGCCATGTTAGACACCGATTGGTTGTTAGTTGCCATGTTAGACACCGATTGGTTGTTAGTTGTCATGTTAGACACCGATTGGTTGTTAGTTACCAAGTTAGAACCGATTGGTTGTTAGTTGTCATGCTAGACACCGATTGTTGTTAGTTGTCAAGCTAGACACCGATTGGTTGTTAGTTGTCATGCTAGACACCGATTGTTGTTAGTTGTCATGTTAGACACCGATTGTTGTTAGTTGTCATGCTAGACACCGATTGTTGTTAGTTGTCATGTTAGACACCGATTGGTTGTTAGTTGTCATGTTAGACACCGATTGTTTGTTTGTTGTCATGTTAGACACCGATTGGTTGTTAGTTGTCATGCTAGACACCGATTGGTTGTTACTTGTCATGTTAGACACACATTGGTTGTTAGTTGTCATGTTCGACACCGATTGGTTGTTAGTTGTCATGTTAGACACCGATTGGTTGTTAGTTGTCATGTTAGACACCGATTGGTTGTTAGTTGTCATGTTAGACACCGATTGGTTGTTAGTTGTCATGCTAGACACGGATTGGTTGTTAGTTGTCATGTTAGATACCGATTGGTTGTTAGTTGTCATGTTAGATACCGATTGGTTGTTAGTTGTCATGTTAGATACCGATTGGTTGTTAGTTGTCATGTTAGATACCGATTGGTTGTTAGTTGTCATGTTAGATAAGATTGGTTGTTAGTTGTCGTGTTAGACACCGATTGGTTGTTAGTTGTCATGCTAGACACGGATTGGTTGTTAGTTGCCATGTTAGACATCGATTGTTTGTTAGTTACCAAGTTAGACACCGATTGGTTGTTAGTTACCAAGTTAGACACCGATTGGTTGTTAGTTGCCATGTTAGACACCGATTGGTTGTTAGTTGCCATGTTAGACAACGATTGTTTGTTTAGTTGCCATGCTAAACACCGATTGGTTGTTAGTTGCCATGTTAGACACCGATTGGTTGTTAGTTACCAAGTTAGACACCGATTGGTAGTTAGTTACCAAGTTAGACACCGATTGGTTGTTAGTTGTCATGTTAAACACCGATTGATTGTTAGTTGTCATGCTAGACACCGACTTGTTAGTTGTCATGCTAAACACCGACTTGTTAGTTGTCATGTTATACACCACTTGTTGTTAGTTGCCATGTTAGACACCGATTGGTTGTTAGTTGTCATGCTAGACACGGATTGGTTGTTAGTTGCCATGTTATACATCGATTGGTTGTTAGTTACCAAGTTAGACACCGATTGGTTGTTAGTTACCAAGTTAGACACCGATTGGTTGTTAGTTGTCATGTTAGACACCGATTGTTTGTTAGTTGCCATGCTAAACACCGATTGGTTGTTAGTTGCCATGTTAGACACCGATTGGTTGTTAGTTACCAAGTTAGACACCGATTGGTTGTTAGTTGTTTGCTAGACACCGATTGGTTGTTAGTTGTCATGTTAGATACCGATTGGTTGTTAGTTGTCATGTTAGATACCGATTGGTTGTTAGTTGTCATGTTAGACACCGATTGGTTGTTAGTTGTCATGTTAGATACCGATTGGTTGTTAGTTGTCATGTTAGATACCGATTGGTTGTTAGTTGTCATGTTAGACACCGATTGGTTGTTAGTTGCCATGTTAGACACCGATTGGTTGTTAGTTGTCATGTTAGATACCGATTGGTTGTTAGTTGTCATGTTAGACACCGATTGGTTGTTAGTTGTCATGTTAGACACCGATTGGTTGTTAGTTGTCATGTTAGACACCGATTGGTTGTTAGTTGTCATGCTAGACACGGATTGGTTGTTAGTTGCCATGTTAGACATCGATTTTTGTTAGTTACCAAGTTAGACACCGATTGGTTGTTAGTTACCAAGTTAGACACCGATTGGTTGTTAGTTGCCATGTTAGACACCGATTGGTTGTTAGTTGCCATCCTAACACCGATTGGTTGTTAGTTGCCATGTTAGACACCGATTGGTTTGTTAGTTACCATGTTAGACACCGATTGGTAGTTAGTTACCATGTTAGACACCGATTGGTTGTTAGTTGTCATGTTAAACACCGATTGATTGTTAGTTGTCATGCTAGACACCGACTTGTTAGTTGTCATGCTAGACACCGATTGTTTGTTAGTTGCCATGTTAGACACCGATTGTTTGTTAGTTGTCATGTTAGACACCGATTGGTTGTTAGTTGTCATGCTAGACACCGATTGGTTGTTAGTTGCCATGTTAGACACCGATTGGTTGTTAGTTGTCATGTTAGACACCGATTGGTTGTTAGTTGTCATGTTAGACACCGATTGGTTGTTAGTTGTCATGTTAGACACCGATTGGTTGTTAGTTGTCATGTTAGACACCGATTGGTTGTTAGTTGCCATGTTAGACACCGATTGTTTGTTAGTTGTCATGTTAGACACCGATTGGTTGTTAGTTGTCATGTTAGACACCGATTGGTTGTTAGTTGTCATGTTAGACACCGATTGGTTGTTAGTTGTCATGCTAGACACCGATTGGTTGTTAGTTGTCATGTTAGACACCGATTGGTTGTTAGTTGTCATGTTAGACACCGATTGGTTGTTAGTTGTCATGCTAGACACCGATTGTTTGTTAGTTGTCATGTTAGACACCGATTGGTTGTTAGTTGTCATGTTAGACACCGATTGTTTGTTTGTTGTCATGTTAGACACCGATTGGTTGTTAGTTGTCATGCTAGACACCGATTGGTTGTTAGTTGTCATGTTAGACACACGATTGGTTGTTAGTTGTCATGTTCGACACCGATTGGTTGTTAGTTGTCATGTTAGACACCGATTGGTTGTTAGTTGTCATGTTAGACACCGATTGGTTGTTAGTTGTCATGTTAGACACCGATTGGTTGTTAGTTGTCATGCTAGACACCGATTGGTTGTTAGTTGTCATGTTAGACACCATTGGTTGTTAGTTGTCATGTTAGACACCGATTGGTTGTTAGTTGTCATGTTAGACACCGATTGGTTGTTAGTTGTCATGTTAGACACCGATTGGTTGTTAGTTGTCATGTTAGACACCGATTGGTTGTTAGTTGTTTGCTAGACACGATTGGTTGTTAGTTTTCATGTTAGACACCGATTGGTTGTTAGTTGTCATGTTAGACACCGATTGGTTGTTAGTTGTCATGTTAGACACCGATTGGTTGTTAGTTGTCATGTTAGACACCGATTGGTTGTTAGTTGTCATGTTAGACACCGATTGGTTGTTAGTTGTCATGTTAGACACCGATTGGTTGTTAGTTGCCATGTTAGACACCGATTGGTTGTTAGTTGTCATGTTAGATACCGATTGGTTGTTAGTTGTCATGTTAGATACCGATTGGTTGTTAGTTGTCATGTTAGACACCGATTGGTTGTTAGTTGTCATGTTAGACACCGATTGGTTGTTAGTTGTCATGCTAGACACGGATTGGTTGTTAGTTGCCATGTTAGACATCGATTTTTTGTTAGTTACCAAGTTAGACACCGATTGGTTGTTAGTTACCAAGTTAGACACCGATTGGTTGTTAGTTGCCATGTTAGACACCGATTGGTTGTTAGTTGCCATCCTAAACACCGATTGGTTGTTAGTTGCCATGTTAGACACCGATTGGTTTGTTAGTTACCAAGTTAGACACCGATTGGTTGTTAGTTACCAAGTTAGACACCGATTGGTTGTTAGTTGTCATGTTAAACACCGATTGATTGTTAGTTGTCATGCTAGACACCGACTTGTTAGTTGTCATGCTAGACACCGATTGTTTGTTAGTTGCCATGTTAGACACCGATTGTTTGTTAGTTGTCATGTTAGACACCGATTGGTTGTTAGTTGTCATGCTAGACATCGATTGGTTGTTAGTTGCCATGTTAGACACCGATTGGTTGTTAGTTGTCATGTTAGACACCGATTGGTTTTTAGTTGTCATGTTAGACACCGATTGGTTGTTAGTTGTCATGTTAGACACCGATTGGTTGTTAGTTGTCATGTTAGACACCGATTGGTTGTTAGTTGCCATGTTAGACACCGATTGTTTGTTAGTTGTCATGTTAGACACCGATTGGTTGTTAGTTGTCATGCTAGACACCGATTGGTTGTTAGTTGTCATGTTAGACACCGATTGGTTGTTAGTTGTCATGCTAGACACCGATTGGTTGTTAGTTGTCATGTTAGACACCGATTGGTTGTTAGTTGTCATGTTAGACACCGATTGGTTGTTAGTTGTCATGTTAGACACCGATTGTTTGTTAGTTGTCATGTTAGACACCGATTGGTTGTTAGTTGTCATGTTAGACACCGATTGTTTGTTAGTTGTCATGTTAGACACCGATTGGTTGTTAGTTGTCATGCTAGACACCGATTGGTTGTTAGTTGTCATGTTAGACAACACATTGGTTGTTAGTTGTCATGTTAGACACCGATTGGTTGTTAGTTGTCATGTTAGACACCGATTGGTTGTTAGTTGTCATGTTAGACACCGATTGGTTGTTAGTTGTCATGTTAGACACCGATTGGTTGTTAGTTGTCATGCTAGACACGGATTGGTTGTTAGTTGTCATGTTAGACACCGATTGGTTGTTAGTTGTCATGTTAGATACCGATTGGTTGTTAGTTGTCATGTTAGATACCGATTGGTTGTTAGTTGTCATGTTAGATACCGATTGGTTGTTAGTTGTCATGTTAGATAAAGATTGGTTGTTAGTTGTCGTGTTAGACACCGATTGGTTGTTAGTTGTCATGCTAGACACGGATTGGTTGTTAGTTGCCATGTTAGACATCGATTGTTTGTTAGTTACCAAGTTAGACACCGATTGGTTGTTAGTTACCAAGTTAGACACCGATTGGTTGTTAGTTGCCATGTTAGACACCGATTGGTTGTTAGTTGCCATGTTAGACACCGATTGTTTGTTAGTTGCCATGCTAACACCGATTGGTTGTTAGTTGTCATGTTAGACACCGATTGGTTGTTAGTTGTCATGCTAGACACCGACTTGTTAGTTGTCATGTTAGACACCGATTGTTGTTAGTTGCCATGTTAGACACCGATTGGTTGTTAGTTGTCATGCTAGACACGGATTGGTTGTTAGTTGCCATGTTAGACATCGATTGGTTGTTAGTTACCATGTTAGACACCGATTGGTTGTTAGTTACCATGTTAGACACCGATTGGTTGTTAGTTGCCATGTTAGACATCGATTGTTTGTTAGTTGTCATGTTAACACCGATTGGTTGTTAGTTGCCATGTTAGACACCGATTGGTTGTTAGTTACCATGTTAGACACCGATTGGTTGTTAGTTACCATGTTAGACACCGATTGGTTGTTAGTTGTCATGTTAGACACCGATTGGTTGTTAGTTGTCATGTTAGACACCGATTGGTTGTTAGTTGTCATGTTAGACACCGATTGGTTGTTAGTTGT
Source organism: Megaustenia siamemsis (assembly GCA_032433765.1). Taxonomy (NCBI): domain Eukaryota; kingdom Metazoa; phylum Mollusca; class Gastropoda; order Stylommatophora; family Ariophantidae; genus Megaustenia; species Megaustenia siamemsis. The sequence continues at coordinate 83,633,094 of JAVIAB010000050.1, read as the reverse complement.
CATGCTAGACACGATTGGTTGTTAGTTGTCATGTTAGACACCGATTGTTTGTTAGTTACCAAGTTAGACACCGATTGGTTGTTAGTTGTCCATGTTAGACACCGATTGGTTGTTAGTTGCCATGTTAGACACCGATTGGTTTGTTTGTTGTCATGTTAGACACCGATTGGTTGTTAGTTGTCATGCTAGTCACCGATTGGTTGTTACTTGTCATGTTAGACAACACATTGGTTGTTAGTTGTCATGTTCGACACCGATTGGTTGTTAGTTGTCATGTTAGACACCGATTGGTTGTTAGTTGTCATGTTAGACACCGATTGGTTGTTAGTTGTCATGTTAGACACCGATTGGTTGTTAGTTGTCATGCTAGACACGGATTGGTTGTTAGTTGTCATGTTAGATACCGATTGGTTGTTAGTTGTCATGTTAGATACCGATTGGTTGTTAGTTGTCATGTTAGATACCGATTGGTTGTTAGTTGTCATGTTAGATACCGATTGGTTGTTAGTTGTCATGTTAGATAAAGATTGGTTGTTAGTTGTCGTGTTAGACACCGATTGGTTGTTAGTTGTCATGCTAGACACGGATTGGTTGTTAGTTGCCATGTTAGACATCGATTGTTTGTTAGTTACCAAGTTAGACACCGATTGGTTGTTAGTTACCAAGTTAGACACCGATTGGTTGTTAGTTGCCATGTTAGACACCGATTGGTTGTTAGTTGCCATGTTAGACAACGATTGTTTGTTTAGTTGCCATGCTAAACACCGATTGGTTGTTAGTTGCCATGTTAGACACCGATTGGTTGTTAGTTACCAAGTTAGACACCGATTGGTAGTTAGTTACCAAGTTAGACACCGATTGGTTGTTAGTTGTCATGTTAAACACCGATTGATTGTTAGTTGTCATGCTAGACACCGACTTGTTAGTTGTCATGCTAAACACCGACTTGTTAGTTGTCATGTTATACACCAACTTGTTGTTAGTTGCCATGTTAGACAATGATTGGTTGTTAGTTGTCATGCTAGACACGGATTGGTTGTTAGTTGCCATGTTATACATCGATTGGTTGTTAGTTACCAAGTTAGACACCGATTGGTTGTTAGTTACCAAGTTAGACACCGATTGGTTGTTAGTTGCCATGTTAGACACCGATTGTTTGTTAGTTGCCATGCTAAACACCGATTGGTTGTTAGTTGCCATGTTAGACACCGATTGGTTGTTAGTTACCAAGTTAGACACCGATTGGTTGTTAGTTACCAAGTTAGACACCGATTGGTTGTTAGTTACCATGTTAAACACCGATTGGTTGTTAGTTGTCATGTTAGATACCGATTGGTTGTTAGTTGTCATGTTAGACACCGATTGGTTGTTAGTTGTCATGCTAGACACGATTGGCTGTTAGTTGACATGTTAGACATCGATTGTTTGTTAGTTACCATGTTAGACACCGATTGGTTGTTAGTTACCAAGTTAGACACCGATTGGTTGTTAGTTGCCATGTTAGACACCGATTGGTTGTTAGTTGTCATGTTAGATACCGATTGGTTGTTAGTTGTCATGTTAGACACCGATTGGTTGTTAGTTGCCATTTTACACACCGATTGGTTGTTAGTTGCCATGTTAGACACCGATTGGTTGTTAGTTGCCATGTTAGACACCGATTGGTTGTTAGTTACCAAGTTAGAACCGATTGGTTGTTAGTTGTCATGCTAGACACCGACTTGTTGTTAGTTGTCATGCTAGACACCGATTGGTTGTTAGTTGTCATGCTAGACACCGACTTGTTGTTAGTTGTCATGCCAGACACCGACTTGTTGTTAGTTGTCATGCTAGACACCGACTTGTTTTTAGTTGTCATGCCAGACACCGATTGTTGTTAGTTGTCATGCTAGACACCGATTGTTTTTAGTTGTCATGTTATACACCGATTGTTGTTAGTTGTCATGTTAGACACCGATTGTTTTTAGTTGTCATGTTATACACCGATTGTTGTTAGTTGTCATGTTAGACACCGACTTGTTATAAGTTGTCATGTTAGACACCGATTGGTTGTTAGTTGTCATGTTAGACACCGTCTTGTTGTTTGTTGTCATGTTAGACACCGATTGGTTGTTAGTTGTCATGTTAGACACCGATTGGTTCTTAGTTGCCATGTTAGACACCGATTGTTGTTAGTTGCCATGTTAGACACCGATTGGTTGTTAGTTGCCATGTTAGACACCGATTGGTTGTTAGTTGTCATGTTAGACACCGATTGTTGTTAGTTGAAATGTTAGACACCGATTGGTTGTTAGTTGTCATGTTAGACACCGATTGGTTGTTAGTTGTCATGTTAGACACCGACTTGTTGTTAGTTGTCATGTTAGACACCGATTGGTTGTTAGTTGTCATGTTAGACACCGATTGGTTGTTAGTTGTCATGTTAGACACCGATTGGTTGTTAGTTGCCATGTTAGACACCGATTGGTTGTTAGTTGTCATGTTAGACACCGACTTGTTGTTAGTTGTCATGTTAGACACCGATTGGTTGTTAGTTGCCATGCTAGACACCGATTGGTTGTTAGTTGTCATGTTAGACACCGATTGGTTGTTAGTTGCCATGTTAGACACCGATTGGTTGTTAGTTGCCATGTTAGACACCGATTGGTTGTTAGTTGTCATGTTAGACACCGATTGGTTGTTAGTTACCAAGTTAGAAGCCGATTGGTTGTTAGTTGTCATGCTAGACACCGACTTGTTGTTAGTTGTCAAGCTAGACACCGATTGGTTGTTAGTTGTCATGCTAGACACCGACTTGTTGTTAGTTGTCATGCCAGACACCGATTGTTGTTAGTTGTCATGCTAGACACCGATTGTTGTTAGTTGTCATGTTAGACACCGATTGGTTGTTAGTTGTCATGTTAGACACCGATTGTTTGTTTGTTGTCATGTTAGACACCGATTGGTTGTTAGTTGTCATGCTAGTCACCGATTGGTTGTTACTTGTCATGTTAGACAACACATTGGTTGTTAGTTGTCATGTTCGACACCGATTGGTTGTTAGTTGTCATGTTAGACACCGATTGGTTGTTAGTTGTCATGTTAGACACCGATTGGTTGTTAGTTGTCATGTTAGACACCGATTGGTTGTTAGTTGTCATGCTAGACACGGATTGGTTGTTAGTTGTCATGTTAGATACCGATTGGTTGTTAGTTGTCATGTTAGATACCGATTGGTTGTTAGTTGTCATGTTAGATACCGATTGGTTGTTAGTTGTCATGTTAGATACCGATTGGTTGTTAGTTGTCGTGTTAGATAAAGATTGGTTGTTAGTTGTCGTGTTAGACACCGATTGGTTGTTAGTTGTCATGCTAGACACGGATTGGTTGTTAGTTGCCATGTTAGACATCGATTGTTTGTTAGTTACCAAGTTAGACACCGATTGGTTGTTAGTTACCAAGTTAGACACCGATTGGTTGTTAGTTGCCATGTTAGACACCGATTGGTTGTTAGTTGCCATGTTAGACAACGATTGTTTGTTTAGTTGCCATGCTAAACACCGATTGGTTGTTAGTTGCCATGTTAGACACCGATTGGTTGTTAGTTACCAGTTAGACACCGATTGGTAGTTAGTTACCAAGTTAGACACCGATTGGTTGTTAGTTGTCATGTTAAACACCGATTGATTGTTAGTTGTCATGCTAGACACCGACTTGTTAGTTGTCATGCTAAACACCGACTTGTTAGTTGTCATGTTATACACCAACTTGTTGTTAGTTGCCATGTTAGACACCGATTGGTTGTTAGTTGTCATGCTAGACACGGATTGGTTGTTAGTTGCCATGTTATACATCGATTGGTTGTTAGTTACCAAGTTAGACACCGATTGGTTGTTAGTTACCAAGTTAGACACCGATTGGTTGTTAGTTGCCATGTTAGACACCGATTGTTTGTTAGTTGCCATGCTAAACACCGATTGGTTGTTAGTTGCCATGTTAGACACCGATTGGTTGTTAGTTACCAAGTTAGACACCGATTGGTTGTTAGTTACCAAGTTAAACACCGATTGGTTGTTAGTTGTCATGTTAGATACCGATTGGTTGTTAGTTGTCATGTTAGACACCGATTGGTTGTTAGTTGTCATGCTAGACACGAATTGGCTGTTAGTTGACATGTTAGACATCGATTGTTTGTTAGTTACCAAGTTAGACACCGATTGGTTGTTAGTTACCAAGTTATACACCGATTGGTTGTTAGTTGCCATGTTAGACACCGATTGGTTGTTAGTTGTCATGCTAGACACCGATTGTTTATTAGTTGTCATGTTAGACACCGATTGGTTGTTAGTTGTCATGTTAGACACCGATTGTTTGTTTGTTGTCATGTTAGACACCGATTGGTTGTTAGTTGTCATGCTAGACACCGATTGGTTGTTACTTGTCATGTTAGACAACACATTGGTTGTTAGTTGTCATGTTCGACACCGATTGGTTGTTAGTTGTCATGTTAGACACCGATAGGTTGTTAGTTGTCATGTTAGACACCGATTGGTTGTTAGTTGTCATGTTAGACACCGATTGGTTGTTAGTTTGTTTGCTAGACACGGATTGGTTGTTAGTTGTCATGTTAGATACCGATTGGTTGTTAGTTGTCATGTTAGATACCGATTGGTTGTTAGTTGTCATGTTAGATACCGATTGGTTGTTAGTTGACATGTTAGATACCGATTGGTTGTTAGTTGTCATGTTAGATACCGATTGGTTGTTAGTTGTCGTGTTAGACACCGATTGGTTGTTAGTTGTCATGCTAGACACGAATTGGCTGTTAGTTGCCATGTTAGACATCGATTGTTTGTTAGTTACCAGTTAGACACCGATTGGTTGTTAGTTACCAAGTTAGACACCGATTGGTTGTTAGTTGCCATGTTCGACACCGATTGGTTGTTAGTTGTCATGTTAGATACCGATAGGTTGTTAGTTGTCATGTTAGATACCGACTTGTTGTTAGTTGTCATGCCAGACACCGACTTGTTGTTAGTTGTCATGCTAGACACCGACTTGTTGTTAGTTGTCATGTTAGACACCGATTGGTTGTTAGTTGTCATGTTAGACACCGATTGTTTGTTTGTTGTCATGTTAGACACCGATTGGTTGTTAGTTGTCATGCTAGTCACCGATTGGTTGTTACTTGTCATGTTAGACAACACATTGGTTGTTAGTTGTCATGTTCGACACCGATTGGTTGTTAGTTGTCATGTTAGACACCGATTGGTTGTTAGTTGTCATGTTAGACACCGATTGGTTGTTAGTTGTCATGTTAGACACCGATTGGTTGTTAGTTGTCATGCTAGACACGGATTGGTTGTTAGTTGTCATGTTAGATACCGATTGGTTGTTAGTTGTCATGTTAGATACCGATTGGTTGTTAGTTGTCATGTTAGATACCGATTGGTTGTTAGTTGTCATGTTAGATACCGATTGGTTGTTAGTTGTCGTGTTAGATAAAGATTGGTTGTTAGTTGTCGTGTTAGACACCGATTGGTTGTTAGTTGTCATGCTAGACACGGATTGGTTGTTAGTTGCCATGTTAGACATCGATTGTTTGTTAGTTACCAAGTTAGACACCGATTGGTTGTTAGTTACCAAGTTAGACACCGATTGGTTGTTAGTTGCCATGTTAGACACCGATTGGTTGTTAGTTGCCATGTTAGACACCGATTGGTTGTTAGTTGTCATGCTAGACACCGATTGGTTGTTAGTTGTCATGTTAGACACCGATTGGATGTTAGTTGTCAGGCTAGACACCGATTGGTTGTTAGTTGTCATGTTAGACACCGATTGGTTGTTAGTTGTCATGTTAGACACCGATTGGTTGTTAGTTGTCATGCTAGACACCGATTGTTTGTTAGTTGTTATGTTAGACACCGATTGGTTGTTAGTTGTCATGTTAGACACCGATTGTTTGTTTGTTGTCATGTTAGACACCGATTGGTTGTTAGTTGTCATGCTAGTCACCGATTGGTTGTTACTTGTCATGTTAGACAACACATTGGTTGTTAGTTGTCATGTTCGACACCGATTGGTTGTTAGTTGTCATGTTAGACACCGATTGGTTGTTAGTTGTCATGTTAGACACCGATTGGTTGTTAGTTGTCATGTTAGACACCGATTGGTTGTTAGTTGTCATGCTAGACACGGATTGGTTGTTAGTTGTCATGTTAGATACCGATTGGTTGTTAGTTGTCATGTTAGATACCGATTGGTTGTTAGTTGTCATGTTAGATACCGATTGGTTGTTAGTTGTCATGTTAGATACCGATTGGTTGTTAGTTGTCATGTTAGATAAAGATTGGTTGTTAGTTGTCGTGTTAGACACCGATTGGTTGTTAGTTGTCATGCTAGACACGGATTGGTTGTTAGTTGCCATGTTAGACATCGATTGTTTGTTAGTTACCAAGTTAGACACCGATTGGTTGTTAGTTACCAAGTTAGACACCGATTGGTTGTTAGTTGCCATGTTAGACACCGATTGGTTGTTAGTTGCCACGTTAGACAACGATTGTTTGTTTAGTTGCCATGCTAAACACCGATTGGTTGTTAGTTGCCATGTTAGACACCGATTGGTTGTTAGTTGTCATGCTAAACACCGACTTGTTAGTTGTCATGTTATACACCAACTTGTTGTTAGTTGCCATGTTAGACACCGATTGGTTGTTAGTTGTCATGCTAGACACGGATTGGTTGTTAGTTGCCATGTTATACATCGATTGGTTGTTAGTTACCAAGTTAGACACCGATTGGTTGTTAGTTACCAGTTAGACACCGATTGGTTGTTAGTTGCCATGTTAGACACCGATTGTTTGTTAGTTGCCATGCTAAACACCGATTGGTTGTTAGTTGCCATGTTAGACACCGATTGGTTGTTAGTTACCAAGTTAGACACCGATTGGTTGTTAGTTACCAAGTTAGACACCGATTGGTTGTTAGTTACCAAGTTAAACACCGATTGGTTGTTAGTTGTCATGTTAGATACCGATTGGTTGTTAGTTGTCATGTTAGACACCGATTGGTTGTTAGTTGTCATGCTAGACACGAATTGGCTGTTAGTTGACATGTTAGACATCGATTGTTTGTTAGTTACCAAGTTAGACACCGATTGGTTGTTAGTTACCAAGTTAGACACCGATTGGTTGTTAGTTGCCATGTTAGACACCGATTGGTTGTTAGTTGTCATGTTAGATACCGATAGGTTGTTAGTTGTCATGTTAGATACCGATTGGTTGTTAGTTGCCATTTTACACACCGATTGGTTGTTAGTTGCCATGTTAGACACCGATTGGTTGTTAGTTGCCATGTTAGACACCGATTGGTTGTTAGTTACCAAGTTAGAAGCCGATTGGTTGTTAGTTGTCATGCTAGACACCGACTTGTTGTTAGTTGTCAAGCTAGACACCGATTGGTTGTTAGTTGTCATGCTAGACACCGACTTGTTGTTAGTTGTCATGCCAGACACCGACTTGTTGTTAGTTGTCATGCTAGACACCGACTTGTTTTTAGTTGTCATGCCAGACACCGACTTGTTGTTAGTTGTCATGCTAGACACCGACTTGTTTTTAGTTGTCATGTTATACACCGACTTGTTGTTAGTTGTCATGTTAGACACCGACTTGTTTTTAGTTGTCATGTTATACACCGACTTGTTGTTAGTTGTCATGTTAGACACCGACTTGTTATAAGTTGTCATGTTAGACACCGATTGGTTGTTAGTTGTCATGTTAGACACCGTCTTGTTGTTTGTTGTCATGTTAGACACCGATTGGTTGTTAGTTGTCATGTTAGACACCGATTGGTTCTTAGTTGCCATGTTAGACACCGACTTGTTGTTAGTTGCCATGTTAGACACCGATTGGTTGTTAGTTGCCATGTTAGACACCGATTGGTTGTTAGTTGTCATGTTAGACACCGACTTGTTGTTAGTTGAAATGTTAGACACCGATTGGTTGTTAGTTGTCATGTTAGACACCGATTGGTTGTTAGTTGTCATGTTAGACACCGACTTGTTGTTAGTTGTCATGTTAGACACCGATTGGTTGTTAGTTGTCATGTTAGACACCGATTGGTTGTTAGTTGTCATGTTAGACACCGATTGGTTGTTAGTTGCCATGTTAGACACCGATTGGTTGTTAGTTGTCATGTTAGACACCGACTTGTTGTTAGTTGTCATGTTAGACACCGATTGGTTGTTAGTTGCCATGCTAGACACCGACTTGTTGTTAGTTGTCATGTTAGACGCCGATTGGTTGTTAGTTGTCATATTAGACACCGACTTGTTGTTAGTTGTCATGTTAGACACCGACTTGTTGTTAGTTGTCATGTTAGACACCGATTGGTTGTTAGTTGTCATGTTAGACACCGATTGGTTGTTAGTTGTCATGTTAGACACCGATTGGTTGTTAGTTGCCATGTTAGACACCGATTGGTTGTTAGTTGTCATGTTAGACACCGATTGGTTGTTAGTTGTCATGTTAGACACCGACTTGTTGTTAGTTGTCATGTTAGACACCGATTGGTTGTTAGTTGTCATGTTAGACACCGATTGGTTGTTAGTTGTCATGTTAGACACCGATTGGTTGTTAGTTGTCATGTTAGACACCGATTGGTTGTTAGTTGTCATGTTAGACACCGATTGGTTGTTAGTTGTCATGTTAGACACCGACTTGTTGTTAGTTGTCATGTTAGACACCGAAACATAACGTGGACATGAAACTGTCCGGTATGTAATTTCCTTTGTCAAAATGAAAATCACAGCGGTGAAAATCCGCCCCCTCCGCCCCACCCCGAAACGTTGGTGTAGTATCTTGTGGTCTCTTCCCACGCCGTGCAGTTGTCCGTGATATAGGCAGACTCGTTCAGGACACATCTTCACTCCTGCGTGTTGCACAATCATACAGCCACGTGTTATAGGACATTTGTTGTGTGCTGTCTCTCCCATTCTAGACACAATTTACCACCACGTCTGACGTCACTACACCAAGAAGGCTTCGCTGTATGGATGAGACTTCATGCCAACCGAGCTTTCTCCGAGTGACTAAATTAATTAGAAAATCTTGCGAGCGAGTATCCCACGGCCTGTTCTATATTAACCCTCTTTAGGCAGCGATGCCAACACCTGTCTCTCCAGTTTACCTGTTATAAATATGGTTCCGGTCTTTCAGGTACACAAAACCAGGACCATTTGTTAGATGCAGGTGTGATGTTTTATCAGTGTTGAAAGGCCGTTGTAAACTGCCAGAAAACATCGTTCCAACGTCTATTTTTGTCACAAAGCCGACACCACACAATTCTCCCACACAGAACCCATTATTTTATCACAAAGATGACATCACAAATGTTCTCCCACACAAAACCCATTATTTTGTCACAAAGAAGACATCACAAATGTTCTCCCACACAGAACCCATTATTTTGTCACAAAGACGACATCACAAATGTTCTCCCACACAGAACACATTATTTTGTCACAAAGACGGCATCACAAATGTTCTCCCACACAGAAACCATTATTTTGTCACAAAGACGACATCACAAATGTTCTCCCACACAGAAACCATTATTTTGTCACAAAGACGACATCACAAATGTTCTCCCACACAGAACCCATTATTTTGTCACAAAGACGACATCACAAATGTTCTCTCACACAGAACCCATTATTTTGTCACAAAGACGACATTACAAATGTTCTCCCACACAGAACCCATTATTTTGTCACAAAGACAACATCACAAATGTTCTCCCACACAGAACCCATTATTTTGTCACAAAAACGACATCACACAATTCTCCCACACAGAAATATCGGTCTATAATTTTACTCTTTAACCACACTATAAATGTATTCTTTGATGGTTATGTGTCGATACCATGCGGATCGACTGCACACATTTGACTCGTAAAAGACAACTCTAGCATGACAAATATTGATTCCTTATTCATGTCCATAGTTCACAAAACACTCAAGTCTTGTCCATAGTTCACAAAACACTCAAGTCGTGTCCATAGTTCACAAAACCGGAAAAAAAACAGTCTGATGACTGCAGACAAGAACATAACTACAACGTAATGACTAAACGCAACATGACTCCAGACAAGAACATGCACAATAAAACTGTCCCCACAGTGCTCCAAAGGCCCGTAATCAAGAAATGTTTACTTGGACCCTGTGTTCACGCTCGTCAGTGAAGTAGGCAGGTTTTGTGGATGACGTCAAATTCGTCATTTTTAACCAAAGACCACGAGACCTGTTTGCCACAGACCAATGTTTGGTCACTACAATAGGCAAACGTCCAATTCTACAAACTTCCACAAACACAAACATCCACTACTAAAATCTTCAACGACAATCATCTATAACTACAAACATCCACTATTAGAAACATTCACTACTACAAACATCCATTACTATAAACATCCACAACTACAAACATTCAATACTACAAACATCCACAACTACAAACATTCACTACTACAAACATCCACAACTACAAACATTCACTACTACAAACATCTACTACTACAAACATCCACTACTACAAACATTCACTACTACAAACATCCACTACTACAAACATTCACTACTACAAACATCCAAAACTACAAACATTCACTACTACAAACATCTACTACTACAAACATCCACTACTACAAACATTCACTACTACAAACATCCACTACTACAAACATTCACTACTACAAACATTCACTACTACAAACATCCACAACTACAAACATCCACAACTACAAACATCCACTACTACAAACATCCACAACTACAAACATTCACTACTACAAACATCCACAACTACAAACATTCACTACTACAAACATCCACTACTACAAACATCCACAACTACAAACATTCACTACTACAAACATTCACTACTACAAACATCCACAACTACAAACATCCACTACTATAAACATTCACTACTACAAACATTCACTACTACAAACATCCACTACTACAAACATCCACAACTACAAACATCCACTACTATAAACATTCACTACTACAAACATTCACTACTACAAACATCCACTACTACAAACATTCATTACTACAAACATCCACAACTACAAACATTCACTACTACTTCAAGCCTTCACTACTTCAAGCGTTCACTACTACAACCCCCGCTACTACTACAAACCTCCACTACTACTACTACAAGCCTCCACAACTACAAGCCTCCACTACTACTATAAGACTCATTTACTACTTCAAGTCTTCACTACTATAAGCCTCCACTACTTCAACAAGCCCCCACTACTACTACTACAAGCCTGCACCACTACAACAAACCTCCACTACTACTACTACAATCCTCCACTGCTACAAGCCTCCACTACTACTATAAGACTCATTTACTACTTCAAGTCTTCACTACTATAAGCTTCCACTACTACAACAAGTCTCCACTACAACTACAACCCAGCTATTATTACAAGTCTCCACTACTATTTCAAGCCTTTACTACTACAACCCCGCTACTACTACAAGTCTCCACTACAACTACAACCCAGCTATTATTACAAGTCTCCACTACTATTTCAAGCCTTCACTACTTCAGGCCTTCACTTCTAAAAGCCTTCACTACTACACCCCCGCTATTTTTATAAGCATCCACTACTACTACAACCCCCTCTACTACTTCAAGCCTTTACTACTCCACGTCTTCACTACTTCAAGCCTTCACTACTACAACCCCCGCTACTACTCTAAGCCACCACTACTGCTACTAGCCTCCACTACTACTACAAGCCTCCACTACTACTACAACCCCCGTTACTACTAGTCTCCACTACTACTTCATGCCTTCACTACTTTAAGCCTCCACTACTACAACCCCCGCTACTACTTTAAGCCTTCACTACTTCAGGCCTTCACTACTACAAGCCTTCACTACTACGAGCCTCCACTACAACTACAAGTCTCCACTACTACTTCATGCCTTCACTACTTCAAGCCTCCACTACTACAAGCCTTCACTACTATATACAACCCCCGCTACTACTTCTAGCCTTCACTGCTACAAGCCTCCACTACTACTACAAGCCTCCACTACTACTACAAGTTTCCACTATCACTACTAATACAAGTCTCCACTACTACTACAAGCCTCCACTACTACTACAAGCCTCCACTACTACTACAATCCTCCACTACTACTACAAGCCTCCACTACTACTACAAGCTTCCACTACTACTACAAGTCTCCACTACTACTACAAGCCTCCACTACTACTACAAGCCTCCACTACTACTACAAGTCTCCACTACTACTACTACAAGTCTCCACTACTACTACAATCCTCCACTACTGCTACACGCCTCCACTACTACTGCAAGCATCCACTACTACTACTACAAGCCTCCACTACTACTTCAAGCCTCCACTACTACTACAAGCCTGCACTACTGCTACAAGCCTCCAAGAATACTACAATAATCCACTGACTATTATCTGCTCTCAAATTCCAACAGGTCCCGTAACCACAAACCAATATACACACCCCCTCCCCCAACTCGATTCAATCAGTGACAAGATTCTCTAAACACAAGTTGACATATAGCAGGTTGTGATGATGTCAGTTTACACAACAGATGTATGTTGACATATAGAACGTGGCGATGATGTCAGTTTACACAACAGATGTATGTTGACATATAGCAGGTTGTGATGATGTCAGTTTACACAACAGATGTATGTTGACATATAGAACGTGGCGATGATGTCAGTTTACACAACAGTATATGTTGACATATAGAACGTGGCGATGATGTCAGTTTACACAACAGATGTATGTTGACATATAGAACGTGGCGATGATGTCAGTTTACACAACAGATGTATGTTGACATATAGAACGTGGCGATGATGTCAGTTTACACAACAGATGTATGTTGACATATAGAACGTGGCGATGATGTCAGTTTACACAACAGATGTATGTTGACATATAGAACGTGGCGATGATGACAGTTTACACAACAGATGTATGTTGACATATAGAACGTGGCGATGATGTCAGTTTACACAACAGATGTATGTTGACATATAGAACGTGGCGATGATGTCAGTTTACACAACAGATGTAAGTTGAGACTGTCCATCATGAGACTCATTCTCTCAATAAACGTAAATCAACCAGCCATGACACACAGTTAGACTATGATCTCTTTCTATCTCTCCCTGTCTGCCTCGATTTCTCTCTCTCTCTCTCCCTCTCTTACACACACACACACATGATAGTTGAATATAGTTTACCCACAGACTCATTTATAAACACTGGCTGCTCAAATAGGTTCACTCACACAGAAACACCCACCCACCACACACACAAATATACATACTTGCATACATACAGTGTCTTACACACACACACTCACTGACTTGTACACACATACACTCACACACATGACCTCCTCATACATGCGCTTTCTAAATTGAAAACCAGAGACCTCTCAGTGACGTCATCAACAGCAGAGACCTCTCAGTGACGTCATCAACACCAGAGACCTCTCAGTGACGTCATCAACATCAGAGGCCTCTCAGTGACGTCATCAACACCAGAGACCTCTCAGTGACGTCATCAACACCAGAGACCTCTCAGTGACGTCATCAACACCAGAGACCTCTCAGTGACGTCATCAACACCAGCTTGCACAAACGGTGCTCATCCCCCCCCCCCCCCCCCCCCCATGTATCGGAATCTCATGTTTTGATCTTGTCCAGACTGAGAAACACCAGGTCTAGTCACGCAGCACCTTCCTCGACAGTGCTGGTCTTGCTCAGCTCAGGTTCGTAAAGCGCTGGCATCAGCCATCTCAGCTTCAGCGCTTCAACTAGCGACCGGTCGTATTTATCGCCTTCGTCACGACTATCCCACTTTGATCAAACCCGGCTAGTTGTAATGACTGGACAAGGGGAAATAACTGCATTATTTGTTTTTTTTTTACATTTAATTAACAAGATTATTGTTCCTTAAGTAGTGATGGATGCACCAGCAGTTAGCTACATCATATTGTTGGTATCGGTGCTGATGTTGTTAAGTAAGGGTAATGTCTACACGGGCACGCTGTTGTTGTTCTGCGAGTGTGGTTCTTGTGGGGTCTAGACCCACGGCTAGGGGAGGAAAGAATAGAGCCACTGTAGCCTGCACGCATTTCGTAAGACGCGAGTTAGGAGATTTGGTATCGTCGCCTATGTTGTCGAGTAGAATATGTACGAAGCGACTTTTTCAACGGAATTTACTCGATGTCTTTGTAAATATGTTGTGATAAGTGGTGGAGCTGATATGGGGGAATTCCAGACTGCAATGAAACTGGTCCCAGGTATAAAAGCAAGTGGTGGGCTGTAACGTGCACCCCTACAAGGCATGATGACAGCAAGTGGTGGGCTGTAACGTACACCCCTACAAGGCATGATGACAGCAAGTGGTGGGCTGTAACGTACACCCCTACAAGGTATGATGACAGCAAGTGGTGGGCTGTAACGTACACCACTACAAGGTATGATGACAGCAAGTAGTGGGCTGTAACGTACACCCCTACAAGGCATGATGACAGCAAGTGGTGGGCTGTAACGTACACCCCTACAAGGCATGATGACAGCAAGTGGTGGGCTGTAACGTACACCACTACAAGGTATGATGACAGCAAGTGGTGGGCTGTAACGTACACCACTACAAGGTATGATGACAGCAAGTGATGGGCTGTAACGTACACCACTACAAGGTATGATGACAGCAAGTAGTGGGCTGTAACGTACACCCCTACAAGGCATGATGACAGCAAGTGGTGGGATGTAACGTACACCCCTACAAGGTATGATGACAGCAAGTGGTGGGCTGTAACGTACACCACTACAAGGTATGATGACAGCAAGTGGTGGGCTGTAACGTACACCCCTACAAGGTATGATGACAGCAAGTGGTGGGATGTAACGTACACCCCTACAAGGCATGATGACAGCAAGTGGTGGGCTGTAACGTACACCTATACAAGGTATGATGACAGCAAGTGGTGGGCTGTAACGTACACCCCTACAAGGTATGATGACAGCAAGTGGTGGGCTGTAACGTACACCCCTACAAGGTATGATGACAGCAAGTGGTGGGATGTAACGTACACCCCTACAAGGCATGATGACAGCAAGTGGTGGGCTGTAACGTACACCCCTACAAGGTATGATGACAGCAAGTGGTGGGCTGTAACGTACACCCCTACAAGGTATGATGACAGCAAGTGGTGGGCTGTAACGTACACCCCTACAAGGTATGATGACAGCAAGTGGTGGCTGTAGCGTACACCCCTACAAGACATGATGACAGCAAGTGGTGGGCTGTAACGTACACCCTTACATTGTATGATGACAGCAAGTGGTGGGCTGTAACGTACACCCCTACAAGGTATGATGACAGCAAGTAGTGGGCTGTAACGTACACCCCTACAAGGTATGATGACAGCAAGTGGTGGGCTGTAACGTACACCCCTACAAGGTATGATGACAGCAAGTAGTGGGCTGTAACGTACACCCCTACAAGGTATGATGACAGCAAGTGGTGGGCTGTAACGTACACCCCTACAAGGTATGATGACAGCAAGTGGTGGGTTGTAACGTACACCCCTACAAGGTATGATGACAGCAAGTGGTGGGCTGTAACGTACACCCCTACAAGGTATGATGGCAGCAAGTGGTGGGCTGTAACGTACACCACTACAAGGCATGATGACAGCAAGTGGTGGGCTGTAACGTACATCCCTACAAGGTATGATGACAGCAAGTGGTGGGCTGTAACGTACACCCCTACAAGGTATGATGACAGCAAGTGGTGGGCTGTAACGTACACCCCTACAAGATATGATGACAGCAAGTGGTGGGCTGTAACGTACCCCTACAATGTATGATGACAGCAAGTAGTGGGCTGTAACGTACACCCCTACAAGGTATGATGACAGCAAGTGGTGGGCTGTAACGTACACCCCTACAAGGTATGATGACAGCAAGTGGTGGGCTGTAACGTACACCCCTACGATGACAGCAAGTGGTGGGCTGTAACGTACCCTACAAGGTATGATGACAGCAAGTGGTGGGCTGTAACGTACACCCCTACAAGGCATGATGGCAGCAAGTGGTGGGCTGTAACGTACACCACTACAAGGTATGATGACAGCAAGTGGTGGGCTGTAACGTACACCCCTACAAGGTATGATGGCAGCAAGTGGTGGGCTGTAACGTACACCCTACAAGGTATGATGACAGCAAGTGGTGGGCTGTAACGTACACCCCTACAAGGTATGATGACAGCAAGTGGTGGGCTGTAACGTACACCCCTACAAGGTATGATGACAGCAAGTGGTGGGCTGTAACGTACACCCCTACAAGGTATGATGACAGCAAGTAGTGGGCTGTAACGTACACCCCTACAAGGTATGATGACAGCAAGTGGTGGGCTGTAACGTACACCCCTACAAGGTATGATGGCAGCAAGTGGTGGGCTGTAACGTACACCCCTACAAGGTATGATGACAGCAAGTGGTGGGCTGTAAAGTACACCCCTACAAGGTATGATGACAGCAAGTGGTGGGCTGTAACGTACACCACTACAAGGTATGATGACAGCAAGTGGTGGGCTGTAACGTACACCCCTACAAGGTATGATGACAGCAAGTGGTGGGCAGTAACGTACACCACTACAAGGTATGATGACAGCAAGTGGTGGGCTGTAACGTACACTCCTACAAGTTATGATGGCAGCAAGTGGTGGTCTGTAACGTACACCCCTACAATGTATGATGACAGCAAGTGGTGGGCTGTAACGTACACCCCTACAAGGTATGATGACAGCAAGTGGTGGGCTGTAACGTACACCCCTACAAGGTATGATGACAGCAAGTGGTGGGCTGTAACGTACACCCCTACAAGGTATGATGACAGCAAGTGGTGGGCTGTAACGTACACCCCTACAAGGTATGATGACAGCAAGTGGTGGGCTGTAACGTACACCCCTACAAGGTATGATGACAGCAAGTGGTGGGCTGTAACGTACACCCCTAAAAGGTATGATGACAGCAAGTGGTGGGCTGTAACGTACACCCCTACAAGGTATGATGACAGCAAGTGGTGGGTTGTAACGTACACCCCTACAAGGTATGATGACAGCAAGTGGTGGGATGTAACGTACACCCCTACAAGGTATGATGACAGCAAGTGGTGGGCTGTAACGTACACCCCTACAAGGTATGCTGACAGCAAGTGGTGGGCTGTAACGTACACCCCTACAAGGTATGATGACAGCAAGTGGTGGGCTGTAAAGTACACCCCTACAAGGTATGATGACAGCAAGTGGTGGGCTGTAACGTACACCACTACAAGGTATGATGACAGCAAGTGGTGGGCTGTAACGTAAACCCCTACAAGGTATGATGACAGCAAGTGGTGGGTGTAACGTACACCACTACAAGGTATGATGACAGCAAGTGGTGGGCTGTAACGTACACCCCTACAAGGTATGATGGCAGCAAGTGGTGGTCTGTAACGTACACCCCTACAAGGTATGATGACAGCAAGTGGTGGGCTGTAACGTACACCCCTACAAGGTATGATGACAGCAAGTGGTGGGCTGTAACGTACACCCCTACAAGGTATGATGACAGCAAGTGGTGGGCTGTAACGTACACCCCTACAAGGTATGATGACAGCAAGTGGTGGGCTGTAACGTACACCCCTACAAGGTATGATGACAGCAAGTGGTGGGCTGTAACGTACACCCCTACAAGGTATGATGACAGCAAGTAGTGGGCTGTAACGTACACCCCTACAAGGTATGATGACAGCAAGTGGTGGGCTGTAACGTACACACCTAAAAAGACATGATGACAGCAAGTGGTGGGCTGTAACGTACACCCTACATGGTATGATGACAGCAAGTGGTGGGCTGTAACGTACACCCCTACAAGGTATGATGACAGCAAGTGGTGGGCTGTAACGTACACCCCTACAAGGCATGATGGCAGCAAGTGGTGGGCTGTAACGTACACCACTACAAGGCATGATGACAGCAAGTGGTGGGCTGTAACGTACACCCCTACAAGGCATGATGGCAGCAAGTGGTGGGCTGTAACGTACACCCCTACAAGGTATGATGACAGCAAGTGGTGGGCTGTAACGTACACCCCTACAAGGTATGATGACAGCAAGTGGTGGGCTGTAACGTACACCCCTACAAGGTATGATGACAGCAAGTGGTGGGCTGTAACGTACACCCCTACAAGGTATGATGACAGCAAGTAGTGGGCTGTAACGTACACCCCTACAAGGTATGATGACAGCAAGTGGTGGGCTGTAACGTACACCCCTACACGGTATGATGGCAGCAAGGGGTGGGCTGTAACGTACACCACCCCTACAAGGTATGATGACAGCAAGTGGTGGGCTGTTTAGTACACCCCTACAAGGTATGATGACATCAAGTGGTGGGCTGTAACGTACACCACTACAAGGTATGATGACAGCAAGTGGTGGGCTGTAACGTACACCCCTACAAGGTATGATGACAGCAAGTGGTGGGCTGTAACGTACACCACTACAAGGTATGATGACAGCAAGTGGTGGGCTGTAACGTACACCCCTACAAGGTATGATGGCAGCAAGTGGTGGTCTGTAACGTACACCCCTACAAGGTATGATGACAGCAAGTGGTGGGCTGTAACGTACACCCCTACAAGGTATGATGACAGCAAGTGGTGGGCTGTAACGTACACCCCTACAAGGTATGATGACAGCAAGTGGTGGGCTGTAACGTACACCCCTACAAGGTATGATGACAGCAAGTGGTGGGCTGTAACGTACACCCCTACAAGGTATGATGACAGCAAGTGGTGGGCTGTAACGTACACCCCTACAAGGTATGATGACAGCAAGTGGTGGGCTGTAACGTACACCCCTACAAGGTATGATGACAGCAAGTAGTGGGCTGTAACGTACACCCCTACAAGGTATGATGACAGCAAGTAGTGGGCTGTAACGTACACCCCTACAAGGTATGATGGCAGCAAGTAGTGGGCTATAACGTACACCCCTACAAGGTATGATGACAGCAAGTGGTGGGCTGTAACGTACACCCCTACAAGGTATGCTGACAGCTTTACAATAAAGGAACACAACAAAATACTGACATTTCGGTCTATATGTGACCTTCTTCAGAAAACCGAGAACACAAACAGACAACGGAATAAAAGATGAACTCTACTACATCAAGGGAGCCGCGATAGCTCAGTGGTTAGTGAACTGAACTACAAAGAACAAGAAGTAGGGTTCGATCCCGACAGCTTCCGGGTTTACCCAACCTTAAATGAGTACTGTATTTTTTTCTGGGAAAGTAAAGCGGTACGGGCGTAATACCGACCACGTTACCCCAAAAATCATGTGCTGAAGGTCTGTAAAATGTATGGTCACTAACACCATATTCCAAATACTCCACTTGGCGTGATAGTGGCTCTTTACTTTTACTTTTTCAACTACATCAAGAATGTGTGGGACAAGTAAATCTAGCAAAACTAAAAAGAGGGATAAGAAATTAAATGATATAATAAAAGAGAGATATACTACATGTTAAGAGAATAGAATTGATAATATACACAAATTAGTACGTTAATAAACATTGTAAATTTTATATGAGACTTAGCTGCGACTCGATCCAGAAACTTTCAATGTGTGGATGGCTGAAGTCGGATGTGGATGTGATGAGACCTGAGAGGTGGGGGGGGGGGCAGTTATGTGATTAGAGCTCTGATAGTAGTCGGGGGTGATAAGAAGGTGTGAATGGACGTGAAGAATTAGACAGGTATCGGCTGAGATAGAGCACTGTATACTAGGACGTGAAAACATGAGCAAACAAAGCCAAATGTGCAGTCGGGCAACAAAGGAGAGATTAGCCATCATGGAGATCATGGAAGACTGATGTAAACATGGAGTGTGATCTACGACCAGGACGATTGGGATGATAGTGTGTCTGAAAGAAATAACATAATAGCAGATATGTGGGAATGGAATAACAGAGGAAAGAGAGTAAGGCAGGACTTGATTATACAGAGAAAGAGAGTAAGGCAGGACTTGATTATACAGAGAAAGAGAGTAAGGCAGGACTTGATTATACAGAGAAAGAGAGTAAGGCAGGACTTGATTATACAGAGGAAGAGAGTAAGGCAGGACTTGATTATACAGAGAAAGAGAGTAAGGCAGGACTTGATTATACAGTGACAGAGAAAAAAATGGCAGAATACGTGTTGCTGAGGATTATAAATATAAGTTTGTAAAGAGTGATGATGATACCTGTAGATGGATGCCATCGTAACTACAACTATGTGAAGGGGGAAATTGGAGAGAGAGGGATAATTGATTACCCGCGAGAAAGGGATACATTGATCTCCCATGGGGTGAGGCAGCCCATGAGTGCGGTCAAACGATTTTCTAAGGTGAATCGGCTAGGGTTGTCAAAAGAAAATGCCAACAGGCCAGTGACTTAGACATCCACCTTACCCCAATGGCACTTAGAGTTGAAGTGGGATGCTACTGGAGTACTTGCATCTCGAGTGATGTCATACAGATGTTCAAGTCACCGGGCTCAGAGGTGGCGTCCGGATTCGCCTATGTAGATCATCTGACATCGCTTACATATGACAGCATAGATGTTACGTGATATAAAAGTGAATCCTTCTCTGATCACAAAAAAAGTCCACGTTCTCTCGATCGCTGCAGAAAGTGCATTCGGTGTCTGATTAATTTCGGTTCTCCATTGCACTCCTATGCGTTAAAATCAACATGATGATCTACTTATTACATCTGCGCTGATAAAACAATGTCGTACGCCGGCAATATTTCATTTTCGAAATTGGAGTCAACAACGATGGCCTAACATCATCAAGCGCTATACATTTTTAATGACGATCATCACTTTCGGGAGGACGTGAACTTCTGGTATATGGTGGATAGGCGGCAGGAACCATTGCAGGCTATGCATGAAAAGTGTTCCTTGTTGTAGTTTCCTCATATTCCAAGTCCACGGGGAACTGATTTGTCTTGAGGCAAGACGCCGGCCTCGGGACAGAAAGATTGTGGGTTCAAATCTCGGCTACACCGGTTGGGATTTTTATTTATGATTTCTCTCTGCGACAACCACCCCTGGTCTCAGCAGCGAGGCCCGGCTTGAAACATCAGTTACTCATCGACGGAAAAAAACATGAGTACCTCCGAAGTCGGAGTTATCTGCCTGTGAGGCGAGGGACCCCGGTGCACGCGGATGCCAGGGACAAATGGATTAACATGCAAACTTCATTTCCTAGTCTCTAGAGACTTCGTCAGAGTTGAAAGCAGGCGAACGCAACAACAACAACAACAAAAGGACTATTAGGGAAGAGACCTTCTTAAGAACGTGGTTGCAAGTCTTACATTGATTACGATCGCAACGGATAGTACTGCAGTTGTTATAGAGTGAGGCGGGAAGGCGGCTCCTGGCAAGGATATCGCGAAGGCGGCTCCTGGGAAGTATATCGCGAAGGCGGCTCCTGGCAAGGATATCGCGAAGGCGGCTCCTGGGAAGTATATCGCGAAGGCGGCTCCTGGCAAGGATATCGCGAAGGCGGCTCCTGGGAAGTTTATCGCGAAGGCGGCTCCTGGCAAGGATATCGCGAAGGCGGCTCCTGGGAAGTATATCGCGAAGACGGCTCCTGGGAAGTATATCGCGAAGGCGGCTCCTGGGAAGTATATCGCGAAGGCGGCTCCTGGGAAGTATATCGCGAAGGCGGCTCCTGGGAAGTATATCGCGAAGGCGGCTCCTGGCAAGGATATCGCGAAGGCGGCTCCTGGCAAGGATATCGCGAAGGCGGCTCCTGGCATCACGAAGTCGGCTCCTGGCAAGGATATCACGAAGTCGGCTCCTGACAATGATATCGCGAAGGCGGCTCCTGACAATGATATCACGAAGGCGGCTCCTGACAATGATATCACGAAGTCGGCTCCTGACAATGATATCGCGAAGGCGGTTCCTGGCAAGGATATCGCGAAGGCGGCTCCTGACAATGATATCACGAAGTCGGCTCCTGACAATGATATCACGAAGTCGGCTCCTGACAATGATATCACGAAGTCGGCTCCTGACAATGATATCACGAAGTCGGCTCCTGACAATGATATCACGAAGTCGGCTCCTGACAATGATATCGCGAAGGCGGCTCCTGACAATGATATCACGAAGTCGGCTCCTGACAATGATATCACGAAGTCGGCTCCTGACAATGATATCACGAAGTCGGCTCCTGACAATGATATCACGAAGTCGGCTCCTGACAATGATATCGCGAAGGCGGCTCCTGGCAAGGATATCGCGAAGGCGGCTCCTGGCAAGGATATCGCGAAGGCGGCTCCTGACAAGGATATCGCGAAGGCGGTTCCTGACCAGGATATCGCGAAGGCGGCTCATGACAAGGATATCGCGAAGGCGGCTCATGACAAGGATATCGCGAAGGCGGCTCATGACAAGGATATCGCGAAGGCGGCTCATGACAAGGATATCGCGAAGGCGGCTCATGACAAGGATATCGCGAAGGCGGCTCGTGACAAGGATATCGCGAAGGCGGCTCATGACAAGGATATCGCGAAGGCGGCTCATGACAAGGATATCGCGAAGGCGGCTCATGACAAGGATATCGCGAAGGTTCCGATCAGGCGTGAAGGCAACCAAGGAAGGGCCAGGGAAGAGTAGACGGCTTTGGAGTCGGACTGGAGAGTGGGGAAGGTAGCGGTGAATGATTCTGATGATCGCATTGTGTGGGGGGGGGGGGTGATTGTTGAGAGCAAGTATTGTTCTGTCTGAGGGGGGAAGGATAGAGGAGGTGAGAGTAGCCTGACGTAAGGGCCAGAAAACTCATTGGAGAGCAAGCAGAAGAGCTGATTCGGGATAGAGGCGCCGGCGAAAGAAATCTAGCATCACGTGGGCTTGATGTAGGAAATCTTCATCATCCTGGTAAAGGCGACGAAGCCTCTGTAATTGTGAATAGGGAGAGAGTTCATTCGAGATGTCCGGTGGGAAGAGTCGTAGCGGAGAAAGCTATGGGAGTCAGTAAATTTGTAGAAAACTGAGGTAAGTAGACCAGAGACACTTAAGGAAGCTATGGGAGTCGGTAGATTTGTAGAAAACTGAGGTAAGTAGACCAGAGACACCTAAGTAAACTGTAATATCTAGGAAAGGGACAGAGGAGATGGAAATGTAGGAAGTGATGCGGATCAAAAATTTAATGTGTCCAACATGCTCGATGAATTGGGACATTTCCTGACAGGTCAGTCAGACCGATGCAGTCATGTTACATAAGGGAAAGAGATGCTTGGTGGGTCCTCTAATTATGTTTACCATTAATATTCTACCATCTGCTTGTTGTGTCTGTTATAGTCTGCTCTACCGTCTGCTTGTTGTGTTTGTTATAGTCTGCTCGCCCATCTGCTTGTTGTGTCTGTTATAGTCTGCTCTCCCATCTGCTTGTTGTGTCTGTTATAGTCTGCTCTACCGTCTGCTTGCTGTGTCTGTTATAGTCTGCTCTACCGTCTGCTTGTTGTGTCTGTTATAGTCTGCTCTACCATCTGCTTATTGTTTCTTTCGTAGTCTGCTCTACCATCTGCTTGTTGTGTCTGTTATAAAGTCTGCTCTACCATCTGTGTTGTGTCTGTTATAAAGTCTGCTCTACCATCTGTGTTGTCTATTCTTCATTTGTAATGACTAGTTCGATATAGAACCGTGAGTAGGGGAGCGACCCCCCCCCCCACATCACCACCACACGCACACACACACAGATTGGTACAGTATCAGAAGCAATATTCAATATACATCTTCCAGTTGATCTCTGATATCGAATTTCAATTTTACTTTTATCATCGCGAGGTGACCCTGGCAGCAGTCCCATGACGTCACATACAATAATTGAACCTAAATGAACATATTAAAGACGCTATTTTTAGAAACCATTGTTTTGTGTTCACCAGCTTGTCACTACTGGGGAAATCCCTAGAGACTAGGAACCCAATTGAGCGTGTTAGTCCGGTTTTCCCAGTCAGCAGTGTGCACAGAGGTCCCTCGCCACACAGGCAGACAACTCTGTCCACGAAAGTACTCATATTTTTCCGTCGATGAGTAATTGACGTTTCAAGCCGGGCCCTGCTGCTGAGACCAGGGGTGGTTGCCGCAGAGAGAAATCATCAATAAGAATCCCAACCGGTGCAGCCGGGATCAGAACTCACAACCTCTGCGTCTTGAGACCGGCGACTTGCCTCAGAGCCAACCAGTCCCCCAGAAACCTAAATCAGTGACGCCTGTTTCTGTATAATCTTCGTCTGTGCTACCTACAACTTCACTGATTTTCTGAATTGTTCTTGCTCATGTCATTGGTTCCTCTAGTCTGTCAGTGCTAGAAGCTTGTTCTTCTTGTCATTGGTTCCTCTAGTCTGTCATTGCTAGAAGCTTGTTCTTCTCGTCATTGGTTCCTCTAGTCTGTCAGTGCTAGAAGCTTGTTGTTCTTGTCATTGGTTCCTCTAGTCTGTCAGTGCTAGAAGCTTGTTGTTCTTGTCATTGGTTCCTCTAGTCTGTCAGTGCTAGAAGCTTGTTATTCTTGCCATTGGTTCCTCTTGTCTGTCAGTGCTAGAATCTTGTTGTTTCTGTCATTAATTCCTTTAGTCTATCAGTGCTAGAAGCTTGTTGTTTCTGTCATTAGTTCCTCTAGTCTGTCAGTGCTAGAAGCTTGTTGTTTCTGTCATTAGTTCCTCTAGTCTGTCAGTGCTAGAAGCTTATTGTTTCTGTCATTAGTTCCTCTAGTCTGTCAGTGCTAGAAGCTTGTTGTTCTTGTCATTGGTTCCTCTAGTCTGTCAGTGCTAGAAGCTTGTTGTTCTTGTCATTGGTTCCTCTAGTCTGTCAGTGCTAGAAGCTTGTTGTTTCTGTCATTAGTTCCTCTAGTCTGTCAGTGCTAGAAGCTTGTTGTTCTTGTCATTGGTTCCTCTAGTCTGTCAGTGCTAGAAGGTTGTTGTTCTTGTCATTAGTTCCTCTAGTCTGTCAGTGCTAGAAGCTTGTTGTTCTTGTCATTGGTTCCACTAGTCTATCAGTGCTAGAAGCTTGTTGTTTCTGTCATTAGTTCCTCTAGTCTATCAGTGCTAGAAGCTTGTTGTTCCTGTCATTAGTTTCTCTAGTCTATCAGTGCTAGAAGCTTGTTGTTCCTGTCATTAGTTCCTCTAGTCTATCAGTGCTAGAATCTTGTTGTTCTTATCATTGGTTCCTCTAGTCTGTCAGTGCTAGAAGCTTGTTGTTCCTGTCATTAGTTTCTCTAGTCTGTCAGTGCTAGAAGCTTGTTGTTTCTGTCATTAGTTCCTCTAGTCTGTCAGTGCTAGAAGCTTGTTGTTTCTGTCATTAGTTCCTCTAGTCTGTCAGTGCTAGAAGCTTGTTGTTCTTGTCATTAGTTCCTCTAGTCTGTCAGTGCTAGAAGCTTGTTGTTCTTGCCATTGGTTCCTCTAGTCTGTCAGTGCTAGAAGCTTGTTGTTCTTGTCATTGGCTACTCTAGTCTGTCAGTGCTAGAAGCTTGTTGTTTCTGTAATTAGTTTCTCTAGTCTGTCAGTGCTAGAAGCTTGTTGTTCCTGTCATTAGTTTCTCTAGTCTATCAGTGCTAGAAGCTTGTTGTTCCTGTCATTAGTTTCTCTAGTCTGTCAGTGCTAGAAGCTTGTTGTTCTTGTCATTGGTTCCTCTAGTCTGTCAGTGCTAGAAGCTTGTTGTTTCTGTCATTAGTTCCTCTAGTCTGTCAGTGCTAGAAGCTTGTTGTTCCTGTCATTGGTTCCTCTAGTCTGTCAGTGCTAGAAGCTTGTTGTTTTTGTCATTGGTTCCTCTAGTCTGTCAGTGCTAGAAGCTTGTTGTTCCTGTCATTAGTTCTTCTAGTCTGTCAGTGCTAGAAGCTTGTTGTTTCTGTCATTAGTTTCTCTAGTCTGTCAGTGCTAGAAGCTTGTTGTTCTTGTCATTAGTTCCTCTAGTCTGTCAGTGCTAGAAGCTTGTTGTTCTTGTCATTGGTTCCTCTAGTCTTTCAGTGCTAGAAGCTTGTTGTTTCTGTCATTAGTTCCTCTAGTCTATTAGTGCTAAAAGCTTGTTGTTTCTGTCATTAGTTCCTCTAGTCTGTCAGTGCTAGAAGCTTGTTGTTTCTGTCATTAGTTCCTCTATTCTGTCAGTGCTAGAAGCTTGTTGTTCTTGTCATTAGTTCCTCTAGTCTGTCAGTGCTATAAGCTTGTTGTTCTTGTCATTGGTTCCTCTAGTCTGTCAGTGCTAGAAGCGTGTTGTTCTTGTCATTGGTTCCTCTAGTCTGTCAGTGCTAGAAGCTTGTTGTTTCTGTCATTGGTTTCTCTAGTCTGTCAGTGCTAGAAGCTTGTTGTTTCTGTAATTAGTTCCTCTAGTCTATCAGTGCTAGAATCTTGTTGTTCTTGTCATTGGTTCCTCTAGTCTGTCAGTGCTAGAAGCTTGTTGTTCCTGTCATTAGTTTTTCTAGTCTGTCAGTGCTAGAAGCTTGTTGTTCTTATCATTAGTTTGTCTAGTCTGTCAGTGCTAGAAGCTTGTTGTTTGTGTAATTATTTCCTCTAGTCTATCAGTGCTAGAAGCTTGTTGTTCTTGTCATTAGTTCCTCTAGTCTGTCAGTGCTAGAAGCTTGTTGTTTCTGTCATTAGTTCCTCTAGTCTGTCAGTGCTAGAAGCTTGTTGTTATTGTCATTGGTTCCTCTAGTCTGTCAGTGCTAGAAGCTTGTTGTTTCTGTCATTAGTTCCTCTAGTCTGTCAGTGCTAGAAGCTTGTTGTTCCTGTCATTAGTTCCTCTAGTCTGTCAGTGCTAGAAGCTTGTTGTTCTTGTCATTGGTTCCTCTAGTCTGTCATTGCTAGAAGCTTGTTGTTCCTGTCATTAGTTCCATAGTCTGTCAGTGCTAGAAGCTTGTTGTTTCTGTCATTAGTTCCTCTAGTCTGTCAGTGCTAGAAGGTTGTTGTTCTTGCCATTAGTTCCTCTAGTCTGTCAGTGCTAGAAGCTTGTTGTTCTTGTCATTGGTTCCTCTAGTCTATCAGTGCTAGAAGCTTGTTGTTTCTGTCATTAGTTCCTCTAGTCTGTCAGTGCTAGAAGCTTGTTGTTCTTGTCATTGGTTCCTCTAGTCTTTCAGTGCTAGAAGCTTGTTGTTTCTGTCATTAGTTCCTCTAGTCTATTAGTGCTAAAAGCTTGTTGTTTCTGTCATTAGTTCCTCTAGTCTGTCAGTGCTAGAAGCTTGTTGTTTCTGTCATTAGTTCCTCTATTCTGTCAGTGCTAGAAGCTTGTTGTTCTTGTCATTAGTTCCTCTAGTCTGTCAGTGCTAGAAGCTTGTTGTTCTTGTCATTGGTTCCTCTAGTCTGTCAGTGCTAGAAGCGTGTTGTTCTTGTCATTGGTTCCTCTAGTCTGTCAGTGCTAGAAGCTTGTTGTTTCTGTCATTGGTTTCTCTAGTCTGTCAGTGCTAGAAGCTTGTTGTTTCTGTAATTAGTTCCTCTAGTCTATCAGTGCTAGAATCTTGTTGTTCTTGTCATTGGTTCCTCTAGTCTGTCAGTGCTAGAAGCTTGTTGTTCCAGTCATTAGTTTTTCTAGTCTGTCAGTGCTAGAAGCTTGTTGTTCTTATCATTAGTTTGTCTAGTCTGTCAGTGCTAGAAGCTTGTTGTTTGTGTAATTATTTCCTCTAGTCTATCAGTGCTAGAAGCTTGTTGTTCTTGTCATTAGTTCCTCTAGTCTGTCAGTGCTAGAAGCTTGTTGTTTCTGTCATTAGTTCCTCTAGTCTGTCAGTGCTAGAAGCTTGTTGTTATTGTCATTGGTTCCTCTAGTCTGTCAGTGCTAGAAGCTTGTTGTTTCTGTCATTAGTTCCTCTAGTCTGTCAGTGCTAGAAGCTTGTTGTTCCTGTCATTAGTTCCTCTAGTCTGTCAGTGCTAGAAGCTTGTTGTTCTTGTCATTGGTTCCTCTAGTCTGTCATTGCTAGAAGCTTGTTGTTCCTGTCATTAGTTCCATAGTCTGTCAGTGCTAGAAGCTTGTTGTTTCTGTCATTAGTTCCTCTAGTCTGTCAGTGCTAGAAGGTTGTTGTTCTTGCCATTAGTTCCTCTAGTCTGTCAGTGCTAGAAGCTTGTTGTTTTTGTCATTGGTTCCTCTAGTCTATCAGTGCTAGAAGCTTGTTGTTTCTGTCATTAGTTCCTCTAGTCTGTCAGTGCTAGAAGGTTGTTGTTCTTGTCATTAGTTCCTCTAGTCTGTCAGTGCTAGAAGCTTATTGTTCTTGTCATTGGTTCCTCTAGTCTATCAGTGCTAGAAGCTTGTTGTTTCTGTCATTAGTTCCTCTAGTCTATCAGTGCTAGAAGCTTGTTGTTTCTGTCATTAGTTCCTCTAGTCTGTCAGTGCTAGAAGCTTGTTGTTCTTGTCATTAGTTCCTCTAGTCTGTCAGTGCTAGAAGCTTGTTGTTCTTGCCATTGGTTCCTCTAGTCTGTCTGTGCTAGAAGCTTGTTGTTCTTGTCATTGGTTACTCTAGTCTCTCAGTGCTAGAAGCTTGTTGTTTCTGTCATTAGTTCCTCTAGTCTGTCAGTGCTAGAAGCTTGTTGTTCTTATCATTAGTTTCTCTAGTCTGTCAGTGCTAGAAGCTTGTTGTTCTTGTCATTAGTTCCTCTAGTCTGTCAGTGCTAGAAGCTTGTTGTTCTTGTCATTGGTTCCTCTAGTCTGTCAGTGCTAGAAGCTTGTTGTTTCTGTCATTAGTTCCTCTAGTCTGTCAGTGCTAGAAGCTTGTTGTTTCTGTCATTAGTTCCTCTAGTCTGTCAGTGCTAGAAGCTTGTTGTTCTTGTCATTGGTTCCTCTAGTCTGTCAGTGCTAGAAGCTTGTTGTTCTTGTCATTGGTTCCTCTAGTCTGTCAGTGCTAGAAGCTTGTTGTTCTTGTCATTGGTTCCTCTAGTCTGTCAGTGCTACAGGTTGTTGTTCTTGTCATTAGTTCCTCTAGTCTGTCAGTGCTAGAAGCTTGTTGTTCTTGTCATTGGTTCCTCTAGTCTATCAGTGCAGAAGCTTGTTGTTTCTGTCATTAGTTCCTCTAGTCTATCAGTGCTAGAAGCTTGTTGTTCCTGTCATTAGTTTCTCTAGTCTATCAGTGCTAGAAGCTTGTTGTTCCTGTCATTAGTTCCTCTAGTCTATCAGTGCTAGAATCTTGTTGTTCTTATCATTGGTTCCTCTAGTCTGTCAGTGCTAGAAGCTTGTTGTTCCTGTCATTAGTTTCTCTAGTCTGTCAGTGCTAGAAGCTTGTTGTTTCTGTCATTAGTTCCTCTAGTCTGTCAGTGCTAGAAGCTTGTTGTTTCTGTCATTAGTTCCTCTAGTCTGTCAGTGCTAGAAGCTTGTTGTTCTTGTCATTAGTTAATCTAGTCTGTCAGTGCTAGAAGCTTGTTGTTCTTGCCATTGGTTCCTCTAGTCTGTCAGTGCTAGAAGCTTGTTGTTCTTGTCATTGGTTACTCTAGTCTGTCATTGCTAGAAGCTTGTTGTTCTTGTCATTGGTTCCTCTAGTCTATCAGTGCTAGAAGCTTGTTGTTCTTGTCATTAGTTCCTCTAGTCTATCAGTGCTAGAAGCTTGTTGTTCTTGTCATTAGTTCCTCTAGTCTATCAGTGCTAGAAGTTTGTTGTTCTTGCCATTAGTTCCTCTAGTCTTTCAGTGCTAGAAGCTTGTTGTTTCTGTCATTAGTTCCTCTAGTCTGTCAGTGCTAGAAGCTTGTTGTTTCTGTCATTAGTTCCTCTAGTCTGTCAGTGCTAGAAGCTTGTTGTTCTTGTCATTGATTCCTCTAGTCTATCAGTGCTAGAAGCTTGTTGTTCTTGTCATTAGTTCCTCTAGTCTGTCAGTGCTAGAAGCTTGTTGTTCTTGTCATTGGTTCCTCTAGTCTGTCAGTGCTAGAAGCTTGTTGTTCTTGTCATTGGTTCCTCTAGTCTGTCAGTGCTAGAAGCTTGTTGTTTCTGTCATTAGTTCCTCTAGTCTGTCAGAGCTAGAAGCTTGTTGTTCTTGTCATTAGTTCCTCTAGTCTGTCAGTGCTAGAAGCTTGTTGTTCTTATCATTGGTTACTCTAGTCTGTCATTGCTAGAAGCTTGTTGTTCTTGTCATTGGTTCCTCTAGTCTATCAGTGCTAGAAGCTTTTTGTTCATGTCATTAGTTCCTCTAGTCTGTCAGTGCTAGAAGCTTGTTGTTCCTGTCATTAGTTTCTCTAGTCTGTCATTGCTAGAAGCTTGTTGTTCTTGTCATTGGTTCCTCTAGTCTGTCATTGCTAGAAGCTTGTTGTTCTTGTCATTGGTTCCTCTAGTCTTTCAGTGCTAGAAGCTTGTTGTTTCTGTGATTAGTTCCTCTAGTCTATCAGTGCTAGAAGCTTGTTGTTCTTGTCATTGGTTCCTCTAGTCTGTCATTGCTAGAAGCTTGTTCTTCTTGTCATTGGCTCCTCTAGTTTATCAGTGCTAGAAGCTTGTTGTTCTTGTCATTAGTTCCTCTAGTCTATCAGTGCTAGAAGCTTGTTGTTCTTGCCATTAGTTCCTCTAGTCTGTCAGTGCTAGAAGCTTGTTGTTTCTGTCATTGGTTCCTCTAGTCTGTCAGTGCTAGAAGCTTGTTGTTTCTGTCATTAGTTTCTCTAGTCTGTCAGTGCTAGAAGCTTGTTGTTCTTGTCATTGGTTCCTCTAGTCTGTCAGTGCTAGAAGCTTGTTGTTTCTGTCATTAGTTCCTCTAGTCTGTCAGTGCTAGAAGCTTGTTGTTCCTGTCATTAGTTTCTCTAGTCAATCAGTGCTAGAAGCTTGTTGTTTCTGTCATTAGTTCCTCTAGTCTGTCAGTGCTAGAAGCTTGTTGTTCCTATCATTAGTTCCTCTAGTCTGTCAGTGCTAGAAGCTTGTTGTTCTTATCATTAGTTTGTCTAGTCTGTCAGTGCTAGAAGCTTGTTGTTCTTATCATTAGTTTTCTAGTCTGTCAGTGCTAGAAGCTTGTTGTTCTTATCATTAGTTTGTCTAGTCTGTCAGTGCTAGAAGCTTGTTGTTTCTGTCATTAGTTCCTCTAGTCTGTCAGTGCTAGAAGCTTGTTGTTCTTGTCATTAGTTCCTCTAGTCTGTCAGTGCTAGAAGCTTGTTGTTTCTGTCATTAGTTCCTCTAGTCTGTCAGTGCTAGAAGCTTGTTGTTTCTGTGATTAGTTCCTCTAGTCTATCAGTGCTAGAAGCTTGTTGTTCTTATCATTGGTTACTCTAGTCTGTCATTGCTAGAAGCTTGTTGTTCTTATCATTGGTTCCTCTAGTCTGTCAGTGCTAGAAGCTTGTTGTTCCTGTCATTAGTTTCTCTAGTCTGTCATTGCTAGAAGCTTGTTGTTATTGTCATTGGTTCCTCTAGTCTGTCAGTGCTAGAAGCTTGTTGTTCTTGTCATTGGTTCCTCTAGTCTGTCATTGCTAGAAGCTTGTTGTTTCTGTGATTAGTTCCTCTAGTCTATCAGTGCTAGAAGCTTGTTGTTCTTGTCATTGGTTCCTCTAGTCTATCAGTGCTAGAAGCTTGTTGTTCTTGTCATTAGTTCCTCTAGTCTATCAGTGCTAGAAGCTTGTTGTTCTTGCCATTAGTTCCTCTAGTCTGTCAGTGCTAGAAGCTTGTTGTTCTTGTCATTAGTTCCTCTAGTCTGTCAGTGCTAGAAGCTTGTTGTTCTTGCTATTATTTCCTCTAGTCTATCAGTGCTAGAAGCTTGTTGTTCTTGCCATTAGTTCCTCTAGTCTGTCAGTGCTAGAAGCTTGTTGTTTCTGTCATTGGTTCCTCTAGTCTGTCAGTGCTAGAAGCTTGTTGTTTCTGTCATTAGTTTCTCTAGTCTGTCAGTGCTAGAAGCTTGTTGTTCTTGTCATTGGTTCCTCTAGTCTGTCAGTGCTAGAAGCTTGTTGTTCTTGTCATTAGTTCCTCTAGTCTGTCAGTGCTAGAAGCTTGTTGTTTCTGTCATTAGTTCCTCTAGTCTGTCAGTGCTAGAAGCTTGTTGTTTCTGTCATTAGTTCCTCTAGTCTGTCAGTGCTAGAAGCTTGTTGTTCTTGTCATTAGTTCCTCTAGTCTGTCAGTGCTAGAAGCTTGTTGTTCTTATCATTAGTTTGTCTAGTCTGTCAGTGCTAGAAGCTTGTTGTTTGTGTCATTATTTCCTCTAGTCTATCAGTGCTAGAAGCTTGTTGTTCTTGTCATTAGTTCCTCTAGTCTGTCAGTGCTAGAAGCTTGTTGTTCTGTCATTAGTTCCTCTAGTCTGTCAGTGCTAGAAGCTTGTTGTTCTTGTCATTGGTTCCTCTAGTCTGTCAGTGCTAGAAGCTTGTTGTTTCTGTCATTAGTTCCTCTAGTCTGTCAGTGCTAGAAGCTTGTTGTTCCTGTCATTAGTTCCTCTAGTCTGTCAGTGCTAGAAGCTTGTTGTTCTTGTCATTGGTTCCTCTAGTCTGTCATTGCTAGAAGCTTGTTGTTCCTGTCATTAGTTCCCTAGTCTGTCAGTGCTAGAAGCTTGTTGTTTCTGTCATTAGTTCCTCTAGTCTGTCAGTGCTAGAAGCTTGTTGTTTCTGTCATTAGTTCCTCTAGTCTGTCAGTGCTAGAAGCTTGTTGTTCTTGTCATTGGTTCCTCTAGTCTATCAGTGCTAGAAGCTTGTTGTTTCTGTCATTAGTTCCTCTAGTCTGTCAGTGCTAGAAGCTTGTTGTTTTTGTCATTAGTTCCTCTAGTCTGTCAGTGCTAGAAGCTTGTTGTTCTTGTCATTGGTTCCTCTAGTCTATCAGTGCTAGAAGCTTGTTGTTTCTGTCATTAGTTCCTCTAGTCTATCAGTGCTAGAAGCTTGTTGTTTCTGTCATTAGTTCCTCTAGTCTGTCAGTGCTAGAAGCTTGTTGTTTCTGTCATTAGTTCCTCTAGTCTGTCAGTGCTAGAAGCTTGTTGTTCTTGTCATTAGTTCCTCTAGTCTGTCAGTGCTAGAAGCTTGTTGTTCTTGTCATTGGTTCCTCTAGTCTGTCAGTGCTAGAAGCTTGTTGTTCTTGTCATTGGTTACTCTAGTCTGTCAGTGCTAGAAGCTTGTTGTTTCTGTCATTAGTTTCTCTAGTCTGTCAGTGCTAGAAGCTTGTTGTTCTTGTCATTAGTTTCTCTAGTCTGTCAGTGCTAGAAGCTTGTTGTTCTTGTCATTAGTTCCTCTAGTCTGTCAGTGCTAGAAGCTTGTTGTTCTTGTCATTGTTCCTCTAGTCTGTCAGTGCTAGAAGCTTGTTTTCTTGTCATTGTTTCCTCTAGTCTGTCAGTGCTAGAAGCTTGTTGTTTCTGTCATTAGTTCCTCTAGTCTATCAGTGCTAGAAGCTTGTTGTTCTTGTCATTGGTTCCTCTAGTCTATCAGTGCTAGAAGCTTGTTGTTCTTGTCATTAGTTCCTCTAGTCTGTCAGTGCTAGAAGCTTGTTGTTCTTGTCATTAGTTCCTCTAGTCTGTCAGTGCTAGAAGCTTGTTGTTCTTGCCATTAGTTCCTCTAGTCTGTCAGTGCTAGAAGCTTGTTGTTTCTGTCATTAGTTCCTCTAGTCTGTCAGTGCTAGAAGCTTGTTGTTTCTGTCATTAGTTCCTCTAGTCTGTCAGTGCTAGAAGCTTGTTGTTCTTGTCATTGGTTCCTCTAGTCTATCAGTGCTAGAAGCTTGTTGTTCTTGTCATTAGTTCCTCTAGTCTGTCAGTGCTAGAAGCTTGTTGTTCCTGTCATTAGTTTCTCTAGTCTGTCAGTGCTAGAAGCTTGTTGTTCTTGTCATTGGTTCCTCTAGTCTGTCAGTGCTAGAAGCTTGTTGTTCTTGTCATTGGTTCCTCTAGTCTGTCATTGCTAGAAGCTTGTTGTTTCTGTCATTAGTTCCTCTAGTCTATCAGTGCTAGAAGCTTGTTGTTCTTGTCATTGGTTCCTCTAGTCTGTCATTGCTAGAAGCTTGTTGTTCTTGTCATTGGTTCCTCTAGTCTATCAGTGCTAGAAGCTTGTTGTTCTTGTCATTAGTTCCTCTAGTCTATCAGTGCTAGAAGCTTGTTGTTCGTGTCATTAGTTCCTCTAGTCTATCAGTGCTAGAAGCTTGTTGTTCTTGTCATTAGTTCCTCTAGTCTGTCAGTGCTAGAAGCTTGTTGTTCTTGTCATTAGTTCCTCTAGTCTGTCAGTGCTAGAAGCTTGTTGTTCTGTCATTGGTTCCTCTAGTCTGTCAGTGCTAGAAGCTTGTTGTTTCTGTCATTAGTTTCTCTAGTCTGTCAGTGCTAGAAGCTTGTTGTTCTTGTCATTGGTTCCTCTAGTCTGTCAGTGCTAGAAGCTTGTTGTTCTTGTCATTGGTTCCTCTAGTCTGTCAGTGCTAGAAGCTTGTTGTTTCTGTCATTGGTTCCTCTAGTCTGTCAGTGCTAGAAGCTTGTTGTTTCTGTCATTAGTTCCTCTAGTCTGTCAGTGCTAGAAGCTTGTTGTTCTTGTCATTGTTCCTCTAGTCTGTCAGTGCTAGAAGCTTGTTGTTCTTGTCATTGGTTCCTCTAGTCTATCAGTGCTAGAAGCTTGTTGTTTTTGTCATTAGTTCCTCTAGTCTGTCAGTGCTAGAAGCTTGTTCTTGTCATTGGTTCCTCTAGTCTGTCAGTGCTAGAAGCTTGTTGTTCTTGTCATTGGTTCCTCTAGTCTGTCAGTGCTAGAAGCTTGTTGTTTCTGTCATTAGTTCCTCTAGTCTGTCAGTGCTAGAAGCTTGTTGTTCTTGTCATTGGTTCCTCTAGTCTGTCAGTGCTAGAAGCTTGTTGTTCTTGTCATTGGTTCCTCTAGTCTGTCAGTGCTAGAAGCTTGTTCTTGTCATTAGTTCCTCTAGTCTGTCAGTGCTAGAAGCTTGTTGTTCTGTCATTAGTTCCTCTAGTCTATCAGTGCTAGAAGCTTGTTGTTCTTGTCATTAGTTCCTCTAGTCTGTCAGTGCTAGAAGCTTGTTGTTCTTGTCATTAGTTCCTCTAGTCTGTCAGTGCTAGAAGCTTGTTGTTCTTGTCATTAGTTCCTCTAGTCTGTCAGTGCTAGAAGCTTGTTGTTCTTGTCATTAGTTCCTCTAGTCTGTCAGTGCTAGAAGCTTGTTGTTTCTGTCATTAGTTCCTCTAGTCTGTCAGTGCTAGAAGCTTGTTGTTTCTGTCATTAGTTCCTCTAGTCTGTCAGTGCTAGAAGCTTGTTGTTCTTGTCATTGGTTCCTCTAGTCTGTCAGTGCTAGAAGCTTGTTGTTCTTGTCATTAGTTCCTCTAGTCTGTCAGTGCTAGAAGCTTGTTGTTTCTGTCATTAGTTCCTCTAGTCTGTCAGTGCTAGAAGCTTGTTGTTTCTGTCATTAGTTCCTCTAGTCTGTCAGTGCTAGAAGCTTGTTGTTCCTGTCATTAGTTCCTCTAGTCTGTCAGTGCTAGAAGCTTGTTGTTCTTGTCATTAGTTTGTCTAGTCTGTCAGTGCTAGAAGCTTGTTGTTCTTGTCATTAGTTTCTCTAGTCTGTCAGTGCTAGAAGCTTGTTGTTTCTGTCATTGGTTTCTCTAGTCTGTCAGTGCTAGAAGCTTGTTGTTTCTGTCATTGGTTCCTCTAGTCTGTCAGTGCTAGAAGCTTGTTGTTTCTGTCATTATTTTCTCTAGTCTGTCAGTGCTAGAAGCTTGTTGTTCTTGTCATTGGTTCCTCTAGTCTGTCAGTGCTAGAAGCTTGTTGTTCTTGTCATTAGTTCCTCTAGTCTGTCAGTGCTAGAAGCTTGTTGTTTCTGTCATTAGTTCCTCTAGTCTGTCAGTGCTAGAAGCTTGTTGTTTCTGTCATTAGTTCCTCTAGTCTGTCAGTGCTAGAAGCTTGTTGTTCCTGTCATTAGTTCCTCTAGTCTGTCAGTGCTAGAAGCTTGTTGTTCTTGTCATTAGTTCCTCTAGTCTGTCAGTGCTAGAAGCTTGTTGTTCTTGTCATTAGTTTCTCTAGTCTGTCAGTGCTAGAAGCTTGTTGTTTCTGTCATTGTTTTCTCTAGTCTGTCAGTGCTAGAAGCTTGTTGTTTCTGTCATTAGTTCCTCTAGTCTGTCAGTGCTAGAAGCTTGTTGTTCTTGTCATTAGTTCCTCTAGTCTGTCAGTGCTAGAAGCTTGTTGTTCTTGTCATTGGTTCCTCTAGTCTGTCAGTGCTAGAAGCTTGTTGTTCTTGTCATTGGTTCCTCTAGTCTGTCAGTGCTAGAAGCTTGTTGTTTCTGTCATTAGTTTCTCTAGTCTATCAGTGCTAGAAGCTTGTTGTTCCTGTCATTAGTTCCTCTAGTCTATCAGTGCTAGAAGCTTGTTGTTCTTGTCATTGGTTCCTCTAGTCTGTCAGTGCTAGAAGCTTGTTGTTTCTGTCATTAGTTTCTCTAGTCTGTCAGTGCTAGAAGCTTGTTGTTCTTGTCATTAGTTTGTCTAGTCTGTCAGTGCTAGAAGCTTGTTGTTCTTGTCATTAGTTCCTCTAGTCTGTCAGTGCTAGAAGCTTGTTGTTCTTGTCATTGGTTCCTCTAGTCTGTCAGTGCTAGAAGCTTGTTTTCTTGTCATTGGTTCCTCTAGTCTGTCAGTGCTAGAAGCTTGTTGTTTCTGTCATTAGTTCCTCTAGTCTGTCAGTGCTAGAAGCTTGTTGTTCTTATCATTGGTTCTTCTAGTCTGTCAGTGCTAGAAGCTTGTTGTTCTTGTCATTGGTTCCTCTAGTCTGTCAGTGCTAGAAGCTTGTTGTTCTTGTCATTAGTTCCTCTAGTCTGTCAGTGCTAGAAGCTTGTTGTTCTTGTCATTAGTTCCTCTAGTCTATCAGTGCTAGAAGCTTGTTGTTCTTGTCATTAGTTCCTCTAGTCTGTCAGTGCTAGAAGCTTGTTGTTCTTGTCATTAGTTCCTCTAGTCTGTCAGTGCTAGAAGCTTGTTGTTCTTGTCATTAGTTCCTCTAGTCTATCAGTGCTAGAAGCTTGTTGTTCTTGTCATTAGTTCCTCTAGTCTGTCAGTGCTAGAAGCTTGTTGTTTCTGTCATTGGTTCCTCTAGTCTGTCAGTGCTAGAAGCTTGTTGTTTCTGTCATTAGTTTCTCTAGTCTGTCAGTGCTAGAAGCTTGTTGTTCTTGTCATTGGTTCCTCTAGTCTGTCAGTGCTAGAAGCTTGTTGTTTCTGTCATTAGTTCCTCTAGTCTGTCAGTGCTAGAAGCTTGTTGTTCCTGTCATTAGTTCCTCTAGTCTGTCAGTGCTAGAAGCTTGTTGTTTCTGTCATTAGTTCCTCTAGTCTGTCAGTGCTAGAAGCTTGTTGTTCCTGTCATTAGTTCCTCTAGTCTGTCAGTGCTAGAAGCTTGTTGTTCTTGTCATTAGTTCCTCTAGTCTGTCAGTGCTAGAAGCTTGTTGTTTCTGTCATTAGTTTCTCTAGTCTGTCAGTGCTAGAAGCTTGTTGTTTTTGTCATTAGTTCCTCTAGTCTGTCAGTGCTAGAAGCTTGTTGTTCTTGTCATTAGTTCCTCTAGTCTGTCAGTGCTAGAAGCTTGTTGTTTCTGTCATTAGTTCCTCTAGTCTGTCAGTGCTAGAAGCTTGTTGTTTCTGTCATTAGTTCCTCTAGTCTGTCAGTGCTAGAAGCTTGTTGTTCTTGTCATTGGTTCCTCTAGTCTGTCAGTGCTAGAAGCTTGTTGTTCTTGTCATTGGTTCCTCTAGTCTGTCAGTGCTAGAAGCTTGTTGTTCTGTCATTAGTTTCTCTAGTCTGTCAGTGCTAGAAGCTTGTTGTTCTTGTCATTGGTTCCTCTAGTCTGTCAGTGCTAGAAGCTTGTTGTTCTTGTCATTGGTTCCTCTAGTCTGTCAGTGCTAGAAGCTTGTTGTTTCTGTCATTAGTTCCTCTAGTCTATCAGTGCTAGAAGCTTGTTGTTCTTGTCATTAGTTTCTCTAGTCTGTCAGTGCTAGAAGCTTGTTGTTTCTGTCATTAGTTCCTCTAGTCTGTCAGTGCTAGAAGCTTGTTGTTCTTGTCATTGGTTCCTCTAGTCTGTCAGTGCTAGAAGCTTGTTGTTCTTGTCATTGGTTCCTCTAGTCTGTCAGTGCTAGAAGCTTGTTGTTTCTGTCATT
Source organism: Megaustenia siamemsis (assembly GCA_032433765.1). Lineage (NCBI taxonomy): Eukaryota > Metazoa > Mollusca > Gastropoda > Stylommatophora > Ariophantidae > Megaustenia > Megaustenia siamemsis. Next base: position 83,594,977 of record JAVIAB010000050.1, on the reverse strand, counting down.
AGTTCCTCTAGTCTGTCAGTGCTAGAAGCTTGTTGTTCTTGTCATTAGTTTCTCTAGTCTGTCAGTGCTAGAAGCTTGTTGTTCTTGTCATTAGTTCCTCTAGTCTGTCAGTGCTAGAAGCTTGTTGTTCTTGTCATTGGTTCCTCTAGTCTGTCAGTGCTAGAAGCTTGTTTTCTTGTCATTGGTTCCTCTAGTCTGTCAGTGCTAGAAGCTTGTTGTTTCTGTCATTAGTTCCTCTAGTCTGTCAGTGCTAGAAGCTTGTTGTTTCTGTCATTAGTTCCTCTAGTCTGTCATTGCTAGAAGCTTGTTGTTCTTGTCATTGGTTCCTCTAGTCTGTCAGTGCTAGAAGCTTGTTGTTCTTGTCATTGGTTCCTCTAGTCTGTCAGTGCTAGAAGCTTGTTGTTCTTGTCATTGGTTCCTCTAGTCTGTCAGTGCTAGAAGCTTGTTGTTCTTGTCATTAGTTCCTCTAGTCTGTCAGTGCTAGAAGCTTGTTGTTCTTGTCATTGGTTCCTCTAGTCTGTCAGTGCTAGAAGCTTGTTGTTCTTGTCATTAGTTCCTCTAGTCTGTCAGTGCTAGAAGCTTGTTGTTCCTGTCATTAGTTTCTCTAGTCTGTCAGTGCTAGAAGCTTGTTGTTCCTGTCATTAGTTCCTCTAGTCTGTCAGTGCTAGAAGCTTGTTGTTCTTGTCATTGGTTCCTCTAGTCTGTCAGTGCTAGAAGCTTGTTGTTCTGTCATTAGTTCCTCTAGTCTGTCAGTGCTAGAAGCTTGTTGTTTCTGTCATTAGTTCCTCTAGTCTGTCAGTGCTAGAAGCTTGTTGTTCTTGTCATTAGTTCCTCTAGTCTGTCAGTGCTAGAAGCTTGTTGTTCTTGTCATTGGTTCCTCTAGTCTGTCAGTGCTAGAAGCTTGTTGTTCTTGTCATTGGTTCCTCTAGTCTGTCAGTGCTAGAAGCTTGTTGTTCTTGTCATTGGTTCCTCTAGTCTATCAGTGCTAGAAGCTTGTTGTTCTTGTCATTAGTTCCTCTAGTCTATCAGTGCTAGAAGCTTGTTGTTCTTGTCATTAGTTCCTCTAGTCTATCAGTGCTAGAAGCTTGTTGTTCTTGTCATTAGTTCCTCTAGTCTGTCAGTGCTAGAAGCTTGTTGTTTCTGTCATTAGTTCCTCTAGTCTGTCAGTGCTAGAAGCTTGTTGTTTCTGTCATTAGTTCCTCTAGTCTGTCAGTGCTAGAAGCTTGTTGTTCTTGTCATTGTTCCTCTAGTCTGTCAGTGCTAGAAGCTTGTTGTTCTTGTCATTAGTTCCTCTAGTCTGTCAGTGCTAGAAGCTTGTTGTTCTTGTCATTAGTTCCTCTAGTCTGTCAGTGCTAGAAGCTTGTTGTTCTTGTCATTAGTTCCTCTAGTCTGTCAGTGCTAGAAGCTTGTTGTTCTTGTCATTAGTTCCTCTAGTCTGTCAGTGCTAGAAGCTTGTTGTTCTTGTCATTAGTTCCTCTAGTCTGTCAGTGCTAGAAGCTTGTTGTTCTTGTCATTAGTTCCTCTAGTCTGTCAGTGCTAGAAGCTTGTTGTTTCTGTCATTAGTTCCTCTAGTCTGTCAGTGCTAGAAGCTTGTTGTTCTTGTCATTAGTTCCTCTAGTCTGTCAGTGCTAGAAGCTTGTTGTTCTTGTCATTAGTTCCTCTAGTCTGTCAGTGCTAGAAGCTTGTTGTTCTTGTCATTGGTTCCTCTAGTCTGTCAGTGCTAGAAGCTTGTTGTTCTTGTCATTAGTTCCTCTAGTCTGTCAGTGCTAGAAGCTTGTTGTTCCTGTCATTAGTTTCTCTAGTCTGTCAGTGCTAGAAGCTTGTTGTTCTTGTCATTGGTTCCTCTAGTCTGTCAGTGCTAGAAGCTTGTTGTTCTTGTCATTGGTTCCTCTAGTCTGTCAGTGCTAGAAGCTTGTTGTTTCTGTCATTAGTTCCTCTAGTCTGTCAGTGCTAGAAGCTTGTTGTTCTTGTCATTGGTTCCTCTAGTCTGTCAGTGCTAGAAGCTTGTTGTTCTTGTCATTGGTTCCTCTAGTCTATCAGTGCTAGAAGCTTGTTGTTCTTGTCATTAGTTCCTCTAGTCTATCAGTGCTAGAAGCTTGTTGTTCGTGTCATTAGTTCCTCTAGTCTATCAGTGCTAGAAGCTTGTTGTTCTTGTCATTAGTTCCTCTAGTCTGTCAGTGCTAGAAGCTTGTTGTTCTTGTCATTAGTTCCTCTAGTCTGTCAGTGCTAGAAGCTTGTTGTTCTTGCTATTAGTTCCTCTAGTCTATCAGTGCTAGAAGCTTGTTGTTCTTGTCATTAGTTCCTCTAGTCTGTCAGTGCTAGAAGCTTGTTGTTTCTGTCATTGTTCCTCTAGTCTGTCAGTGCTAGAAGCTTGTTGTTTCTGTCATTAGTTCCTCTAGTCTGTCAGTGCTAGAAGCTTGTTGTTCTTGTCATTGGTTCCTCTAGTCTGTCAGTGCTAGAAGCTTGTTGTTTCTGTCATTAGTTCCTCTAGTCTGTCAGTGCTAGAAGCTTGTTGTTCCTGTCATTAGTTTCTCTAGTCTGTCAGTGCTAGAAGCTTGTTGTTTCTGTCATTAGTTCCTCTAGTCTGTCAGTGCTAGAAGCTTGTTGTTCCTGTCATTAGTTCCTCTAGTCTGTCAGTGCTAGAAGCTTGTTGTTCCTCTAGTCTGTCATTAGTCATTAGTTCTCTAGTCTGTCAGTGCTAGAAGCTTGTTGTTTCTGTCATTGGTTTCTCTAGTCTGTCAGTGCTAGAAGCTTGTTGTTTCTGTCATTAGTTCCTCTAGTCTGTCAGTGCTAGAAGCTTGTTGTTCTTGTCATTAGTTCCTCTAGTCTGTCAGTGCTAGAAGCTTGTTGTTTCTGTCATTAGTTCCTCTAGTCTGTCAGTGCTAGAAGCTTGTTGTTTCTGTCATTAGTTCCTCTAGTCTGTCAGTGCTAGAAGCTTGTTGTTCTTGTCATTGGTTCCTCTAGTCTGTCAGTGCTAGAAGCTTGTTGTTCTTGTCATTGGTTCCTCTAGTCTGTCAGTGCTAGAAGCTTGTTGTTTCTGTCATTAGTTCCTCTAGTCTATCAGTGCTAGAAGCTTGTTGTTCTTGTCATTGGTTCCTCTAGTCTGTCAGTGCTAGAAGCTTGTTGTTCTTGTCATTGGTTCCTCTAGTCTATCAGTGCTAGAAGCTTGTTGTTCTTGTCATTAGTTCCTCTAGTCTGTCAGTGCTAGAAGCTTGTTGTTCTTGTCATTAGTTCCTCTAGTCTGTCAGTGCTAGAAGCTTGTTGTTCTTGTCATTAGTTCCTCTAGTCTGTCAGTGCTAGAAGCTTGTTGTTCTTGCATTATTTCCTCTAGTCTGTCAGTGCTAGAAGCTTGTTGTTCTTGTCATTAGTTCCTCTAGTCTGTCAGTGCTAGAAGCTTGTTGTTTCTGTCATTGGTTCCTCTAGTCTGTCAGTGCTAGAAGCTTGTTGTTTCTGTCATTAGTTTCTCTAGTCTGTCAGTGCTAGAAGCTTGTTGTTCTTGTCATTGGTTCCTCTAGTCTGTCAGTGCTAGAAGCTTGTTGTTCTTGTCATTAGTTCCTCTAGTCTGTCAGTGCTAGAAGCTTGTTGTTTCTGTCATTAGTTCCTCTAGTCTGTCAGTGCTAGAAGCTTGTTGTTTCTGTCATTAGTTCCTCTAGTCTGTCAGTGCTAGAAGCTTGTTGTTCTTGTCATTAGTTCCTCTAGTCTGTCAGTGCTAGAAGCTTGTTGTTCTTGTCATTAGTTTCTCTAGTCTGTCAGTGCTAGAAGCTTGTTGTTCTTGTCATTAGTTTCTCTAGTCTGTCAGTGCTAGAAGCTTGTTGTTTCTGTCATTGGTTCTCTAGTCTGTCAGTGCTAGAAGCTTGTTGTTTCTGTCATTAGTTCCTCTAGTCTGTCAGTGCTAGAAGCTTGTTGTTCTTGTCATTAGTTCCTCTAGTCTGTCAGTGCTAGAAGCTTGTTGTTCTTGCCATTGGTTCCTCTAGTCTGTCAGTGCTAGAAGCTTGTTGTTCTTGTCATTGGTTCCTCTAGTCTGTCAGTGCTAGAAGCTTGTTGTTTCTGTCATTAGTTTCTCTAGTCTATCAGTGCTAGAAGCTTGTTGTTCCTGTCATTAGTTCCTCTAGTCTATCAGTGCTAGAAGCTTGTTGTTCTTATCATTGGTTCCTCTAGTCTGTCAGTGCTAGAAGCTTGTTGTTTCTGTCATTAGTTTCTCTAGTCTGTCAGTGCTAGAAGCTTGTTGTTCTTGTCATTAGTTCCTCTAGTCTGTCAGTGCTAGAAGCTTGTTGTTCTTGTCATTAGTTCCTCTAGTCTGTCAGTGCTAGAAGCTTGTTGTTCTTGTCATTGGTTCCTCTAGTCTGTCAGTGCTAGAAGCTTGTTTTCTTGTCATTGGTTCCTCTAGTCTGTCAGTGCTAGAAGCTTGTTGTTTCTGTCATTAGTTCCTCTAGTCTATCAGTGCTAGAAGCTTGTTGTTCTTGTCATTGGTTCCTCTAGTCTGTCAGTGCTAGAAGCTTGTTGTTCTTGTCATTGGTTCCTCTAGTCTATCAGTGCTAGAAGCTTGTTGTTCTTGTCATTGGTTCCTCTAGTCTGTCAGTGCTAGAAGCTTGTTGTTCTTGTCATTGGTTCCTCTAGTCTGTCAGTGCTAGAAGCTTGTTGTTTCTGTCATTAGTTCCTCTAGTCTGTCAGTGCTAGAAGCTTGTTGTTCTTGTCATTAGTTCCTCTAGTCTGTCAGTGCTAGAAGCTTGTTGTTCTTGTCATTGGTTCCTCTAGTCTGTCAGTGCTAGAAGCTTGTTGTTTCTGTCATTAGTTCCTCTAGTCTGTCAGTGCTAGAAGCTTGTTGTTCCTGTCATTAGTTCCTCTAGTCTGTCAGTGCTAGAAGCTTGTTGTTCTTGTCATTGGTTCCTCTAGTCTGTCAGTGCTAGAAGCTTGTTGTTCTGTCATTAGTTCCTCTAGTCTGTCAGTGCTAGAAGCTTGTTGTTTCTGTCATTAGTTTTCTAGTCTGTCAGTGCTAGAAGCTTGTTGTTCTTGTCATTAGTTCCTCTAGTCTGTCAGTGCTAGAAGCTTGTTGTTCTTGTCATTGGTTCCTCTAGTCTGTCAGTGCTAGAAGCTTGTTGTTTCTGTCATTAGTTCCTCTAGTCTGTCAGTGCTAGAAGCTTGTTGTTTCTGTCATTAGTTCCTCTAGTCTGTCAGTGCTAGAAGCTTGTTGTTTCTGTCATTATTTCCTCTAGTCTGTCAGTGCTAGAAGCTTGTTGTTCTTGTCATTAGTTCCTCTAGTCTGTCAGTGCTAGAAGCTTGTTGTTCTTGTCATTAGTTCCTCTAGTCTGTCAGTGCTAGAAGCTTGTTGTTCTTGTCATTAGTTCCTCTAGTCTGTCAGTGCTAGAAGCTTGTTGTTTCTGTCATTAGTTTCTCTAGTCTGTCAGTGCTAGAAGCTTGTTGTTCTTGTCATTAGTTCCTCTAGTCTGTCAGTGCTAGAAGCTTGTTGTTCTTGTCATTGGTTCCTCTAGTCTGTCAGTGCTAGAAGCTTGTTGTTCTGTCATTAGTTCCTCTAGTCTATCAGTGCTAGAAGCTTGTTGTTTCTGTCATTAGTTCCTCTAGTCTGTCAGTGCTAGAAGCTTGTTGTTTCTGTCATTAGTTCCTCTAGTCTGTCAGTGCTAGAAGCTTGTTGTTCTTGTCATTAGTTCCTCTAGTCTGTCAGTGCTAGAAGCTTGTTGTTCTTGTCATTGGTTCCTCTAGTCTGTCAGTGCTAGAAGCTTGTTGTTCTTGTCATTAGTTCCTCTAGTCTGTCAGTGCTAGAAGCTTGTTGTTTCTGTCATTAGTTTCTCTAGTCTGTCAGTGCTAGAAGCTTGTTGTTTCTGTCATTAGTTCCTCTAGTCTGTCAGTGCTAGAAGCTTGTTGTTCTTGTCATTAGTTCCTCTAGTCTGTCAGTGCTAGAAGCTTGTTGTTCTTGTCATTAGTTTCTCTAGTCTGTCAGTGCTAGAAGCTTGTTGTTTGTGTCATTATTTCCTCTAGTCTATCAGTGCTAGAAGCTTGTTGTTCTTGTCATTAGTTCCTCTAGTCTGTCAGTGCTAGAAGCTTGTTGTTTCTGTCATTAGTTCCTCTAGTCTGTCAGTGCTAGAAGCTTGTTGTTCTTGTCATTGGTTCCTCTAGTCTGTCAGTGCTAGAAGCTTGTTGTTTCTGTCATTAGTTCCTCTAGTCTGTCAGTGCTAGAAGCTTGTTGTTCCTGTCATTAGTTCCTCTAGTCTGTCAGTGCTAGAAGCTTGTTGTTCTTGTCATTGGTTCCTCTAGTCTGTCAGTGCTAGAAGCTTGTTGTTCCTGTCATTAGTTCCTCTAGTCTGTCAGTGCTAGAAGCTTGTTGTTTCTGTCATTAGTTCCTCTAGTCTGTCAGTGCTAGAAGCTTGTTGTTCTTGTCATTAGTTCCTCTAGTCTGTCAGTGCTAGAAGCTTGTTGTTCTTGTCATTGGTTCCTCTAGTCTGTCAGTGCTAGAAGCTTGTTGTTTCTGTCATTAGTTCCTCTAGTCTGTCAGTGCTAGAAGCTTGTTGTTTTGTCATTAGTTCCTCTAGTCTGTCAGTGCTAGAAGCTTGTTGTTCTTGTCATTGGTTCCTCTAGTCTGTCAGTGCTAGAAGCTTGTTGTTTCTGTCATTAGTTCCTCTAGTCTGTCAGTGCTAGAAGCTTGTTGTTTCTGTCATTAGTTCCTCTAGTCTGTCAGTGCTAGAAGCTTGTTGTTTCTGTCATTAGTTCCTCTAGTCTGTCAGTGCTAGAAGCTTGTTGTTCTTGTCATTAGTTCCTCTAGTCTGTCAGTGCTAGAAGCTTGTTGTTCTTGTCATTGGTTCCTCTAGTCTGTCAGTGCTAGAAGCTTGTTGTTTCTGTCATTAGTTTCTCTAGTCTGTCAGTGCTAGAAGCTTGTTGTTCTTGTCATTAGTTTCTCTAGTCTGTCAGTGCTAGAAGCTTGTTGTTCTTGTCATTAGTTCCTCTAGTCTGTCAGTGCTAGAAGCTTGTTGTTCTTGTCATTGTTCCTCTAGTCTGTCAGTGCTAGAAGCTTGTTTTCTTGTCATTGTTTCCTCTAGTCTGTCAGTGCTAGAAGCTTGTTGTTTCTGTCATTAGTTCCTCTAGTCTGTCAGTGCTAGAAGCTTGTTGTTCTTGTCATTGGTTCCTCTAGTCTGTCAGTGCTAGAAGCTTGTTGTTCTTGTCATTGGTTCCTCTAGTCTATCAGTGCTAGAAGCTTGTTGTTCTTGTCATTAGTTCCTCTAGTCTGTCAGTGCTAGAAGCTTGTTGTTCTTGTCATTAGTTCCTCTAGTCTGTCAGTGCTAGAAGCTTGTTGTTCTTGTCATTAGTTCCTCTAGTCTGTCAGTGCTAGAAGCTTGTTGTTTCTGTCATTAGTTCCTCTAGTCTGTCAGTGCTAGAAGCTTGTTGTTTCTGTCATTAGTTCCTCTAGTCTGTCAGTGCTAGAAGCTTGTTGTTCTTGTCATTGGTTCCTCTAGTCTGTCAGTGCTAGAAGCTTGTTGTTCTTGTCATTAGTTCCTCTAGTCTGTCAGTGCTAGAAGCTTGTTGTTCCTGTCATTAGTTTCTCTAGTCTGTCAGTGCTAGAAGCTTGTTGTTCTTGTCATTGGTTCCTCTAGTCTGTCATTGCTAGAAGCTTGTTGTTCTTGTCATTGGTTCCTCTAGTCTGTCAGTGCTAGAAGCTTGTTGTTTCTGTCATTAGTTCCTCTAGTCTATCAGTGCTAGAAGCTTGTTGTTCTTGTCATTGGTTCCTCTAGTCTGTCAGTGCTAGAAGCTTGTTGTTCTTGTCATTGGTTCCTCTAGTCTGTCAGTGCTAGAAGCTTGTTGTTCTTGTCATTAGTTCCTCTAGTCTGTCAGTGCTAGAAGCTTGTTGTTCTTGTCATTAGTTCCTCTAGTCTATCAGTGCTAGAAGCTTGTTGTTCTTGTCATTAGTTCCTCTAGTCTGTCAGTGCTAGAAGCTTGTTGTTCTTGTCATTAGTTCCTCTAGTCTGTCAGTGCTAGAAGCTTGTTGTTTCTGTCATTGGTTCCTCTAGTCTGTCAGTGCTAGAAGCTTGTTGTTTCTGTCATTAGTTCCTCTAGTCTGTCAGTGCTAGAAGCTTGTTGTTCTTGTCATTAGTTCCTCTAGTCTGTCAGTGCTAGAAGCTTGTTGTTCTTGTCATTGGTTCCTCTAGTCTGTCAGTGCTAGAAGCTTGTTGTTTCTGTCATTGGTTCCTCTAGTCTGTCAGTGCTAGAAGCTTGTTGTTTCTGTCATTAGTTCCTCTAGTCTGTCAGTGCTAGAAGCTTGTTGTTCTTATCATTGGTTACTCTAGTCTGTCATTGCTAGAAGCTTGTTGTTCTTGTCATTGGTTCCTCTAGTCTATCAGTGCTAGAAGCTTTTTGTTTTTGTCATTAGTTCCTCTAGTCTGTCAGTGCTAGAAGCTTGTTGTTCCTGTCATTAGTTTCTCTAGTCTGTCATTGCTAGAAGCTTGTTCTTGTCATTGGTTCCTCTAGTCTGTCATTGCTAGAAGCTTGTTGTTCTTGTCATTGGTTCCTCTAGTCTGTCATTGCTAGAAGCTTGTTGTTTCTGTGATTAGTTCCTCTAGTCTATCAGTGCTAGAAGCTTGTTGTTCTTGTCATTGGTTCCTCTAGTCTGTCATTGCTAGAAGCTTGTTGTTCTTGTCATTGGTTCCTCTAGTCTATCAGTGCTAGAAGCTTGTTCTTGTCATTAGTTCCTCTAGTCTATCAGTGCTAGAAGCTTGTTGTTCGTGTCATTAGTTCCTCTAGTCTATCAGTGCTAGAAGCTTGTTGTTCTTGTCATTAGTTCCTCTAGTCTGTCAGTGCTAGAAGCTTGTTGTTCTTGTCATTAGTTCCTCTAGTCTGTCAGTGCTAGAAGCTTGTTGTTCTTGCATTATTTCCTCTAGTCTATCAGTGCTAGAAGCTTGTTGTTCTTGTCATTAGTTCCTCTAGTCTGTCAGTGCTAGAAGCTTGTTGTTTCTGTCATTGGTTCCTCTAGTCTGTCAGTGCTAGAAGCTTGTTGTTTCTGTCATTAGTTTCTCTAGTCTGTCAGTGCTAGAAGCTTGTTGTTCTTGTCATTGGTTCCTCTAGTCTGTCAGTGCTAGAAGCTTGTTGTTCTTGTCATTAGTTCCTCTAGTCTGTCAGTGCTAGAAGCTTGTTGTTTCTGTCATTAGTTCCTCTAGTCTGTCAGTGCTAGAAGCTTGTTGTTTCTGTCATTAGTTCCTCTAGTCTGTCAGTGCTAGAAGCTTGTTGTTCTGTCATTAGTTCCTCTAGTCTGTCAGTGCTAGAAGCTTGTTGTTCTTATCATTAGTTGTCTAGTCTGTCAGTGCTAGAAGCTTGTTGTTCTTGTCATTAGTTTCTCTAGTCTGTCAGTGCTAGAAGCTTGTTGTTTCTGTCATTGGTTTCTCTAGTCTGTCAGTGCTAGAAGCTTGTTGTTTCTGTCATTAGTTCCTCTAGTCTGTCAGTGCTAGAAGCTTGTTGTTCTTGTCATTAGTTCCTCTAGTCTGTCAGTGCTAGAAGCTTGTTGTTCTTGTCATTGGTTCCTCTAGTCTGTCAGTGCTAGAAGCTTGTTGTTCTTGTCATTAGTTCCTCTAGTCTGTCAGTGCTAGAAGCTTGTTGTTTCTGTCATTAGTTTCTCTAGTCTATCAGTGCTAGAAGCTTGTTGTTCCTGTCATTAGTTCCTCTAGTCTATCAGTGCTAGAAGCTTGTTGTTCTTGTCATTGGTTCCTCTAGTCTGTCAGTGCTAGAAGCTTGTTGTTCTTGTCATTAGTTCCTCTAGTCTGTCAGTGCTAGAAGCTTGTTGTTCTTGTCATTAGTTCCTCTAGTCTGTCAGTGCTAGAAGCTTGTTGTTCTTGTCATTAGTTCCTCTAGTCTGTCAGTGCTAGAAGCTTGTTGTTCTTGTCATTGGTTCCTCTAGTCTGTCAGTGCTAGAAGCTTGTTGTTCTTGTCATTGGTTCCTCTAGTCTGTCAGTGCTAGAAGCTTGTTGTTTCTGTCATTAGTTCCTCTAGTCTGTCAGTGCTAGAAGCTTGTTGTTCTTGTCATTGGTTCCTCTAGTCTGTCAGTGCTAGAAGCTTGTTGTTCTTGTCATTGGTTCCTCTAGTCTATCAGTGCTAGAAGCTTGTTGTTCTTGTCATTAGTTCCTCTAGTCTGTCAGTGCTAGAAGCTTGTTGTTCTTGTCATTAGTTCCTCTAGTCTGTCAGTGCTAGAAGCTTGTTGTTCTTGTCATTAGTTCCTCTAGTCTGTCAGTGCTAGAAGCTTGTTGTTTCTGTCATTAGTTCCTCTAGTCTGTCAGTGCTAGAAGCTTGTTGTTTCTGTCATTAGTTCCTCTAGTCTGTCAGTGCTAGAAGCTTGTTGTTCTTGTCATTAGTTTCTCTAGTCTGTCAGTGCTAGAAGCTTGTTGTTCTTGTCATTGTTCCTCTAGTCTGTCAGTGCTAGAAGCTTGTTGTTCTTGTCATTAGTTCCTCTAGTCTGTCAGTGCTAGAAGCTTGTTGTTCTTGTCATTGGTTCCTCTAGTCTGTCAGTGCTAGAAGCTTGTTGTTCTTGTCATTAGTTCCTCTAGTCTGTCAGTGCTAGAAGCTTGTTGTTTCTGTCATTAGTTCCTCTAGTCTGTCAGTGCTAGAAGCTTGTTGTTCTTGTCATTAGTTCCTCTAGTCTGTCAGTGCTAGAAGCTTGTTGTTTCTGTCATTAGTTCCTCTAGTCTGTCAGTGCTAGAAGCTTGTTGTTTCTGTCATTAGTTCCTCTAGTCTGTCAGTGCTAGAAGCTTGTTGTTCTTGTCATTGGTTCCTCTAGTCTGTCAGTGCTAGAAGCTTGTTGTTCTTGTCATTAGTTCCTCTAGTCTGTCAGTGCTAGAAGCTTGTTGTTCTTGTCATTAGTTCCTCTAGTCTGTCAGTGCTAGAAGCTTGTTGTTCCTGTCATTAGTTTCTCTAGTCTGTCAGTGCTAGAAGCTTGTTGTTCTTGTCATTGGTTCCTCTAGTCTGTCAGTGCTAGAAGCTTGTTGTTCTTGTCATTGGTTCCTCTAGTCTGTCAGTGCTAGAAGCTTGTTGTTTCTGTCATTAGTTCCTCTAGTCTATCAGTGCTAGAAGCTTGTTGTTCTTGTCATTGGTTCCTCTAGTCTGTCAGTGCTAGAAGCTTGTTGTTCTTGTCATTGGTTCCTCTAGTCTATCAGTGCTAGAAGCTTGTTGTTCTTGTCATTAGTTCCTCTAGTCTATCAGTGCTAGAAGCTTGTTGTTCTGTCATTAGTTCCTCTAGTCTGTCAGTGCTAGAAGCTTGTTGTTCTTGTCATTAGTTCCTCTAGTCTGTCAGTGCTAGAAGCTTGTTGTTCTTGTCATTAGTTCCTCTAGTCTGTCAGTGCTAGAAGCTTGTTGTTCTTGTCATTAGTTCCTCTAGTCTGTCAGTGCTAGAAGCTTGTTGTTTCTGTCATTAGTTCCTCTAGTCTGTCAGTGCTAGAAGCTTGTTGTTCTTGTCATTAGTTCCTCTAGTCTGTCAGTGCTAGAAGCTTGTTGTTCTTGTCATTGGTTCCTCTAGTCTGTCAGTGCTAGAAGCTTGTTGTTCTTGTCATTGGTTCCTCTAGTCTATCAGTGCTAGAAGCTTGTTGTTTTTGTCATTAGTTCCTCTAGTCTGTCAGTGCTAGAAGCTTGTTGTTCCTGTCATTAGTTTCTCTAGTCTGTCAGTGCTAGAAGCTTGTTCTTGTCATTGGTTCCTCTAGTCTGTCAGTGCTAGAAGCTTGTTGTTCTTGTCATTGGTTCCTCTAGTCTGTCAGTGCTAGAAGCTTGTTGTTTCTGTCATTAGTTCCTCTAGTCTATCAGTGCTAGAAGCTTGTTGTTCTTGTCATTGGTTCCTCTAGTCTGTCATTGCTAGAAGCTTGTTGTTCTTGTCATTGGTTCCTCTAGTCTATCAGTGCTAGAAGCTTGTTGTTCTTGTCATTAGTTCCTCTAGTCTGTCAGTGCTAGAAGCTTGTTGTTCTTGTCATTAGTTCCTCTAGTCTGTCAGTGCTAGAAGCTTGTTGTTCTTGTCATTAGTTCCTCTAGTCTGTCAGTGCTAGAAGCTTGTTGTTCTTGTCATTAGTTCCTCTAGTCTGTCAGTGCTAGAAGCTTGTTGTTCTTGTCATTATTTCCTCTAGTCTGTCAGTGCTAGAAGCTTGTTGTTCTTGTCATTAGTTCCTCTAGTCTGTCAGTGCTAGAAGCTTGTTGTTTCTGTCATTGGTTCCTCTAGTCTGTCAGTGCTAGAAGCTTGTTGTTTCTGTCATTAGTTTCTCTAGTCTGTCAGTGCTAGAAGCTTGTTGTTCTTGTCATTGGTTCCTCTAGTCTGTCAGTGCTAGAAGCTTGTTGTTCTTGTCATTAGTTCCTCTAGTCTGTCAGTGCTAGAAGCTTGTTGTTTCTGTCATTAGTTCCTCTAGTCTGTCAGTGCTAGAAGCTTGTTGTTCTTGTCATTAGTTCCTCTAGTCTGTCAGTGCTAGAAGCTTGTTGTTCTTGTCATTAGTTCCTCTAGTCTGTCAGTGCTAGAAGCTTGTTGTTTCTGTCATTAGTTTCTCTAGTCTGTCAGTGCTAGAAGCTTGTTGTTCTTGTCATTAGTTCCTCTAGTCTGTCAGTGCTAGAAGCTTGTTGTTCTTGTCATTGGTTCCTCTAGTCTGTCAGTGCTAGAAGCTTGTTGTTCTTGTCATTAGTTCCTCTAGTCTGTCAGTGCTAGAAGCTTGTTGTTTCTGTCATTAGTTCCTCTAGTCTGTCAGTGCTAGAAGCTTGTTGTTCTTGTCATTGGTTCCTCTAGTCTGTCAGTGCTAGAAGCTTGTTGTTCTTGTCATTAGTTCCTCTAGTCTATCAGTGCTAGAAGCTTGTTGTTCTTGTCATTAGTTCCTCTAGTCTGTCAGTGCTAGAAGCTTGTTGTTCTTGTCATTGGTTCCTCTAGTCTATCAGTGCTAGAAGCTTGTTGTTCTTGTCATTAGTTCCTCTAGTCTGTCAGTGCTAGAAGCTTGTTGTTCCTGTCATTAGTTTCTCTAGTCTGTCAGTGCTAGAAGCTTGTTGTTCTTGTCATTGGTTCCTCTAGTCTGTCAGTGCTAGAAGCTTGTTGTTCTTGTCATTGGTTCCTCTAGTCTGTCAGTGCTAGAAGCTTGTTGTTTCTGTCATTAGTTCCTCTAGTCTGTCAGTGCTAGAAGCTTGTTGTTCTTGTCATTGGTTCCTCTAGTCTGTCAGTGCTAGAAGCTTGTTGTTCTTGTCATTGGTTCCTCTAGTCTATCAGTGCTAGAAGCTTGTTGTTCTTGTCATTAGTTCCTCTAGTCTATCAGTGCTAGAAGCTTGTTGTTCTTGTCATTAGTTCCTCTAGTCTGTCAGTGCTAGAAGCTTGTTGTTCTTGTCATTAGTTCCTCTAGTCTGTCAGTGCTAGAAGCTTGTTGTTCTTGTCATTAGTTCCTCTAGTCTGTCAGTGCTAGAAGCTTGTTGTTCTTGTCATTAGTTCCTCTAGTCTGTCAGTGCTAGAAGCTTGTTGTTCTTGTCATTAGTTCCTCTAGTCTGTCAGTGCTAGAAGCTTGTTGTTTCTGTCATTGGTTCCTCTAGTCTGTCAGTGCTAGAAGCTTGTTGTTTCTGTCATTAGTTCCTCTAGTCTGTCAGTGCTAGAAGCTTGTTGTTCTTGTCATTGGTTCCTCTAGTCTGTCAGTGCTAGAAGCTTGTTGTTTCTGTCATTAGTTCCTCTAGTCTGTCAGTGCTAGAAGCTTGTTTTTCTGTCATTAGTTTCTCTAGTCTGTCAGTGCTAGAAGCTTGTTGTTTCTGTCATTGGTTCCTCTAGTCTGTCAGTGCTAGAAGCTTGTTGTTTCTGTCATTAGTTCCTCTAGTCTGTCAGTGCTAGAAGCTTGTTGTTCTTGTCATTAGTTCCTCTAGTCTGTCAGTGCTAGAAGCTTGTTGTTCTTGTCATTGGTTCCTCTAGTCTGTCATTGCTAGAAGCTTGTTGTTCTTGTCATTGGTTCCTCTAGTCTATCAGTGCTAGAAGCTTGTTGTTTTGTCATTAGTTCCTCTAGTCTGTCAGTGCTAGAAGCTTGTTGTTCCTGTCATTAGTTCCTCTAGTCTGTCAGTGCTAGAAGCTTGTTCTTGTCATTGGTTCCTCTAGTCTGTCAGTGCTAGAAGCTTGTTGTTCTTGTCATTGGTTCCTCTAGTCTGTCAGTGCTAGAAGCTTGTTGTTTCTGTCATTAGTTCCTCTAGTCTATCAGTGCTAGAAGCTTGTTGTTCTTGTCATTAGTTCCTCTAGTCTGTCAGTGCTAGAAGCTTGTTGTTCTTGTCATTAGTTCCTCTAGTCTGTCAGTGCTAGAAGCTTGTTGTTCTTGTCATTAGTTCCTCTAGTCTGTCAGTGCTAGAAGCTTGTTGTTCTTGTCATTAGTTCCTCTAGTCTGTCAGTGCTAGAAGCTTGTTGTTTCTGTCATTAGTTCCTCTAGTCTGTCAGTGCTAGAAGCTTGTTGTTTCTGTCATTAGTTCCTCTAGTCTGTCAGTGCTAGAAGCTTGTTGTTCCTGTCATTAGTTCCTCTAGTCTGTCAGTGCTAGAAGCTTGTTGTTCTTGTCATTAGTTTGTCTAGTCTGTCAGTGCTAGAAGCTTGTTGTTCTTGTCATTAGTTTCTCTAGTCTGTCAGTGCTAGAAGCTTGTTGTTTCTGTCATTGGTTTCTCTAGTCTGTCAGTGCTAGAAGCTTGTTGTTCTTGTCATTAGTTCCTCTAGTCTGTCAGTGCTAGAAGCTTGTTGTTCTTGTCATTGGTTCCTCTAGTCTGTCAGTGCTAGAAGCTTGTTGTTCTTGTCATTGGTTCCTCTAGTCTGTCAGTGCTAGAAGCTTGTTGTTTCTGTCATTAGTTCCTCTAGTCTATCAGTGCTAGAAGCTTGTTGTTCCTGTCATTAGTTCCTCTAGTCTATCAGTGCTAGAAGCTTGTTGTTCTTATCATTGGTTCCTCTAGTCTGTCAGTGCTAGAAGCTTGTTGTTTCTGTCATTAGTTTCTCTAGTCTGTCAGTGCTAGAAGCTTGTTGTTCTTGTCATTAGTTCCTCTAGTCTGTCAGTGCTAGAAGCTTGTTGTTCTTGTCATTAGTTCCTCTAGTCTGTCAGTGCTAGAAGCTTGTTGTTCTTGTCATTGGTTCCTCTAGTCTGTCAGTGCTAGAAGCTTGTTTTCTTGTCATTGGTTCCTCTAGTCTGTCAGTGCTAGAAGCTTGTTGTTTCTGTCATTAGTTCCTCTAGTCTATCAGTGCTAGAAGCTTGTTGTTCTTATCATTAGTTCCTCTAGTCTGTCAGTGCTAGAAGCTTGTTGTTCTTGTCATTGGTTCCTCTAGTCTATCAGTGCTAGAAGCTTGTTGTTCTTGTCATTAGTTCCTCTAGTCTGTCAGTGCTAGAAGCTTGTTGTTCCTGTCATTAGTTTCTAGTCTGTCAGTGCTAGAAGCTTGTTGTTCTTGTCATTGGTTCCTCTAGTCTGTCAGTGCTAGAAGCTTGTTGTTCTTGTCATTGGTTCCTCTAGTCTGTCAGTGCTAGAAGCTTGTTGTTTCTGTCATTAGTTCCTCTAGTCTATCAGTGCTAGAAGCTTGTTGTTCTTGTCATTAGTTCCTCTAGTCTGTCAGTGCTAGAAGCTTGTTGTTCTTGTCATTGGTTCCTCTAGTCTGTCAGTGCTAGAAGCTTGTTGTTCTTGTCATTAGTTCCTCTAGTCTGTCAGTGCTAGAAGCTTGTTGTTCGTGTCATTAGTTCCTCTAGTCTGTCAGTGCTAGAAGCTTGTTGTTTCTGTCATTAGTTCCTCTAGTCTGTCAGTGCTAGAAGCTTGTTGTTCTTGTCATTGGTTCCTCTAGTCTGTCAGTGCTAGAAGCTTGTTGTTTCTGTCATTAGTTCCTCTAGTCTGTCAGTGCTAGAAGCTTGTTGTTCTGTCATTAGTTCCTCTAGTCTGTCAGTGCTAGAAGCTTGTTGTTTCTGTCATTAGTTCCTCTAGTCTGTCAGTGCTAGAAGCTTGTTGTTTCTGTCATTAGTTCCTCTAGTCTGTCAGTGCTAGAAGCTTGTTGTTCCTGTCATTAGTTCCTCTAGTCTGTCAGTGCTAGAAGCTTGTTGTTCTTGTCATTAGTTCCTCTAGTCTGTCAGTGCTAGAAGCTTGTTGTTCTTGTCATTAGTTCCTCTAGTCTGTCAGTGCTAGAAGCTTGTTGTTCTTGTCATTGGTTCCTCTAGTCTGTCAGTGCTAGAAGCTTGTTGTTTCTGTCATTAGTTCCTCTAGTCTGTCAGTGCTAGAAGCTTGTTGTTCTTGTCATTGGTTCTTCTAGTCTGTCAGTGCTAGAAGCTTGTTGTTCTTGTCATTGGTTCCTCTAGTCTGTCAGTGCTAGAAGCTTGTTGTTCTTGTCATTAGTTCCTCTAGTCTATCAGTGCTAGAAGCTTGTTGTTTCTGTCATTAGTTCCTCTAGTCTATCAGTGCTAGAAGCTTGTTGTTCTTGTCATTAGTTCCTCTAGTCTGTCAGTGCTAGAAGCTTGTTGTTCTTGTCATTAGTTCCTCTAGTCTGTCAGTGCTAGAAGCTTGTTGTTCTTGTCATTAGTTCCTCTAGTCTATCAGTGCTAGAAGCTTGTTGTTCTTGTCATTAGTTCCTCTAGTCTGTCAGTGCTAGAAGCTTGTTGTTTCTGTCATTAGTTCCTCTAGTCTGTCAGTGCTAGAAGCTTGTTGTTCTGTCATTAGTTCCTCTAGTCTGTCAGTGCTAGAAGCTTGTTGTTTCTGTCATTAGTTCCTCTAGTCTGTCAGTGCTAGAAGCTTGTTGTTCTGTCATTGGTTCCTCTAGTCTGTCAGTGCTAGAAGCTTGTTGTTCTTGTCATTGGTTCCTCTAGTCTGTCAGTGCTAGAAGCTTGTTGTTCTTGTCATTAGTTCCTCTAGTCTGTCAGTGCTAGAAGCTTGTTGTTCCTGTCATTAGTTCCTCTAGTCTGTCAGTGCTAGAAGCTTGTTGTTCTTGTCATTAGTTCCTCTAGTCTGTCAGTGCTAGAAGCTTGTTGTTCTTGTCATTAGTTCCTCTAGTCTGTCAGTGCTAGAAGCTTGTTGTTCTTGTCATTAGTTCCTCTAGTCTGTCAGTGCTAGAAGCTTGTTGTTTCTGTCATTAGTTCCTCTAGTCTGTCAGTGCTAGAAGCTTGTTGTTCTTGTCATTGGTTCCTCTAGTCTGTCATTGCTAGAAGCTTGTTGTTCTTGTCATTGGTTCCTCTAGTCTGTCAGTGCTAGAAGCTTGTTGTTCTTGTCATTAGTTCCTCTAGTCTATCAGTGCTAGAAGCTTGTTGTTCTTGTCATTAGTTCCTCTAGTCTGTCAGTGCTAGAAGCTTGTTGTTCTTGTCATTAGTTCCTCTAGTCTGTCAGTGCTAGAAGCTTGTTGTTCTTGTCATTAGTTCCTCTAGTCTGTCAGTGCTAGAAGCTTGTTGTTCTTGTCATTAGTTCCTCTAGTCTATCAGTGCTAGAAGCTTGTTGTTCTTGTCATTAGTTCCTCTAGTCTGTCAGTGCTAGAAGCTTGTTGTTTCTGTCATTAGTTCCTCTAGTCTGTCAGTGCTAGAAGCTTGTTGTTTCTGTCATTAGTTCTCTAGTCTGTCAGTGCTAGAAGCTTGTTGTTCTTGTCATTAGTTCCTCTAGTCTGTCAGTGCTAGAAGCTTGTTGTTCTTGTCATTAGTTCCTCTAGTCTGTCAGTGCTAGAAGCTTGTTGTTTCTGTCATTAGTTCCTCTAGTCTGTCAGTGCTAGAAGCTTGTTGTTCTGTCATTAGTTCCTCTAGTCTGTCAGTGCTAGAAGCTTGTTGTTCCTGTCATTAGTTCCTCTAGTCTGTCAGTGCTAGAAGCTTGTTGTTCTTGTCATTAGTTCCTCTAGTCTGTCAGTGCTAGAAGCTTGTTGTTCTTGTCATTAGTTCCTCTAGTCTGTCAGTGCTAGAAGCTTGTTGTTTCTGTCATTAGTTTCTCTAGTCTGTCAGTGCTAGAAGCTTGTTGTTCTTGTCATTAGTTCCTCTAGTCTGTCAGTGCTAGAAGCTTGTTGTTCTTGTCATTGGTTCCTCTAGTCTGTCAGTGCTAGAAGCTTGTTGTTCTTGTCATTGGTTCCTCTAGTCTGTCAGTGCTAGAAGCTTGTTGTTTCTGTCATTAGTTCCTCTAGTCTATCAGTGCTAGAAGCTTGTTGTTCTTGTCATTAGTTCCTCTAGTCTGTCAGTGCTAGAAGCTTGTTGTTCTTGTCATTGGTTCCTCTAGTCTGTCAGTGCTAGAAGCTTGTTGTTTCTGTCATTAGTTCCTCTAGTCTGTCAGTGCTAGAAGCTTGTTGTTCTTGTCATTAGTTCCTCTAGTCTGTCAGTGCTAGAAGCTTGTTGTTCTTGTCATTAGTTCCTCTAGTCTGTCAGTGCTAGAAGCTTGTTGTTCTTGTCATTGGTTCCTCTAGTCTGTCAGTGCTAGAAGCTTGTTTTTCTTGTCATTAGTTCCTCTAGTCTGTCAGTGCTAGAAGCTTGTTGTTCTGTCATTAGTTCCTCTAGTCTGTCAGTGCTAGAAGCTTGTTGTTCTTGTCATTAGTTCCTCTAGTCTGTCAGTGCTAGAAGCTTGTTGTTCTGTCATTAGTTCCTCTAGTCTGTCAGTGCTAGAAGCTTGTTGTTTCTGTCATTAGTTCCTCTAGTCTGTCAGTGCTAGAAGCTTGTTGTTCCTGTCATTAGTTCCTCTAGTCTGTCAGTGCTAGAAGCTTGTTGTTCTTGTCATTAGTTCCTCTAGTCTGTCAGTGCTAGAAGCTTGTTGTTCTTGTCATTAGTTCCTCTAGTCTGTCAGTGCTAGAAGCTTGTTGTTTCTGTCATTAGTTCCTCTAGTCTGTCAGTGCTAGAAGCTTGTTGTTCTTGTCATTAGTTCCTCTAGTCTGTCAGTGCTAGAAGCTTGTTGTTCTTGTCATTGGTTCCTCTAGTCTGTCAGTGCTAGAAGCTTGTTGTTCTTGTCATTAGTTCCTCTAGTCTGTCAGTGCTAGAAGCTTGTTGTTCTGTCATTAGTTCCTCTAGTCTGTCAGTGCTAGAAGCTTGTTGTTTCTGTCATTAGTTCCTCTAGTCTGTCAGTGCTAGAAGCTTGTTGTTCTTGTCATTGGTTCCTCTAGTCTGTCAGTGCTAGAAGCTTGTTGTTTCTGTCATTAGTTCCTCTAGTCTGTCAGTGCTAGAAGCTTGTTGTTCTTGTCATTAGTTCCTCTAGTCTGTCAGTGCTAGAAGCTTGTTGTTCTTGTCATTAGTTCCTCTAGTCTGTCAGTGCTAGAAGCTTGTTGTTCTGTCATTAGTTCCTCTAGTCTGTCAGTGCTAGAAGCTTGTTGTTCTTGTCATTAGTTCCTCTAGTCTGTCAGTGCTAGAAGCTTGTTGTTCTGTCATTAGTTCCTCTAGTCTGTCAGTGCTAGAAGCTTGTTGTTCTTGTCATTAGTTCCTCTAGTCTGTCAGTGCTAGAAGCTTGTTGTTCTTGTCATTGGTTCCTCTAGTCTGTCAGTGCTAGAAGCTTGTTGTTCTTGTCATTAGTTCCTCTAGTCTGTCAGTGCTAGAAGCTTGTTGTTTCTGTCATTAGTTCCTCTAGTCTGTCAGTGCTAGAAGCTTGTTGTTCTTGTCATTGGTTCCTCTAGTCTGTCATTGCTAGAAGCTTGTTGTTCTTGTCATTGGTTCCTCTAGTCTGTCAGTGCTAGAAGCTTGTTGTTTCTGTCATTAGTTCCTCTAGTCTATCAGTGCTAGAAGCTTGTTGTTCTTGTCATTAGTTCCTCTAGTCTGTCAGTGCTAGAAGCTTGTTGTTCTTGTCATTAGTTCCTCTAGTCTGTCAGTGCTAGAAGCTTGTTGTTCTTGTCATTAGTTCCTCTAGTCTGTCAGTGCTAGAAGCTTGTTGTTCTTGTCATTAGTTCCTCTAGTCTGTCAGTGCTAGAAGCTTGTTGTTCTTGTCATTAGTTCCTCTAGTCTGTCAGTGCTAGAAGCTTGTTGTTCTTGTCATTAGTTCCTCTAGTCTGTCAGTGCTAGAAGCTTGTTGTTTCTGTCATTAGTTCCTCTAGTCTGTCAGTGCTAGAAGCTTGTTGTTCTGTCATTAGTTCCTCTAGTCTGTCAGTGCTAGAAGCTTGTTGTTTTGTCATTAGTTCCTCTAGTCTGTCAGTGCTAGAAGCTTGTTGTTTCTGTCATTAGTTCCTCTAGTCTGTCAGTGCTAGAAGCTTGTTGTTTCTGTCATTAGTTCCTCTAGTCTGTCAGTGCTAGAAGCTTGTTGTTCTTGTCATTAGTTCCTCTAGTCTGTCAGTGCTAGAAGCTTGTTGTTCTTGTCATTAGTTCCTCTAGTCTGTCAGTGCTAGAAGCTTGTTGTTCTTGTCATTGGTTCCTCTAGTCTGTCAGTGCTAGAAGCTTGTTGTTTTGTCATTAGTTCCTCTAGTCTGTCAGTGCTAGAAGCTTGTTGTTCCTGTCATTAGTTCCTCTAGTCTGTCAGTGCTAGAAGCTTGTTCTTGTCATTGGTTCCTCTAGTCTGTCATTGCTAGAAGCTTGTTGTTCTTGTCATTGGTTCCTCTAGTCTGTCAGTGCTAGAAGCTTGTTGTTCTGTCATTAGTTCCTCTAGTCTATCAGTGCTAGAAGCTTGTTGTTCTTGTCATTAGTTCCTCTAGTCTGTCAGTGCTAGAAGCTTGTTGTTCTTGTCATTAGTTCCTCTAGTCTGTCAGTGCTAGAAGCTTGTTGTTCTTGTCATTAGTTCCTCTAGTCTGTCAGTGCTAGAAGCTTGTTGTTCTTGTCATTAGTTCCTCTAGTCTGTCAGTGCTAGAAGCTTGTTGTTCTTGTCATTAGTTCCTCTAGTCTGTCAGTGCTAGAAGCTTGTTGTTCCTGTCATTAGTTCCTCTAGTCTGTCAGTGCTAGAAGCTTGTTGTTTCTGTCATTAGTTCCTCTAGTCTGTCAGTGCTAGAAGCTTGTTGTTTCTGTCATTAGTTCCTCTAGTCTGTCAGTGCTAGAAGCTTGTTGTTCTGTCATTAGTTCCTCTAGTCTGTCAGTGCTAGAAGCTTGTTGTTTCTGTCATTAGTTTCTCTAGTCTGTCAGTGCTAGAAGCTTGTTGTTCTGTCATTAGTTCCTCTAGTCTGTCAGTGCTAGAAGCTTGTTGTTCTTGTCATTAGTTCCTCTAGTCTGTCAGTGCTAGAAGCTTGTTGTTCTTGTCATTGGTTCCTCTAGTCTGTCAGTGCTAGAAGCTTGTTGTTCTTGTCATTGGTTCCTCTAGTCTGTCAGTGCTAGAAGCTTGTTGTTTTTGTCATTAGTTCCTCTAGTCTGTCAGTGCTAGAAGCTTGTTGTTCCTGTCATTAGTTTCTCTAGTCTGTCAGTGCTAGAAGCTTGTTGTTCTTGTCATTGGTTCCTCTAGTCTGTCAGTGCTAGAAGCTTGTTGTTCTTGTCATTGGTTCCTCTAGTCTGTCAGTGCTAGAAGCTTGTTGTTCTGTCATTAGTTCCTCTAGTCTATCAGTGCTAGAAGCTTGTTGTTCTTGTCATTGGTTCCTCTAGTCTGTCAGTGCTAGAAGCTTGTTGTTCTTGTCATTAGTTCCTCTAGTCTATCAGTGCTAGAAGCTTGTTGTTCTTGTCATTAGTTCCTCTAGTCTATCAGTGCTAGAAGCTTGTTGTTCGTGTCATTAGTTCCTCTAGTCTATCAGTGCTAGAAGCTTGTTGTTCTTGTCATTAGTTCCTCTAGTCTGTCAGTGCTAGAAGCTTGTTGTTCTTGTCATTAGTTCCTCTAGTCTGTCAGTGCTAGAAGCTTGTTGTTCTTGTCATTATTTCCTCTAGTCTATCAGTGCTAGAAGCTTGTTGTTCTTGTCATTAGTTCCTCTAGTCTGTCAGTGCTAGAAGCTTGTTGTTTCTGTCATTGGTTCCTCTAGTCTGTCAGTGCTAGAAGCTTGTTGTTTCTGTCATTAGTTTCTCTAGTCTGTCAGTGCTAGAAGCTTGTTGTTCTTGTCATTGGTTCCTCTAGTCTGTCAGTGCTAGAAGCTTGTTGTTCTTGTCATTAGTTCCTCTAGTCTGTCAGTGCTAGAAGCTTGTTGTTCTGTCATTAGTTCCTCTAGTCTGTCAGTGCTAGAAGCTTGTTGTTTCTGTCATTAGTTCCTCTAGTCTGTCAGTGCTAGAAGCTTGTTGTTCTTGTCATTAGTTCCTCTAGTCTGTCAGTGCTAGAAGCTTGTTGTTCTTGTCATTAGTTCCTCTAGTCTGTCAGTGCTAGAAGCTTGTTGTTCTTGTCATTAGTTTCTCTAGTCTGTCAGTGCTAGAAGCTTGTTGTTTCTGTCATTAGTTTCTCTAGTCTGTCAGTGCTAGAAGCTTGTTGTTCTTGTCATTAGTTCCTCTAGTCTGTCAGTGCTAGAAGCTTGTTGTTCTGTCATTGGTTCCTCTAGTCTGTCAGTGCTAGAAGCTTGTTGTTTCTGTCATTAGTTCCTCTAGTCTGTCAGTGCTAGAAGCTTGTTGTTTCTGTCATTAGTTCCTCTAGTCTGTCAGTGCTAGAAGCTTGTTGTTTCTGTCATTAGTTCCTCTAGTCTGTCAGTGCTAGAAGCTTGTTGTTCTTGTCATTAGTTCCTCTAGTCTGTCAGTGCTAGAAGCTTGTTGTTCTTGTCATTAGTTCCTCTAGTCTGTCAGTGCTAGAAGCTTGTTGTTCTTGTCATTGGTTCCTCTAGTCTGTCAGTGCTAGAAGCTTGTTTTCTTGTCATTGGTTTCTCTAGTCTGTCAGTGCTAGAAGCTTGTTGTTTCTGTCATTAGTTCCTCTAGTCTGTCAGTGCTAGAAGCTTGTTGTTCTTGTCATTGGTTCCTCTAGTCTGTCATTGCTAGAAGCTTGTTGTTCTTGTCATTGGTTCCTCTAGTCTATCAGTGCTAGAAGCTTGTTGTTCTTGTCATTAGTTCCTCTAGTCTATCAGTGCTAGAAGCTTGTTGTTCTTGTCATTAGTTCCTCTAGTCTGTCAGTGCTAGAAGCTTGTTGTTCTTGTCATTAGTTCCTCTAGTCTGTCAGTGCTAGAAGCTTGTTGTTCTTGTCATTAGTTCCTCTAGTCTGTCAGTGCTAGAAGCTTGTTGTTCTTGTCATTAGTTCCTCTAGTCTATCAGTGCTAGAAGCTTGTTGTTCTTGCCATTAGTTCCTCTAGTCTGTCAGTGCTAGAAGCTTGTTGTTCCTGTCATTAGTTTCTCTAGTCTGTCAGTGCTAGAAGCTTGTTGTTTCTGTCATTAGTTCCTCTAGTCTGTCAGTGCTAGAAGCTTGTTGTTTCTGTCATTAGTTCCTCTAGTCTGTCAGTGCTAGAAGCTTGTTGTTCTTGTCATTAGTTCCTCTAGTCTGTCAGTGCTAGAAGCTTGTTGTTTCTGTCATTGGTTTCTCTAGTCTGTCAGTGCTAGAAGCTTGTTGTTTCTGTCATTAGTTCCTCTAGTCTGTCAGTGCTAGAAGCTTGTTGTTCTTGTCATTAGTTCCTCTAGTCTATCAGTGCTAGAAGCTTGTTGTTCTTATCATTGGTTACTCTAGTCTGTCAGTGCTAGAAGCTTGTTGTTCTTGTCATTGGTTCCTCTAGTCTATCAGTGCTAGAAGCTTTTTGTTTTTGTCATTAGTTCCTCTAGTCTGTCAGTGCTAGAAGCTTGTTGTTCCTGTCATTAGTTTCTCTAGTCTGTCATTGCTAGAAGCTTGTTCTTGTCATTGGTTCCTCTAGTCTGTCATTGCTAGAAGCTTGTTGTTCTTGTCATTGGTTCCTCTAGTCTGTCATTGCTAGAAGCTTGTTGTTTCTGTGATTAGTTCCTCTAGTCTATCAGTGCTAGAAGCTTGTTGTTCTTGTCATTGGTTCCTCTAGTCTGTCATTGCTAGAAGCTTGTTGTTCTTGTCATTGGTTCCTCTAGTCTATCAGTGCTAGAAGCTTGTTGTTCTTGTCATTAGTTCCTCTAGTCTATCAGTGCTAGAAGCTTGTTGTTCGTGTCATTAGTTCCTCTAGTCTATCAGTGCTAGAAGCTTGTTGTTCTTGTCATTAGTTCCTCTAGTCTGTCAGTGCTAGAAGCTTGTTGTTCTTGTCATTAGTTCCTCTAGTCTGTCAGTGCTAGAAGCTTGTTGTTCTTGCTATTATTTCCTCTAGTCTATCAGTGCTAGAAGCTTGTTGTTCTTGCCATTAGTTCCTCTAGTCTGTCAGTGCTAGAAGCTTGTTGTTTCTGTCATTGGTTCCTCTAGTCTGTCAGTGCTAGAAGCTTGTTGTTTCTGTCATTAGTTTCTCTAGTCTGTCAGTGCTAGAAGCTTGTTGTTCTTGTCATTGGTTCCTCTAGTCTGTCAGTGCTAGAAGCTTGTTGTTCTTCTCATTAGTTCCTCTAGTCTGTCAGTGCTAGAAGCTTGTTGTTTCTGTCATTAGTTCCTCTAGTCTGTCAGTGCTAGAAGCTTGTTGTTTCTGTCATTAGTTCCTCTAGTCTGTCAGTGCTAGAAGCTTGTTGTTCCTGTCATTAGTTCCTCTAGTCTGTCAGTGCTAGAAGCTTGTTGTTCTTATCATTAGTTCCTCTAGTCTGTCAGTGCTAGAAGCTTGTTGTTCTTGTCATTAGTTTCTCTAGTCTGTCAGTGCTAGAAGCTTGTTGTTTCTGTCATTGGTTTCTCTAGTCTGTCAGTGCTAGAAGCTTGTTGTTCTTGTCATTAGTTCCTCTAGTCTGTCAGTGCTAGAAGCTTGTTGTTCTTGTCATTGGTTCCTCTAGTCTGTCAGTGCTAGAAGCTTGTTGTTCTTGTCATTGGTTCCTCTAGTCTGTCAGTGCTAGAAGCTTGTTGTTTCTGTCATTAGTTTCTCTAGTCTATCAGTGCTAGAAGCTTGTTGTTCCTGTCATTAGTTCCTCTAGTCTATCAGTGCTAGAAGCTTGTTGTTCTTATCATTGGTTCCTCTAGTCTGTCAGTGCTAGAAGCTTGTTGTTTCTGTCATTAGTTTCTCTAGTCTGTCAGTGCTAGAAGCTTGTTGTTTCTGTCATTAGTTCCTCTAGTCTGTCAGTGCTAGAAGCTTGTTGTTCTTGCCATTGGTTCCTCTAGTCTGTCAGTGCTAGAAGCTTGTTGTTCTTGTCATTGGTTCCTCTAGTCTGTCAGTGCTAGAAGCTTGTTGTTTCTGTCATTAGTTTCTCTAGTCTATCAGTGCTAGAAGCTTGTTGTTCCTGTCATTAGTTCCTCTAGTCTATCAGTGCTAGAAGCTTGTTGTTCTTATCATTGGTTCCTCTAGTCTGTCAGTGCTAGAAGCTTGTTGTTTCTGTCATTAGTTTCTCTAGTCTGTCAGTGCTAGAAGCTTGTTGTTTCTGTCATTAGTTCCTCTAGTCTGTCAGTGCTAGAAGCTTGTTGTTCTTGTCATTAGTTCCTCTAGTCTGTCAGTGCTAGAAGCTTGTTGTTCTTGTCATTGGTTCCTCTAGTCTGTCAGTGCTAGAAGCTTGTTTCTTGTCATTGGTTCCTCTAGTCTGTCAGTGCTAGAAGCTTGTTGTTCTTGTCATTGGTTCCTCTAGTCTGTCAGTGCTAGAAGCTTGTTGTTTCTGTCATTAGTTCCTCTAGTCTATCAGTGCTAGAAGCTTGTTGTTCTTGTCATTGGTTCCTCTAGTCTGTCATTGCTAGAAGCTTGTTGTTCTTGTCATTGGTTCCTCTAGTCTATCAGTGCTAGAAGCTTGTTGTTCTTGTCATTAGTTCCTCTAGTCTATCAGTGCTAGAAGCTTGTTGTTCTTGCTATTATTTCCTCTAGTCTATCAGTGCTAGAAGCTTGTTGTTCTTGTCATTAGTTCCTCTAGTCTGTCAGTGCTAGAAGCTTGTTGTTTCTGTCATTGGTTCCTCTAGTCTGTCAGTGCTAGAAGCTTGTTGTTTCTGTCATTAGTTTCTCTAGTCTGTCAGTGCTAGAAGCTTGTTGTTCTTGTCATTGGTTCCTCTAGTCTGTCAGTGCTAGAAGCTTGTTGTTCTTGTCATTAGTTCCTCTAGTCTGTCAGTGCTAGAAGCTTGTTGTTTCTGTCATTAGTTCCTCTAGTCTGTCAGTGCTAGAAGCTTGTTGTTTCTGTCATTAGTTCCTCTAGTCTGTCAGTGCTAGAAGCTTGTTGTTCCTGTCATTAGTTCCTCTAGTCTGTCAGTGCTAGAAGCTTGTTGTTCTTGTCATTAGTTTGTCTAGTCTGTCAGTGCTAGAAGCTTGTTGTTCTTGTCATTAGTTTCTCTAGTCTGTCAGTGCTAGAAGCTTGTTGTTTCTGTCATTGGTTTCTCTAGTCTGTCAGTGCTAGAAGCTTGTTGTTCTTGTCATTAGTTCCTCTAGTCTGTCAGTGCTAGAAGCTTGTTGTTCTTGTCATTGGTTCCTCTAGTCTGTCAGTGCTAGAAGCTTGTTGTTCTTGTCATTGGTTACTCTAGTCTGTCAGTGCTAGAAGCTTGTTGTTTCTGTCATTAGTTTCTCTAGTCTATCAGTGCTAGAAGCTTGTTGTTCCTGTTATTAGTTCCTCTAGTCTATCAGTGCTAGAAGCTTGTTGTTCTTATCATTGGTTCCTCTAGTCTGTCAGTGCTAGAAGCTTGTTGTTTCTGTCATTAGTTTCTCTAGTCTGTCAGTGCTAGAAGCTTGTTGTTCTTATCATTAGTTTGTCTAGTCTGTCAGTGCTAGAAGCTTGTTGTTCTTGTCATTAGTTCCTCTAGTCTGTCAGTGCTAGAAGCTTGTTGTTCTTGTCATTGTTTCCTCTAGTCTGTCAGTGCTAGAAGCTTGTTTTCTTGTCATTGGTTCCTCTAGTCTGTCAGTGCTAGAAGCTTGTTGTTTCTGTCATTAGTTCCTCTAGTCTATCAGTGCTAGAAGCTTGTTGTTCTTATCATTAGTTACTCTAGTCTGTCATTGCTAGAAGCTTGTTGTTCTTGTCATTGGTTCCTCTAGTCTATCAGTGCTAGAAGCTTTTGTTCTTGTCATTAGTTCCTCTAGTCTGTCAGTGCTAGAAGCTTGTTGTTCCTGTCATTAGTTTTTCTAGTCTGTCATTGCTAGAAGCTTGTTGTTCTTGTCATTGGTTCCTCTAGTCTGTCATTGCTAGAAGCTTGTTGTTCTTGTCATTGGTTCCTCTAGTCTGTCATTGCTAGAAGCTTGTTGTTTCTGTCATTAGTTCCTCTAGTCTATCAGTGCTAGAAGCTTGTTGTTCTTGTCATTGGTTCTTCTAGTCTGTCATTGCTAGAAGCTTGTTGTTCTTGTCATTGGTTCCTCTAGTCTATCAGTGCTAGAAGCTTGTTTTTCTTGTCATTAGTTCCTCTAGTCTATCAGTGCTAGAAGCTTGTTGTTCGTGTCATTGGTTCCTCTAGTCTGTCAGTGCTAGAAGCTTGTTGTTTCTGTCATTAGTTCCTCTAGTCTGTCAGTGCTAGAAGCTTGTTGTTCTTGTCATTGGTTCCTCTAGTCTGTCAGTGCTAGAAGCTTGTTGTTTCTGTCATTAGTTCCTCTAGTCTATCAGTGCTAGAAGCTTGTTGTTCTGTCATTGGTTCCTCTAGTCTGTCAGTGCTAGAAGCTTGTTGTTTCTGTCATTAGTTCCTCTAGTCTGTCAGTGCTAGAAGCTTGTTGTTTCTGTCATTAGTTCCTCTAGTCTGTCAGTGCTAGAAGTTTGTTGTTCCTGTCATTAGTTCCTCTAGTCTGTCAGTGCTAGAAGCTTGTTGTTCTTATCATTAGTTTGTCTAGTCTGTCAGTGCTAGAAGCTTGTTGTTCTTGTCATTAGTTCCTCTAGTCTGTCAGTGCTAGAAGCTTGTTGTTCTTGTCATTGGTTCCTCTAGTCTGTCAGTGCTAGAAGCTTGTTTTCTTGTCATTGGTTTCTCTAGTCTGTCAGTGCTAGAAGCTTGTTGTTTCTGTCATTAGTTCCTCTAGTCTATCAGTGCTAGAAGCTTGTTGTTCTTATCATTGGTTCTTCTAGTCTGTCATTGCTAGAAGCTTGTTGTTCTTGTCATTGGTTCCTCTAGTCTATCAGTGCTAGAAGCTTGTTGTTCTTGTCATTAGTTCCTCTAGTCTATCAGTGCTAGAAGCTTGTTGTTTCTGTCATTAGTTCCTCTAGTCTATCAGTGCTAGAAGCTTGTTGTTCTTGCCATTAGTTCCTCTAGTCTGTCAGTGCTAGAAGCTTGTTGTTTCTGTCATTAGTTCCTCTAGTCTGTCAGTGCTAGAAGCTTGTTGTTCTTGTCATTAGTTCCTCTAGTCTATCAGTGCTAGAAGCTTGTTGTTCTTGTCATTAGTTCCTCTAGTCTGTCAGTGCTAGAAGCTTGTTGTTTCTGTCATTAGTTCCTCTAGTCTGTCAGTGCTAGAAGCTTGTTGTTCTTGTCATTAGTTCCTCTAGTCTGTCAGTGCTAGAAGCTTGTTGTTCTTGTCATTGGTTCCTCTAGTCTGTCAGTGCTAGAAGCTTGTTGTTCTTGTCATTAGTTCCTCTAGTCTGTCAGTGCTAGAAGCTTGTTGTTCCTGTCATTAGTTTCTCTAGTCTGTCAGTGCTAGAAGCTTGTTGTTCTTGTCATTGGTTCCTCTAGTCTGTCAGTGCTAGAAGCTTGTTGTTCTTGTCATTGGTTCCTCTAGTCTGTCATTGCTAGAAGCTTGTTGTTTCTGTCATTAGTTCCTCTAGTCTATCAGTGCTAGAAGCTTGTTGTTCTTGTCATTGGTTCCTCTAGTCTGTCATTGCTAGAAGCTTGTTGTTCTTGTCATTGGTTCCTCTAGTCTATCAGTGCTAGAAGCTTGTTGTTCTTGTCATTAGTTCCTCTAGTCTATCAGTGCTAGAAGCTTGTTGTTCTTGTCATTAGTTCCTCTAGTCTATCAGTGCTAGAAGCTTGTTGTTCTTGTCATTAGTTCCTCTAGTCTGTCAGTGCTAGAAGCTTGTTGTTCTTGTCATTAGTTCCTCTAGTCTGTCAGTGCTAGAAGCTTGTTGTTCTTGCATTAGTTCCTCTAGTCTATCAGTGCTAGAAGCTTGTTGTTCTTGTCATTAGTTCCTCTAGTCTGTCAGTGCTAGAAGCTTGTTGTTCCTGTCATTAGTTTCTCTAGTCTGTCAGTGCTAGAAGCTTGTTGTTTCTGTCATTAGTTCCTCTAGTCTGTCAGTGCTAGAAGCTTGTTGTTCCTATCATTAGTTCCTCTAGTCTGTCAGTGCTAGAAGCTTGTTGTTCTTATCATTAGTTTGTCTAGTCTGTCAGTGCTAGAAGCTTGTTGTTTCTGTCATTGGTTTCTCTAGTCTCTCAGTGCTAGAAGCTTGTTGTTTCTGTCATTAATTCCTCTAGTCTGTCAGTGCTAGAAGCTTGTTGTTCTTGTCATTAGTTCCTCTAGTCTATCAGTGCTAGAAGCTTGTTGTTCTTATCATTGGTTACTCTAGTCTGTCATTGCTAGAGGCTTGTTGTTCTTGTCATTGGTTCCTCTAGTCTATCAGTGCTAGAAGCTTTTTGTTTTTGTCATTAGTTCCTCTAGTCTGTCAGTGCTAGAAGCTTGTTGTTCCTGTCATTAGTTTCTCTAGTCTGTCATTGCTAGAAGCTTGTTCTTGTCATTGGTTCCTCTAGTCTGTCATTGCTTGAAGCTTGTTGTTCTTGTCATTGGTTCCTCTAGTCTGTCATTGCTAGAAGCTTGTTGTTTCTGTGATTAGTTCCTCTAGTCTATCAGTACTAGAAGCTTGTTGTTCTTGTCATTGGTTCCTCTAGTCTGTCATTGCTAGAAGCTTGTTGTTCTTGTCATTGGCTCCTCTAGTCTATCAGTGCTAGAAGCTTGTTGTTCTTGTCATTAGTTCCTCTAGTCTATCAGTGCTAGAAGCTTGTTGTTCGTGTCATTAGTTCCTCTAGTCTATCAGTGCAATAAGCTTGTTGTTCTTGCCATTAGTTCCTCTAGTCTGTCAGTGCTAGTAGCTTGTTGTTCTTGCCATTAGTTCCTCTAGTCTGTCAGTGCTAGAAGCTTGTTGTTCTTGCTATTATTTCCTCTAGTCTATCAGTGCTAGAAGCTTGTTGTTCTTGCCATTAGTTCCTCTAGTCTGTCAGTGCTAGAAGCTTGTTGTTTCTGTCATTGGTTCCTCTAGTCTGTCAGTGCTAGAAGCTTGTTGTTTCTGTCATTAGTTTCTCTAGTCTGTCAGTGCTAGAAGCTTGTTGTTCTTGTCATTGGTTCCTCTAGTCTGTCAGTGCTAGAAGCTTGTTGTTCTTCTCATTAGTTCCTCTAGTCTGTCAGTGCTAGGAGCTTGTTGTTTCTGTCATTAGTTCCTCTAGTCTGTCAGTGCTAGAAGCTTGTTGTTTCTGTCATTAGTTCCTCTATTCTGTCAGTGCTAGAAGCTTGTTGTTCCTGTCATTAGTTCCTCTAGTCTGTCAGTGCTAGAAGCTTGTTGTTCTTATCATTAGTTTGTCTAGTCTGTCAGTGCTAGAAGCTTGTTGTTCTTGTCATTAGTTTCTCTAGTCTGTCAGTGCTAGAAGCTTGTTGTTTCTGTCATTGGTTTCTCTAGTCTGTCAGTGCTAGAAGCTTGTTGTTCTTGTCATTAGTTCCTCTAGTCTGTCAGTGCTAGAAGCTTGTTGTTCTTGCCATTGGTTCCTCTAGTCTGTCAGTGCTAGAAGCTTGTTGTTCTTGTCATTGGTTACTCTAGTCTGTCAGTGCTAGAAGCTTGTTGTTTCTGTCATTAGTTTCTCTAGTCTATCAGTGCTAGAAGCTTGTTGATCCTGTTATTAGTTCCTCTAGTCTATCAGTGCTAGAATCTTGTTGTTCTTATCATTGGTTCCTCTAGTCTGTCAGTGCTAGAAGCTTGTTGTTTCTGTCATTAGTTTCTCTAGTCTGTCAGTGCTAGAAGCTTGTTGTTTCTGTCATTAGTTCCTCTAGTCTGTCAGTGCTAGAAGCTTGTTGTTCTTGTCATTAGTTCCTCTATTCTGTCAGTGCTAGAAGCTTCTTGTTCTTGTCATTGGTTCCTCTAGTCTGTCAGTGCTAGAAGCTTGTTTCTTGTCATTGGTTCCTCAAGTCTGTCAGTGCTAGAAGCTTGTTGTTTCTGTGATTAGTTCCTCTAGTCTATCAGTGCTAGAAGCTTGTTGTTCTTATCATTAGTTACTCTAGTCTGTCATTGCTAGAGGCTAGTTGTTCTTGTCATTGGTTCCTCTAGTCTATCAGTGCTAGAAGCTTTTTGTTCTTGTCATTAGTTCCTCTAGTCTGTCAGTGCTAGAAGCTTGTTGTTCCTGTCATTAGTTTTTCTAGTCTGTCATTGCTAGAAGCTTGTTGTTCTTGTCATTTGTTCTTCTAGTCTGTCATTGCTAGAAGCTTGTTGTTCTTGTCATTGGTTCCTCTAGTCTGTCATTGCTAGAAGCTTGTTGTTTCTGTGATTAGTTCCTCTAGTCTATCAGTGCTAGAAGCTTGTTGTTCTTGTCATTGGTTCCTCTAGTCTGTCATTGCTAGAAGCTTGTTGTTCTTGTCATTGGCTCCTCTAGTCTATCAGTGCTAGAAGCTTGTTGTTCTTGTCATTAGTTCCTCTAGTCTATCAGTGCTAGAAGCTTGTTGTTCGTGTCATTGGTTCCTCTAGTCTGTCAGTGCTAGAAGCTTGTTGTTTCTGTCATTAGTTCCTCTAGTCTGTCAGTGCTAGCAGCTTGTTGTTCTTGTCATTGGTTCCTCTAGTCTGTCAGTGCTAGAAGCTTGTTGTTTCTGTCATTAGTTCCTCTAGTCTGTCAGTGCTAGCAGCTTGTTGTTCTTGTCATTGGTTCCTCTAGTCTGTCAGTGCTAGAAGCTTGTTGTTTCTGTCATTAGTTCCTCTAGTCTGTCAGTGCTAGAAGCTTGTTGTTTCTGTCATTAGTTCCTCTAGTCTGTCAGTGCTAGAAGTTTGTTGTTCCTGTCATTAGTTCCTCTAGTCTGTCAGTGCTAGAAGCTTGTTGTTCTTATCATTAGTTTGTCTAGTCTGTCAGTGCTAGAAGCTTGTTGTTCTTGTCATTAGTTCCTCTATTCTGTCAGTGCTAGAAGCTTGTTGTTCTTGTCATTGGTTCCTCTAGTCTGTCAGTGCTAGAAACTTGTTTTCTTGTCATTGGTTTCTCTAGTCTGTCAGTGCTAGAAGCTTGTTGTTTCTGTCATTAGTTCCTCTAGTCTATCAGTGCTAGAAGCTTGTTGTTCTTATCATTGGTTCTTCTAGTCTGTCATTGCTAGAAGCTTGTTGTTCTTGTCATTGGTTCCTCTAGTCTATCAGTGCTAGAAGCTTGTTGTTCTTGTCATTAGTTCCTCTAGTCTATCAGTGCTAGAAGCTTGTTGTTTCTGTCATTAGTTCCTCTAGTCTATCAGTGCTAGAAGCTTGTTGTTCTTGCCATTAGTTCCTCTAGGCTATCAGTGTTAGAAGCTTGTTGTTTATGTCATTAGTTCCTCTAGTCTGTCAGTGCTAGAAGCTTGTTGTTTCTGTCATTAGTTCGTCTAGTCTGTCCGTGCTAGAAGCTTGTTGTTCTTGTCATTAGTTCCTCTAGTCTATCAGTGCTAGAAGCTTGTTGTTCTTGTCATTGATTCCTCTAGTCTATCAGTGCTAGAAGCTTGTTGTTCTTGTCATTAGTTCCTCTAGTCTGTCAGTGCTAGAAGTTTGTTGTTCTTGTCATTGGTTCCTCTAGTCTGTCAGTGCTAGAAGCTTGTTGTTCTTGTCATTGGTTCTTCTAGTCTGTCAGTGCTAGAAGCTTGTTGTTTCTGTCATTAGTTCCTCTAGTCTATCAGAGCTAGAAGCTTGTTGTTCTTGTCATTAGTTCCTCTAGTCTGTCAGTGCTAGAAGCTTGTTGTTTCTGTCATTAGTTCCTCTAGTCTGTCAGTGCTAGAAGCTTGTTGTTTCTGTGATTAGTTCCTCTAGTCTATCAGTGCTAGAAGCTTGTTGTTCTTATCATTGGTTACTCTAGTCTGTCATTGCTAGAGGCTTGTTGTTCTTGTCATTGGTTCCTCTAGTCTATCAGTGCTAGAAGCTTTTTGTTCTTGTCATTAGTTCCTCTAGTCTGTCAGTGCTAGAAGCTTGTTGTTCCTGTCATTAGTTTCTCTAGTCTGTCATTGCTAGAAGCTTGTTGTTCTTGTCATTGGTTCCTCTAGTCTGTCATTGCTAGAAGCTTGTTGTTCTTGTCATTGGTTCCTCTAGTCTGTCATTGCTAGAAGCTTGTTGTTTCTGTGATTAGTTCCTCTAGTCTGTCAGTGCTAGAAGCTTGTTGTTTCTGTCATTAGTTCCTCTAGTCTGTCAGTGCTAGAAGCTTGTTGTTTCTGTCATTAGTTAAGCTAGTCTGTCAGTGCTAGAAGCTTGTTGTTCCTGTCATTAGTTCCTCTAGTCTGTCAGTGCTAGAAGCTTGTTGTTCTTATCATTAGTTTGTCTAGTCTGTCAGTGCTAGAAGCTTGTTGTTCTTGTCATTAGTTTCTCTAGTCTGTCAGTGCTAGAAGCTTGTTGTTTCTGTCATTGGTTTCTCTAGTCTGTCAGTGCTAGAAGCTTGTTGTTTCTGTCATTAGTTCCTCTAGTCTGTCAGTGCTAGAAGCTTGTTGTTCTTATCATTGGTTCCTCTAGTCTGTCAGTGCTAGAAGCTTGTTGTTCCTGTCATTAGTTCCTCTAGTCTGTCAGTGCTAGAAGCTTGTTGTTTCTGTCATTAGTTCCTTTAGTCTGTCAGTTCTAGAAGCTTGTTGTTCCTGTCATTAGTTTCTCTAGTCTGTCAGTGCTAGAAGCTTGTTGTTTCTGTCATTAGTTCCTCTAGTCTGTCAGTGCTAGAAGCTTGTTGTTCTTGTCATTGGTTCCTCTAGTCTGTCAGTGCTAGAAGCTTGTTGTTTCTGTCATTAGTTCCTCTAGTCTATCAGTGCTAGAAGCGTGTTGTTCTGATCATTGGTTCCTCTAGTCTATCAGTGCTAGAAGCTTGTTGTTTCTGTCATTAGTTCCTCTAGTCTATCAGTGCTAGAAGCTTGTTGTTCTTGCCATTAGTTCCTCTAGTCTATCAGTGCTAGAAGCTTGTTGTTTCTGTCATTAGTTCCTCTAGTCTGTCAGTGCTAGAAGCTTGTTGTTCCTATCATTAGTTCCTCTAGTCTGTCAGTGCTAGAAGCTTGTTGTTCTTATCATTAGTTTGTCTAGTCTGTAAGTGCTAGAAGCTTGTTGTTTCTGTCATTGGTTTCTCTAGTCTCTCAGTGCTAGAAGCTTGTTGTTTCTGTCATTAATTCCTCTAGTCTGTCAGTGCCAGAAGCTTGTTGTTCTTGTCATTAGTTCCTCTAGTCTATCAGTGCTAGAAGCTTGTTGTTCTTATCATTGGTTACTCTAGTCTGTCATTGCTAGAGGCTTGTTGTTCTTGTCATTGGTTCCTCTAGTCTATCAGTGCTAGAAGCTTTTTGTTTTTGTCATTAGTTCCTCTAGTCTGTCAGTGCTAGAAGCTTGTTGTTCCTGTCATTAGTTTCTCTAGTCTGTCATTGCTAGAAGCTTGTTCTTGTCATTGGTTCCTCTAGTCTGTCATTGCTTGAAGCTTGTTGTTCTTGTCATTGGTTCCTCTAGTCTGTCATTGCTAGAAGCTTGTTGTTTCTGTGATTAGTTCCTCTAGTCTATCAGTACTAGAAGCTTGTTGTTCTTGTCATTGGTTCCTCTAGTCTGTCATTGCTAGAAGCTTGTTGTTCTTGTCATTGGCTCCTCTAGTCTATCAGTGCTAGAAGCTTGTTGTTCTTGTCATTAGTTCCTCTAGTCTATCAGTGCTAGAAGCTTGTTGTTCGTGTCATTAGTTCCTCTAGTCTATCAGTGCAATAAGCTTGTTGTTCTTGCCATTAGTTCCTCTAGTCTGTCAGTGCTAGTAGCTTGTTGTTCTTGCCATTAGTTCCTCTAGTCTGTCAGTGCTAGAAGCTTGTTGTTCTTGCTATTATTTCCTCTAGTCTATCAGTGCTAGAAGCTTGTTGTTCTTGCCATTAGTTCCTCTAGTCTGTCAGTGCTAGAAGCTTGTTGTTTCTGTCATTGGTTCCTCTAGTCTGTCAGTGCTAGAAGCTTGTTGTTTCTGTCATTAGTTTCTCTAGTCTGTCAGTGCTAGAAGCTTGTTGTTCTTGTCATTGGTTCCTCTAGTCTGTCAGTGCTAGAAGCTTGTTGTTCTTCTCATTAGTTCCTCTAGTCTGTCAGTGCTAGGAGCTTGTTGTTTCTGTCATTAGTTCCTCTAGTCTGTCAGTGCTAGAAGCTTGTTGTTTCTGTCATTAGTTCCTCTATTCTGTCAGTGCTAGAAGCTTGTTGTTCCTGTCATTAGTTCCTCTAGTCTGTCAGTGCTAGAAGCTTGTTGTTCTTATCATTAGTTTGTCTAGTCTGTCAGTGCTAGAAGCTTGTTGTTCTTGTCATTAGTTTCTCTAGTCTGTCAGTGCTAGAAGCTTGTTGTTTCTGTCATTGGTTTCTCTAGTCTGTCAGTGCTAGAAGCTTGTTGTTCTTGTCATTAGTTCCTCTAGTCTGTCAGTGCTAGAAGCTTGTTGTTCTTGCCATTGGTTCCTCTAGTCTGTCAGTGCTAGAAGCTTGTTGTTCTTGTCATTGGTTACTCTAGTCTGTCAGTGCTAGAAGCTTGTTGTTTCTGTCATTAGTTTCTCTAGTCTATCAGTGCTAGAAGCTTGTTGATCCTGTTATTAGTTCCTCTAGTCTATCAGTGCTAGAATCTTGTTGTTCTTATCATTGGTTCCTCTAGTCTGTCAGTGCTAGAAGCTTGTTGTTTCTGTCATTAGTTTCTCTAGTCTGTCAGTGCTAGAAGCTTGTTGTTTCTGTCATTAGTTCCTCTAGTCTGTCAGTGCTAGAAGCTTGTTGTTCTTGTCATTAGTTCCTCTATTCTGTCAGTGCTAGAAGCTTCTTGTTCTTGTCATTGGTTCCTCTAGTCTGTCAGTGCTAGAAGCTTGTTTCTTGTCATTGGTTCCTCAAGTCTGTCAGTGCTAGAAGCTTGTTGTTTCTGTGATTAGTTCCTCTAGTCTATCAGTGCTAGAAGCTTGTTGTTCTTATCATTAGTTACTCTAGTCTGTCATTGCTAGAGGCTAGTTGTTCTTGTCATTGGTTCCTCTAGTCTATCAGTGCTAGAAGCTTTTTGTTCTTGTCATTAGTTCCTCTAGTCTGTCAGTGCTAGAAGCTTGTTGTTCCTGTCATTAGTTTTTCTAGTCTGTCATTGCTAGAAGCTTGTTGTTCTTGTCATTTGTTCTTCTAGTCTGTCATTGCTAGAAGCTTGTTGTTCTTGTCATTGGTTCCTCTAGTCTGTCATTGCTAGAAGCTTGTTGTTTCTGTGATTAGTTCCTCTAGTCTATCAGTGCTAGAAGCTTGTTGTTCTTGTCATTGGTTCCTCTAGTCTGTCATTGCTAGAAGCTTGTTGTTCTTGTCATTGGCTCCTCTAGTCTATCAGTGCTAGAAGCTTGTTGTTCTTGTCATTAGTTCCTCTAGTCTATCAGTGCTAGAAGCTTGTTGTTCGTGTCATTGGTTCCTCTAGTCTGTCAGTGCTAGAAGCTTGTTGTTTCTGTCATTAGTTCCTCTAGTCTGTCAGTGCTAGCAGCTTGTTGTTCTTGT
Source organism: Megaustenia siamemsis (assembly GCA_032433765.1). Lineage (NCBI taxonomy): Eukaryota > Metazoa > Mollusca > Gastropoda > Stylommatophora > Ariophantidae > Megaustenia > Megaustenia siamemsis. The sequence continues at coordinate 83,558,707 of JAVIAB010000050.1, read as the reverse complement.
CATTGGTTCCTCTAGTCTGTCAGTGCTAGAAGCTTGTTGTTTCTGTCATTAGTTCCTCTAGTCTGTCAGTGCTAGCAGCTTGTTGTTCTTGTCATTGGTTCCTCTAGTCTGTCAGTGCTAGAAGCTTGTTGTTTCTGTCATTAGTTCCTCTAGTCTGTCAGTGCTAGAAGCTTGTTGTTTCTGTCATTAGTTCCTCTAGTCTGTCAGTGCTAGAAGTTTGTTGTTCCTGTCATTAGTTCCTCTAGTCTGTCAGTGCTAGAAGCTTGTTGTTCTTATCATTAGTTTGTCTAGTCTGTCAGTGCTAGAAGCTTGTTGTTCTTGTCATTAGTTCCTCTATTCTGTCAGTGCTAGAAGCTTGTTGTTCTTGTCATTGGTTCCTCTAGTCTGTCAGTGCTAGAAACTTGTTTTCTTGTCATTGGTTTCTCTAGTCTGTCAGTGCTAGAAGCTTGTTGTTTCTGTCATTAGTTCCTCTAGTCTATCAGTGCTAGAAGCTTGTTGTTCTTATCATTGGTTCTTCTAGTCTGTCATTGCTAGAAGCTTGTTGTTCTTGTCATTGGTTCCTCTAGTCTATCAGTGCTAGAAGCTTGTTGTTCTTGTCATTAGTTCCTCTAGTCTATCAGTGCTAGAAGCTTGTTGTTTCTGTCATTAGTTCCTCTAGTCTATCAGTGCTAGAAGCTTGTTGTTCTTGCCATTAGTTCCTCTAGGCTATCAGTGTTAGAAGCTTGTTGTTTATGTCATTAGTTCCTCTAGTCTGTCAGTGCTAGAAGCTTGTTGTTTCTGTCATTAGTTCGTCTAGTCTGTCCGTGCTAGAAGCTTGTTGTTCTTGTCATTAGTTCCTCTAGTCTATCAGTGCTAGAAGCTTGTTGTTCTTGTCATTGATTCCTCTAGTCTATCAGTGCTAGAAGCTTGTTGTTCTTGTCATTAGTTCCTCTAGTCTGTCAGTGCTAGAAGTTTGTTGTTCTTGTCATTGGTTCCTCTAGTCTGTCAGTGCTAGAAGCTTGTTGTTCTTGTCATTGGTTCTTCTAGTCTGTCAGTGCTAGAAGCTTGTTGTTTCTGTCATTAGTTCCTCTAGTCTATCAGAGCTAGAAGCTTGTTGTTCTTGTCATTAGTTCCTCTAGTCTGTCAGTGCTAGAAGCTTGTTGTTTCTGTCATTAGTTCCTCTAGTCTGTCAGTGCTAGAAGCTTGTTGTTTCTGTGATTAGTTCCTCTAGTCTATCAGTGCTAGAAGCTTGTTGTTCTTATCATTGGTTACTCTAGTCTGTCATTGCTAGAGGCTTGTTGTTCTTGTCATTGGTTCCTCTAGTCTATCAGTGCTAGAAGCTTTTTGTTCTTGTCATTAGTTCCTCTAGTCTGTCAGTGCTAGAAGCTTGTTGTTCCTGTCATTAGTTTCTCTAGTCTGTCATTGCTAGAAGCTTGTTGTTCTTGTCATTGGTTCCTCTAGTCTGTCATTGCTAGAAGCTTGTTGTTCTTGTCATTGGTTCCTCTAGTCTGTCATTGCTAGAAGCTTGTTGTTTCTGTGATTAGTTCCTCTAGTCTGTCAGTGCTAGAAGCTTGTTGTTTCTGTCATTAGTTCCTCTAGTCTGTCAGTGCTAGAAGCTTGTTGTTTCTGTCATTAGTTAAGCTAGTCTGTCAGTGCTAGAAGCTTGTTGTTCCTGTCATTAGTTCCTCTAGTCTGTCAGTGCTAGAAGCTTGTTGTTCTTATCATTAGTTTGTCTAGTCTGTCAGTGCTAGAAGCTTGTTGTTCTTGTCATTAGTTTCTCTAGTCTGTCAGTGCTAGAAGCTTGTTGTTTCTGTCATTGGTTTCTCTAGTCTGTCAGTGCTAGAAGCTTGTTGTTTCTGTCATTAGTTCCTCTAGTCTGTCAGTGCTAGAAGCTTGTTGTTCTTATCATTGGTTCCTCTAGTCTGTCAGTGCTAGAAGCTTGTTGTTCCTGTCATTAGTTCCTCTAGTCTGTCAGTGCTAGAAGCTTGTTGTTTCTGTCATTAGTTCCTTTAGTCTGTCAGTTCTAGAAGCTTGTTGTTCCTGTCATTAGTTTCTCTAGTCTGTCAGTGCTAGAAGCTTGTTGTTTCTGTCATTAGTTCCTCTAGTCTGTCAGTGCTAGAAGCTTGTTGTTCTTGTCATTGGTTCCTCTAGTCTGTCAGTGCTAGAAGCTTGTTGTTTCTGTCATTAGTTCCTCTAGTCTATCAGTGCTAGAAGCGTGTTGTTCTGATCATTGGTTCCTCTAGTCTATCAGTGCTAGAAGCTTGTTGTTTCTGTCATTAGTTCCTCTAGTCTATCAGTGCTAGAAGCTTGTTGTTCTTGCCATTAGTTCCTCTAGTCTATCAGTGCTAGAAGCTTGTTGTTTCTGTCATTAGTTCCTCTAGTCTGTCAGTGCTAGAAGCTTGTTGTTCTTGTCATTAGTTCCTCTAGTCTGTCAGTGCTAAATGCTCTAGTGGTATAAGAGAGAGATATGCTCTAGTGGTATAAGAGAGAGATATGCTCTAGTGGTATAAGAGAGAGATGTGAGCTAGTGGTATAAGAGAGAGATGTGAGCTAGTGGTATAAGAGAGAGATATGCTCTAGTGGTATAAGAGAGATTTATACTCTAGTGGTGTAAGAGAGAGATATGATCTAGTGGTATAAGAGAGATTTATACTCTAGTGGTGTAAGAGAGAGATATGATCTAGTGGTATAAGAGAGAGATGTGAGCTAGTGGTATACGAGAGAGATATGATATAGTGGTATAAGAGAGATTTATACTCTAGTGGTGTAAGAGAGAGATATGATCTAGTGGTATAAGAGAGATTTATACTCTAGTGGTGTAAGAGAGAGATATGATATAGTGGTGTAAGAGAGATTTATACTCTAGTGGTGTAAGAGAGAGATATGATCTAGTGGTGTCAGAGAGAGTTATACTCTAGTGGTATAAGGGAGAGAGATATGATCTAGTGGTATAAGAGAGAGAGATATGATCTAGTGGTATAAGAGAGAGAGATATGATCTAGTGGTGTCAGAGAGAGTTATACTCTAGTGGTATAAGGGAGAGATATACTCTAGTGGTATAAGAGAGAGAGATATGATCTAGTGGTATAAGAGAGAGAGATATGATATAGTGGTATAAGAGAGAGATATACTCTAGTGGTGTAAGAGAGAGATATACTCTAGTGGTATAAGAGAGAGATATACTCTAGTGGTATAAGAGAGAGATATACTCTAGTGGTATAAGAGAGAGATATACTCTAGTGGTGTAAGAAAGAGAGATATGATCTAGTGGTATACGAGAGAGATATGATATAGTGGTGTAAGAGAGAGATATGCTCTAGTGGTATAAGAGAGAGATATGATCTAGTGGTATAAGAGAGAGATATGATCTAGTGGTGTAAGAGAGAGATATGATCTAGTGGTATAAGAGAGAGATATGATCTAGTGGTATAAGAGAGAGATATGATCTAGTGGTATAAGAGAGAGATATGCTCTAGTGGTATAAGAGAGAGATATGATCTAGTGGTATAAGAGAGAGATATGCTCTAGTGGTATAAGAGAGAGATATGCTCTAACAACATCGAACTATGACTCTGTTCTAGTGATAGGATTGATTGTTTTTTAAAACAAAGTGACTCTGAGACGAATGTCCAAGTGACTGACTGACTCATACACGCAGCCGTTTTCATGCATGAAGTCTCAACTAGAAGAACTTGATTGCGGAAATCACTTCATGTTTTGAAACTTTTCAAGGTACAACAATCTGAACATAGCAATCACCACACAGATTAGGGAGTATTCTTTTTTTTTTTTCTCAAAAAGAAATGACAGACATAATGAGATACATTTCAAGACATAAAGAATATATTAAATTACAGTCAGCAACAAGAAAGTACATAGACATACTGTCAGCAACAAGAAAGTACATAGACATACTGTCAGCAACAAGAAAGTACATAGACATACTGTCAGCAACAAGAAAGTATATAGACATACTGCCAGCAACAAGAAAGTACATAGACATACTGTCAGCAACAAGAAAGTATATAGACATACTGTCAGCAACAAGAAAGTACATAGACATACCGTCAGCAACAAGAAAGTACACAGACATACTGTCAGCAATAAGAAAGTATATAGACATACTGTCAGCAATAAGAAAAAGTACATAGACATACTGTCAGCAACAAGAAAGTACATAGACATACTGTCAGCAACAAGAAAGTACATAGACATACTGTCAGCAATAAGAAAGTACATAGACATACTGTCAGCAATAAAAAAGTACGTAGACATACTGTCAGCAACAAGAAAGTATATAGACATACTGTCAGCAACAAGAAAGTACATAGACATACTGTCAGCAACAAGAAAGTACATAGACATACTGTCAGCAACAAGAAAGTATATAGACATACTGCCAGCAACAAGAAAGTGCATAGACATACTGTCAGCAACAAGAAAGTATATAGACATACTGTCAGTAACAAGAAAGTACATAGACATACTGTCAGCAACAAGAAAGTACATAGACATACTGTCAGCAATAAGAAAGTACATAGACATACTGTCAGCAATAAGAAAAAGTACATAGACATACTGTCAGCAACAAGAAAGTACATAGACATACTGTCAGCAACAAGAAAGTACATAGACATACTGTCAGCAATAAGAAAGTACATAGACATACTGTCAGCAACAGTACATACTGTCAGCAATAAAAAAGTACGTAGACATACTGTCAGCAACAAGAAAGTATATAGACATACTGTCAGCAACAAGAAAGTACATAGACATACTGTCAGCAACAAGAAAGTACATAGACATACTGTCAGCAACAAGAAAGTATATAGACATACTGCCAGCAACAAGAAAGTACATAGACATACTGTCAGCAACAAGAAAGTATATAGACATACTGTCAGCAACAAGAAAGTACATAGACATACTGTCAGCAACAAGAAAGTACATAGACATACTGTCAGCAATAAGAAAGTACATAGACATACTGTCAGCAATAAGAAAAAGTACATAGACATACTGTCAGCAACAAGAAAGTACATAGACATACTGTCAGCAACAAGAAAGTACATAGACATACTGTCAGCAATAAGAAAGTACATAGACATACTGTCAGCAACAAGAAAGTACATAGACATACTGTCAGCAACAAGAAAGTACATAGACATCCTGTCAGCAATAAGAAAGTACATAGACATACTGTCAGCAACCAGAAAGTACATAGACATACTGTCAGCAACAAGAAAGTACATAGACATACTGTCAGCAACAAGAAAGTACATAGACATACTGTCAGCAACAAGAAAGTGCATAAACATACTGTCAGCAACAAGAAAGTACATAGACATACTGTCAGCAACAAGAAAGTACATAGACATACTGTCAGCAACAATAAAGTACATAGACATACTGTCAGCAACAAGAAAGTACATAGACATACTGTCAGCAACAAGAAAGTACATAGACATACTGTCAGCAACAAGAAAGTACATAGACATACTGTCAGCAACAAGAAAGTACATAGACATACTATCAGCAACAAGAAAGTACATAGACATACTGTCCATTATATTCAATAATTAAATACAAAAGACAATTGTTGACATTGCTGCAGGATTTGTGTCATTTCCTGAGCACTTGTACTAAACAGAATGGAAGTCATCATGGTGAAGGTTGTCCCATAGCACGTAGAAAATTGTAGGGAGGTCTGAGCAAGAAAGGAGATCTTGATGGTTTGTACATTCAGTTCGAGAGGAGCATCCACAAGAAGATGAACGAATGACAATATGACCAGCAAGTTACGTCACTTCCTACTTGAGTGTAGTGAAATAAGAGAGAATCTCCTTCTACCTTCCATGTCTTGTTGGGCAGCAACAACATTGCATTGTACGGTGCCTTGGGTATGCCCAAACTACTCATCTAATGACTGCTAACACATTTCACTTCCCATCTCCAATCAGCTGCATGGCATTTCTTATAATTATTTATGAATCTTGTCCATGCTATGATCTAAGACCCAAAGTACAAAGTGCTGATCTCGGACCCAAGCAAAAGAGCTGAAAGTACAAAGTGCTGATCTCAGACCCAAGCAAAAGAGCTGAAAGTACAAAGTGCTGATCTCGGACCAAGCAAAAGAGCTGAAAGTACAAAGTGCTGATCTCAGACCCAAGCAAAAGAGCTGAAAGTACAAAGTGCTGATCTCAGACCCAAGCAAAAGAGCTGAAAGTACAAAGTGCTGATCTCGGACCCAAGCAAAAGAGCTGAAAGTACAAAATGCTGATCTCGGACCCAAGCAAAAGAGCTAAAAGTACAAAGTGCTGATCTCAGACCCAAGCAAAAGAGCTGAAAGTACAAAGTGCTGATCTCGGACCCAAGCAAAAGAGCTGAAAGTACAAAGTGCTGATCTCAGACCCAAGCAAAAGAGCTGAAAGTACAAAGTGCTGATCTCAGACCCAAGCAAAAGAGCTGAAAGTACAAAGTGCTGATCTCAGACCCAAGCAAAAGAGCTGAAAGTACAAAGTGCTGATCTCGGACCCAAGCAAAAGAGCTGAAAGTACAAAGTGCTGATCTCGGACCCAAGCAAAAGAGCTGAAAATACAAAGCAGTGATTTGGTTCTGCTTCCTGTGTTGTGCTAGGTGATCACCAAATATTCCTAGACTGACTCATGTGCTAGGTGATCACCAAATATTCCTAGACTGACTCAGCGCTAAGTGATCACCAAATATTCCTAGACTGACTCAGTGCTAAGTGATCACCAAATATTCCTAGACTGACTTATGTGCTAGGTGATCACCAAATATTCCTAGACTGACTCATGTGCTAGGTGATCACCAAATATTCCTAGACTGACTCATGTGCTAGGTGATCACCAAATATTCCTAGACTGACTCATGTGCTAGGTGATCACCAAATATTCCTACACTGACTCATGTGCTAGGTGATCACCAAATATTCCTACACTGACTCATGTGCTAGGTGATCACCAAATATTCCTACACTGACCCATGTGCTAGGTGATCACCAAATATTCCTACACTGACCCATGTGCTAAGTGATCACCAAATATTCCTACACTGACCCATGTGCTAGGTGATCACCAAATATTCCTACACTGACCCATGTGCTAAGTGATCACCGAATATTCCTACACTGACCCATGTGCTAAGTGATCACCAAATATTCCTACACTGACCCATGTGCTAAGTGATCACCAAATATTCCTACACTGACCCATGTGCTAAGTGATCACCAAATATTCCTACACTGACTCATGTGCTAGGTGATCACCAAATATTCCTACACTGACCCATGTGCTAAGTGATCACCAAATATTCCTACACTGACCCATGTGCTAAGTGATCACCAAATATTCCTAGACTGACTCATGTGCTAGGTGATCACCAAATATTCCTACACTGACTCATGTGCTAGGTGATCACCAAATATTCCTACACTGACCCATGTGCTAAGTGATCACCAAATATTCCTACACTGACCCATGTGCTAAGTGATCACCAAATATTCCTAGACTGACTCATGTGCTAGGTGATCACCAAATATTCCTACACTGACTCATGTGCTAGGTGATCACCAAATATTCCTATACTGACTCATGTGCTAAGTGATCACCAAATATTCCTACACTGACTCATGTGCTAGGTGATCACCAAATATTCCTACACTGACTCATGTGCTAGGTGATCACCAAATATTCCTACACTGACTCATGTGCTAAGTGATCACCAAATATTCCTACACTGACTCATGTGCTAGGTGATCACCAAATATTCCTACACTGACTCATGTGCTAGGTGATCACCAAATATTCCTACACTGACTCATGTGCAAGGTGATCACCAAATATTCCTACACTGACCCATGTGCTAAGTGATCACCGAATATTCCTACACTGACCCATGTGCTAAGTGATCACCAAATATTCCTACACTGACCCATGTGCTAAGTGATCACCAAATATTCCTACACTGACCCATGTGCTAAGTGATCACCAAATATTCCTACACTGACTCATGTGCTAGGTGATCACCAAATATTCCTACACTGACCCATGTGCTAAGTGATCACCAAATATTCCTACACTGACCCATGTGCTAAGTGATCACCAAATATTCCTACACTGACTCATGTGCTAGGTGATCACCAAATATTCCTACACTGACTCATGTGCTAGGTGATCACCAAATATTCCTACACTGACCCATGTGCTAAGTGATCACCAAATATTCCTACACTGACCCATGTGCTAAGTGATCACCAAATATTCCTACACTGACTCATGTGCTAGGTGATCACCAAATATTCCTACACTGACTCATGTGCTAGGTGATCACCAAATATTCCTATACTGACTCATGTGCTAAGGGATCACCAAATATTCCTACACTGACTCATGTGCTAGGTGATCACCAAATATTCCTACACTGACTCATGTGCTAGGTGATCACCAAATATTCCTACACTGACTCATGTGCTAAGTGATCACCAAATATTCCTACACTGACTCATGTGCTAGGTGATCACCAAATATTCCTACACTGACTCATGTGCTAGGTGATCACCAAATATTCCTACACTGACTCATGTGCTAGGTGATCTCCAAATATTCCTACACTGACTCATGTGCTAGGTGATCACCAAATATTCCTACACTGACTCATGTGCTAGGTGATCACCAAATATTCCTACACTGACTCATGTGCTAGGTGATAATCAAATATTCCTAGACTGACTCATGTGCTAGGTGATCACCAAATATTCCTACACTGACTCAGTGCTAAGTGATCACCAAATATTCCTAGACTGACTCAGTGCTAAGTGATCACCAAATATTCCTAGACTGACTCATGTGCTAGGTGATCACCAAATATTCCTAGACTGACTCATGTGCTAGGTGATCACCAAATATTCCTACACTGACTCAGTGCTAAGTGATCACCAAATATTCCTACACTGACTCATGTTTTCTTTAATTGCTGACGAACGTGTTTAGTTTACAAAATGGAACCTATGACATCATAGTAGTTTCATGTCTGCGAACAATACCAACCCTACCTACTTGAATGACGTCACTTGTATGTAGAGCAAAACAAAACATTTAATATCTTCAAACTCCCACACAATTTGAGGGTAACCAAATCTTGACATCAACAAATCATAAGCAGGTGGGATAGAACATGCGCCGCTCAGTGACTAGATGTCCTGACACGTGAACACAATCGAAAAGTTAAACTCTAAACAAAATCTTAAAAGAAAATTGATCATAAGTTGAGTTGTACCACCGTTGACTGTATATATCGGCACCTGATGATGATAACACAAAATGACAATCACAAGAAGTGCCTCGTTAAATTCTCACAGTCAAATAATGATAAATACATAACTTCAAATAATGAGAAATACATAACTTCAAATAATGATAATAGATAACTTCAAATAATGATAAATACATAACTTCAAATAATGATAAATAGATAACTTCAAATAATGATAAATAGATAACTTCAAATAATGATAAATACATAACTTCAAATAATGATAAATAGATAACTTCAAATAATGATAAATAGATAACTTCAAATAATGATAAATAGATAACTTCAATTAATGATAAATAGATAACTTCAAATAATGATAAACAGATAACTTCAAATAATGATAAATAGATAACTTCAAATGTAGTCAGGTTTGGTATGGTCCTACGACTGGTGAAAGGATCCTTCCCCAATCAACAATTAGCAGCAGCCATGGCGAGGTACAACAGTCACTGTCACCAACAGAAGACAACATACATGACGGTTTATTTTGTTTTACTGCAACAACTGCAAGCTGAGTGTTTGTTCTTGTTGTTGTTGTTGTTATTTGTTTTTGTTGTTGTGCAATTTCTGAACTTCAATTTCCGGTCATATTGACATTCATTCATGTGCCCCATAACTTGAAACGTGTGGCAGCATTATCTAGATGTTGCCGATAGGACAGTGACACGGCGCTACTGCTTCATTCAGCTGTTGTTAGAACATTCTAAGACAGTGACACGGTGCTGCTACTGCTTCATTCAGCTGTTGTTAGAACATTCTAAGTCAGTGAGACGGCGCTACTACTTCATTCAGCTGTTGTTAGAACATTCTAAGACAGTGACACGGTGCTGCTACTGCTTCATTCAGCTGTTGTTAGAACATTCTAAGTCAGTGACACGGCGCTACTACTTCATTCAGCTGTTGTTAGAACATTCTAAGACAGTGACACGGTGCTGCTACTGCTTCATTCAGCTGTTGTTAGAACATTCTAAGACAGTGACACGGCGCTACTACTTCATTCAGCTGTTGTTAGAACATTCTAAGACAGTGACACGGTGCTGCTACTGCTTCATTCAGCTGTTGTTAGAACATTCTAAGTCAGTGACAAGCGCTACTACTTCATTCAGCTGTTGTTAGAACATTCTAAGACAGTGACACGGTACTGCTACTGCTTCATTCAGCTGTTGTTAGAACATTCTAAGTCAGTGACACGGTGCTACTGCTTCATTCAGCTGTTGTTAGAACATTCTAAGACAGTGACACGGCGCTACTGCTTCATTCAGCTGTTGTTAGAACATTCTAAGACAGTGACACGGCGCTACTGCTTCATTCAGCTGTTGTTAGAACATTCTAAGACAGTGACACGGCGCTACTGCTTAAATCAGCTGTTGTTAGAACATTCTAAGACAGTGACACGGCGCTACTGCTTCATTCAGCTGTTGTTAGAACATTCTAAGACAGTGACACGGCGCTACTGCTTCAGTCAGCTGTTGTTAGAACATTCTAAGACAGTGACACGGCGCTACTACTTCATTCAGCTGTTGTTAGAACATTCTAAGACAGTGACACGGCGCTACTGCTTCATTCAGCCACCGAAGATGTAACATTTCCGTAACTGATATGTGCTCTCTATGATGTAACATTTCCGTAACTGATATATGCTCTCTATGATGTAACATTTCCGTAACTGATATGTGCTCTCTATGATGTAACATTTCCGTAACTGATATATGCTCTCTATGATGTAACATTTCCGTAACTGATATATGCTCTCTATGATGTAACATTTCCGTAACTGATATATGCTCTCTATGATGTAACATTTCCGTAACTGATATATGCTCTCTCTATGATGTAAAATTACCGTAAACTTATGTTACTGTTTTAGAGTGTTCCAAACAAAGGCTGACTGAAGCAGCAGTGCCGTGTCACATTCTTAGAATGACACTGCAATACTTATCCCAGATCCTGCAATATTTATCTCTTACCCTGCAATACTTATCCCTGACCCAGCAATACTTATCCCTGACCCAGCAATACTTATCCCAGACCCTGCAACTCTTATTCCAGACCCTGCAAAATCTATCCCAGACCCTGCAATATTTATCCCTGACCCTGCAACACTTATCCCTGACCCTGCAACACTTATCCCTTAATCTGCAACACTTATCCCTGACCTGCAACACTTATCCGTTACCCTACAATACTTATCCCTGACCCTACAACACTTATCCCTTACCCTACAATACTTAACCCTGACCCTACAATACTTATCCCTGACCCTACAACACTTATCCCTGACCCTACAATACTTATCCCTTACCCTACAATACTTATCCCTGACCCTGCAACACTTATCCCTGACCCTACAATACTTATCCCTTACCCTACAATACTTATCCCTGACCCTGCAATACTTATCCCTGACCCTACAATACTTATCCCTTACCCTACAATACTTATCCCTGACCCTGCAATACTTATCCCTGACCCTGCAATACTTATCCCTGACCCTGCAAAACTTATCTCTGACCCTGCAACACTTATCCCTTACCCTACAATACTTATCCCTGACCCTGCAAAACTTATCTCTGACCCTGCAACACTTATCCCTTACCCTGCAATACTTAACCCTGACCCTACAATACTTATCCCTTACCCTGCAACACTTATCCCTGACCCTACAATACTTATCCCTGACCCTGCAACACTTATCCCTTACCCTGCAACACTTATCCCTTACCCTACAATATTTATCCCTGACCCTACAATACTTATCCCTGACCCTACAATACTTATCCCTTACCCTACAATATTTATCCCTTACCCTGCAATACTTAACCCTGACCCTGCAACACTTATCCCTTACCCTACAATACTTATCCCTTACCCTACAATACTTATCCCTTACCCTGCAATACTTATCCCTGACCCTGCAATACCTATCCCTTACCCTTCCAAACTTATCCCTTACCCTGCAACACTTATCCCTGACCCTGCAACACTTATCCCTTACCCTGCAATACTTATCCCTGACCCTGCAATACCTATCCCTTACCCTTCCAAACTTATCCCTTACCCTGCAATACTTATCCCTGACCCTGCAACACTTATCCCTTACCCTTTCAAACTTATCCCTTACCCTGCAACACTTATCCCATACCCTGAAACACTTATCCCTTACCCTGCAATATGTATCTCTGACCCTGTAATACTTATCCCTTACCCTGCAATTCTTATATCTGACCCTGCAATACTTATCCTATCCTCTTCAACACGTATCCCTTATCCTGCAACACTAATGACTTACCGTGCAATACTTATCTCTGACCCTGCAATACTTATGCCTGACTCTGCAACACTTATCCCTTACCCTGCAACACTTAACCTTGACGTTGCAATACATATCCCTGACCCTGCAATACCTATCCGCGGACCCTGCAAATCCTATCCCTGACCCTGCAATACCTATACCTGACGTAGCAATACCTATCCGCGGACCCTGCAAATCCTATCCCTTACGCTGCAATACCTATCCCTGACCCTGCAATACCTATACCTGACGTAGCAATACCTATCCGCGGATCCTGCAATATCTATCCCTGACCCAGCAATACCTATCCCTGACTATGCAACACCTATCCCTGACCCTGCAATACCTATAACTGACGTAGCAATACCTATCCGCGGACCCTGCAATACATATCCCTGACTATGCAATACCTATCCCTGACCCTGCAACACTAATCCCTGGCCCTGCAATACCTATCCCTTACCCTGCAAGACATATCCCTGACGTTGCAATACCTATCCCTTACCCTGTAATACATATCCTTGACGTTGCAATACCTATCCCTGACGTTGCAATACCTATCCCTTACCCTGCAATACTTATCCCTGACCCTGCAATACATATCCCTGACCCTGCAATACATATCCCTGACGTTGCAATACCTATCCCTGACATTGCAATACCTATCCCTTACCCTGCAATACCTATCCCTTACCCTGCAATACCTATCCCTGACCATGTTACATTTACTCCTGACACTACAACACTAATCCCTGACCCTGCAACACTAATCCATGACCGTGCAATACTTATCCCTGTTTACAAACAGTGTCAGGAAGTTTTCAGGTGCAAAAATTGCTGAAGACAAATGGCAGGATATGTGGCAGGACATGTTTCAGGACACGTTTTAGGACACGCTGCAGGACATGTTTCAGGACATGTTTTAGGACACGCTGCAGGACATGTTGCGGGACACGCTGCAGGACACGCTGCAGGACATGTTGCGGGATCATTGTGAGCGATCAACATTCAACACATTACCATTCTTGATCGTGATCATCGAAAACAAGGCCAGCCTCATTGGAAGGTCAACACATGATCGGCTACCTGCACAGGTGAACATTCAACACATGATCGGCTACCTGCACAGGTGAACATTGAACACATGATCGGCTACCTGCACAGGTGAACATTCAAAACATGATCGGCTACCTGCACAGTGAACATTCAACGCATTAGTGACGTCACTAGAGAAGACAGTTCAGGACTAGTAAGGACATCACCAGCCATCTCTGAACCCATGTTGACAGCAAGAGTTGACAGCAAGTAATGGCAGCAAGTGATGGCAGCAAGTGATGACAGCAAGTGTTGACAGCAAGTGATGACAGCAAGTGATGACAGCAAGTGTTGACAGCAAGTGTTGACAGCAAGTGATGACAGCATAGACCCATGCACAAACAACAATCCAGTTTCCTTACTACAGCAGTATGTTGCTTTACCACTTCAACATGTGGGCGTGTCATGTTGCAGCAACATTTCATGCCATCAACTTTCTGTAATTTCACAGTCTTGCTGGCACATTGAAAATATTTAGACCCAGAAAAATGTCATGATCTCACAAGAAAATTATAATTGGTCAAGTCCTTGAAGTGCTGATGTACTTTGATTTGATTGTCATTGAGACCATAACAAGAAAACATCAACTGTCGACAATCTACCTTATCATGTTCTCTTTAGGCACATCAAGTTTGACAAGTTCATGAGAGCACCTTCTAACTAATACATCACTGCTGGAATCAATGCCAAGATTCATCAAGTTCATATTAAATGTTCATATCTACCCAGCCTTCATAAACAGAAGCAATGAGCTCATATCTAGATTTGCTAAACTCATATTCTGTCACTACATGTCAAGCTAAAAGCTATCTGGCTTTAGTTGCTTGTCTTCTGTTAGTGTCTCTTTCGTCTCACCCCGATGGCAGACGTAGTGCCAATTCACTTAATGACTTGTTGGACAACACGATAACCACAGCTTGTTGTAATAGCCTATTATTTCGTTACAGAGTACTCCAAGTCATGCCCATGCTGTACATTTCTTCGTTCTCTCTTCCCCTGCAGATCGTCTTTGTTTCAACAATAAATTTTGTTTTCATTTGACGGTCAATACAAATAATGGCTGATGATATTCCAAAGATAGAATGTGGTACATACATAACATTGAAATGGGTCAAGGCCAATACATAATTACGTAAATGTGTCAAGGTTGACGAAACTAATGAAAGACATTCTGGACTGAGAACAATGAGCCCTCAACTGCCACATGTCGTCACGAGGTATGAGAATGTCCAGAGCTTTCAATCACGTGAACAATCCAGAACTAGATGATGATGCTGGGACTGGTCATGGGTCTTCCTCTGTGCCCGGTGTGATGTCCTGCTGATAACTTTGGTACTGCCCTGACCGGATACTCTGAACATCATCAACCTGAAGATAAAGTATCACAGTTATGTTCTCAACATCATCAACCTGAAGATAAAGTATCACAGTTATGTTCCCAACATCATCAACCTGAAGATACAAGATCACAGCTATGTTCTCAATTACATCAATGTGAAGATACAAGATCGCAGCTATGTTCTCAACATCATCAACCTGAAGATACAAGATCACAGCTATGTTCTCAATTTCATCAATGTGAAGATAAAAGATCACTGTTATGTCCTCAACATCATCAATGTGAAGATAAAAGATTACAGCTATGTTATCAACATCATCAATGTGAAGATAAAAGATCAAAGTTATGTTCTGGACATCATCATTGTAAAGATAAAAGATCACAGTTATGTAAAGAATAAAAGATCACAGTTATGTTCTCAACATCATCAATGTGAAGATAAAAGATTACAGCTATGTTCTCAACATCATCAATGTGAAGATAAAAGATTACAGCTATGTTCTCAACATCATCAATGTGAAGATAAAAGATTACAGCGATGTTCTCAACATCATCAATATGAAGATAAAAGACCACAGTTATGTCCTCAACATCATCAACGTGAAAATAAAAGATCACAGTTATGTTCATTCATTTCTTTGCTACAAAAGCTAAGCTCTGCCATGTGGAGTTGTCTCACAGACACTTCAGTTCCTATAACAGATTTTATTAGCTATAACAGATTGTGCTAGCTATAACTGATTGCGTTAGCTATAAAATATTTTATTAGCTATAACAGATTGTGCTAGCTATAACTGATTGTGCTATCTGTAACAAATTTTATTAGCTATAACAGATTATGTTAGCTATAACTGATTGTGTTAGCTATAACTGATTATGTTAACTATAACAGATTGTGTTAGCTATAACAGATTGTGTTAGCTATAACAGATTGCGTTAGCTATAACAGATTGTGTTAGCTATAACAGATTGTGTTAGTTATAACAGATTGTGTTTGCTATAACAGATTGTGTAAGCTACAACGGATTGTGTTAACTATAACAGATTGTGTTAGTTATAACTGATTGTGTTAGCTATAACTGATTGTGTTTGTTATAACATATTGTGTTAGTTATAACTGATTGTGTTTGCTATAACAGATTGTGTAAGCTATAACAGATTATTTTAGATATAACAGATTGTGTTAGCTATAAGAGATTGTGTTAGCTATAACTGATTGTGTTAGCTATAACTGGTTGTGTTAGCTATAACTGATTGTATTTGCTATAACAGATTGTGTTAGCTATAACTGATTGTGTTAGCTATAACTGATTGTGTTAGCTATAACAGATTATGTTAGCTATAAAGAATTATGTTAGCTATAACAGATTGTGTTAGCTATCACAGATTATGTTATCTATAACAGATTATGTTAGCTATAACAGATTGTGTTAGCTAAATAAGATTGTTTTAGCTATAACAGATTGTGTTAGCTATAACAGATTGTGTTAGCTATAACAGATTGTTTTAGCTATAACAGATTGTGTTAGCTATAACTGATTGTGTTAGCTATAACAGATTGTGTTTGCTATAACATATTGTTTTAGCTAAAACAGATTGTGTTAGCTATAACTGATTGTTTTAGCTATAACTGATTGTGTTAGCTATAACAGATTGTGTTAGCTATAAAAGATTGTGTTAGCTATAACAGATTGTGTTAGCTATAACTGATTGTGTTAGCTATAACAGATTGTGTTTGCTATAACATATTGTTTTAGCTAAAACAGATTGTGTTAGCTATAACTGATTGTTTTAGCTATAACTGATTGTTTTAGCTATAACTGATTGTGTTAGCTATAACAGATTGTGTTAGCTATAAAAGATTGTGTTAGCTATAACAGATTGTGTTAGCTATAACTGATTGTGTTAGCTATAACAGATTGTGTTAGCTATAACAGATTGTGTTAGCTATAACAGATTATGTTAGCTATAACAGATTGTGTTAGCTATAACAGATTGTGTTAGCTATAACTGATTGTGTTAGCTATAACAGATTGTGTTAGCTATAACTGATTGTGTTAGCTATAACTGATTGTGTTAGCTATAACTGATTGTGTTAGCTATAACAGATTGTGTTAGCTATAACTGATTGTGTTAGCTATAACTGATTGTGTTAGCTATAACAGATTGTGTTAGCTATAACAGATTGTTTTAGCTATAACAGATTGTGTTAGCTATAACTGATTGTGTTAGCTATAACTGATTGTGTTAGCTATAACTGATTGTGTTAGCTATAACAGATTGTGTTAGCTATAACTGATTGTGTTAGCTATAACTGATTGTGTTAGCTATAACTGATTGTGTTAGCTATAACTGATCACTCACATAATCTTCAAAATCTGCTGATCTTCCACCTCAAGGTTCAGACAGACAACAAGTGATCTCCGACAACAACAACAAGTGATCTCCGACAACAATAACAAGTGATCTCCGACAACAACAACAAGTGATCTCCGACAACAACAACAAGTGATCTCCGACAACAATAACAAGTGATCTCCGACAACAACAAGTGATCTCCGACAACAATAACAAGTGATCTCCGACAACAATAACAAGTGATCTCCGACAACAATAACAAGTGATCTCCGACAACAACAAGTGATCTCCGACAACAACAACAAGTGATCTCCGACAACAATAACAAGTGATCTCCGACAACAATAACAAGTGATCTCCGACAACAATAACAAGTGATCTCCGACAACAACAAGTGATCTCCGACAACAACAACAAGTGATCTCCGACAACAACAACAAGCGATCTCCGACAACAACAACAAGTGATCTATGACAACAACAACAAGTGATCTCCTACATTAACAACAAGTGATCTCCGACAACAATAACAAGTGACATCAAACAGTTATTATAACAGGAAGTTATTGAACAGATGTCACCAGAAAACGTCTGTAGATGGACGTCCTTGATGTCAAGATGACAAGAAGCGAGATAAAGTCTACCTGGTGGATGTCAAGATGACAAGAAGCGAGATAAAGTATACCTGGTGGATGTCAAGATGACAAGAAGCGAGATAAAGTCTACCTGATGGATGTCAAGATGACAAGAAGCGAGATAAAGTCTACCTGGTGGATGTCAAGATGACAAGAAGCGAGATAAAGTCTACCTGATGGATGTCAAGATGACAAGAAGCGAGATAAAGTCTACCTGGTGGATGTCAAGATGACAAGAAGCCATATAAAGTCTACCTGGTGGATGTCAAGATGACAAGAAGCGAGATAAAGTCTACCTGGTGGATGTCAAGATGACAAGAAGCGAGATAAAGTCTACCTGGTGGATGTCATGGATGTCAAGATGACAAGAAGCGAGATAAAGTCTACCTGGTGGATGTCATGGATGTCAAGATGACAAGAAGCGAGATAAAGTCTACCTGGTGGATGTCAAGATGACAAGAAGCGAGATAAAGTCTACCTGGTGGATGTCATGGATGTCAAGATGACAAGAAGCGAGATAAAGTCTACCTGGTGGATGTCAAGATGACAAGAAGCGAGATAAAGTCTACCTGGTGGATGTCAAGATGACAAGAAGCGAGATAAAGTCTACCTGGTGGATGTCATGGATGTCAAGATGACAAGAAGCGAGATAAAGTCTACCTGGTGGATGTCAAGATGACAAGAAGCGAGATAAAGTCTACATGGTGGATGTCAAGATGACAAGAAGCCAGATAAAGTCTACGTAGTAGATGTCAAGATGACAAGAAGCGAGATAAAGTCTACCTGGTGGATGTCAATATGACAAGAAGCGAGATAAAGTCTACCTGGTGGATGTCAAAATGACAAGAAGCGAGATAAAGTCTACCTGGTGGATGTCAAGATGACAAGAAGCGAGATAAATTCTACCTGGTGGATGTCAAGATGACAAGAAGCGATATAAAGTTTACCTGTTTGATGTCAAGATGACAAGAAGCGAGATAAAGTCTACCTGTTTGATGTACTTCTTGTTTACTCCTAGCTCCCCGGGTTCAGCCTAGTCTTTTCAGTGTCGTTGATGACCCTGCCAAGTTCGTCGCTCTTCAGGTAGAAGTGGTAGCCAAGGTTCAGCTCGGGAATGTCGTAGAAGACAGTGACCACCAGCAGCAACATTGTGATGCCGATCAGAAGGTAAACTGCAACACACATACAATGAACGTACATTACAAATTATGTACAAGTGATGAAGTCTGTATCAATGAGACAATAATCATCACTCCTACCCTTGTCCACCACCCCCACCCCACCCCAATCTCCACCAGGCAACTCTCACCTCCCTCGCCCCATCTTAGAGACAATAGGATAATGTCCACTAAGTGTACCATGACCCTCAGGTGTCTTCATACTGCTGCATCAGAGCTCCGTGTCTGACCGTCCAGTGCAAGGTCTGCCACAGCAGCATCCGTTGCCTGGTTTTAGTGTCTACTTCTGTTTTTTGGCAGAGACGTTCGTTTATTGCTGGCCATGGGATTGATGTCTACAGCCAGGCTCGTATGTTTTGGTAGTAAGTTTCATTAGTTTATTTCGCGAACTTTTCGGCGGAGATTGCAGCAGATGACTGCCCAGGACACAGGCAGATGAGCTCCCTATAAGATATCCACAAAGTAAATGGTCAGATCACTCGGACGGGTGTATCAAATTTGTGAAGGTCATATTGCCAAGCATTGCAAAGCTCTAAACAACGAGCTGACTCGCTAGACACAACACAGAGGTTTTAAACAGCGGTCTAAATACAGTGACGACTGCAACGCTCCAGCGCTCACACGACCCTACTACGACACTTCTACGACGCTTCTACGCCGCTATGAACACGTAAATCTGTAAATGCGTTCTGTTGTACGTGCATTTCTTGCATTAAGTTCGCGTGTTGTCATGGACTTGTGTCCCTATATTGTTGGTGTTATTGCATGCAGGATATGTGTCCCTATATTGTTGGTGTTATTGCATGCAGGATGTGTCCCTATATTGTTGGTGTTATTGCATGCAGGATATGTGTCCCTATATTGTTGATGTTATTGCATGCAGGATGTGTGTCCCTATATTGTTGGTGTTATTGCATGCAGGATGTGTGTCCCTATATTGTTGGTGTTATTGCATGCAGGATGTGTGTCCCTATATTGTTGATGTTATTGCATGCAGGATGTGTGTCCCTATATTGTTGGTGATGTTGCATGCAGGACGTGTGTCCCTATATTGTTGGTGATGTTGCATGCAGGATGTGTGTCCCTATATTGTTGGTGTTATTGCATGCATGACGTGTGTCCCTATATTATTGGTGATGTTGCATGCAGGACTTGTGTCCCTATATTGTTGGTGATGTTGCATGCAGGATGTGTGTCCATATATTGTTGGTGTTATTGCATGCAGGATGTGTGTCCCTATATTGTTGGTGATGTTGCATGCAGGATATGTGTCCCTATATTGTTGGTGTTATTGCATGCAGGATGTGTGTCCCTATATTGTTGGTGATGTTGCATGCAGGATGTGTGTCCCTATATTGTTGGTGTTATTGCATGCAGGATGTGTGTCCCTATATTGTTGGTGATGTTGCATGCAGGATATGTGTCCCTATATTTTTGGTGTTATTGCATGCAGGATGTGTGTCCCTATATTGTTGGTGATGTTGCATGCAGGATGTGTGTCCCTATATTGTTGGTGTTATTGCATGCAGGACGTGTGTCCCTATATTGTTGGTGATGTTGCATGCGGGATGTGTGTCCCTATATTGTTGGTGATGTTGCATGCAGGACTTGTGTCCCTATATTGTTGGTGATGTTGCATGGAGGACGTGTGTCCCTATATTGTTGGTGATGTTGCATGGAGGACGTGTGTCCCTATATTGTTGGTGATGTTGCATGCAGGACGTTTGTCCCTATATTGTTGGTGATGTTGCATGCGGGATGTGTGTCCCTATATTGTTGGTGATGTTGCATGGAGGTCGTGTGTCCCTATATTGTTGGTGATGTTGCATGCAGGACTTGTGTCCCTATATTGTTGGTGATGTTGCATGCAGGACGTTTGTCCCTATATTGTTGGTGATGTTGCATGCAGGACTTGTTATTTCGGCTGACATTACAGTCGGGGCAAACAAAACACAATTTTGACAAGAAACTGGAAACTACTGTGGCAGGTTGACATTACTCTTGGCCCCGCATGGCATTTGATATATTACATATTGTGTATCATATATCATATATCGTGTATCGTGTACCATATAGCATGTATCATATATTATATAGTTGTGCCTATCTCATGTTGTTGATAACGAAACAAATGTAATCCCCCCTCCCCATTTCAGAGTTTAGCTGGTCTACGACTATCTCGATTGATGGTTCCACATATCCCGCTACACGCCTATTTATAATGACAGCAGTTGTTATACATAACTACTCTCTGTTACTCAGTCTTAACATATGGATGTGAATCATGGACAATAGGACAACAGACAAGAAAATCACTGGAGTCTGTACAAATGTGGTTTTACAGAAGAATGTTGAGAATACCATGGAAAGCTAAGAAGAGTAATGAAAATATTCTGAAAGAGGTCAAAGCAAAAAAGAGAGCTAATTTCCAATATTAGGAAGAGACAATCATCATTTTTTGGCCATGTAATGAGAAGAGAACAACTGGAATATATTGTAACAGCTGGAAAAATTGAGGAACGAAGAGATAGAGGGAAGCAAAGAGAGAAAATACCAGACAGCTTAAGAGAATGGCTTGGCAGAAGGTCAACAAGAGAAATGATGAATAACTGTCGAGATCGAAAGTTGTAGAGAGACATGATCAACTACGCCAGTAGGCCCGGTACTTGATGATGATGATGACTCTCTGTTAACTATAATATCCAACAAGAGAGTGGAAACGAGGACTAAGTGGAAGGTTGTAGCATTGACGACTGGAGTGATAATCTTCGCGGTGAAGCAGGAAAGTGGTACATGTGTGGCGGATCTAGAGAGCAGGGAAGGTCAACCACAAGGGTAGCCCTGTAGTGTTAAGAAGGAGAGAGAGACAGTGAGAGTGTGTAAGTGTGTGTGAGAGAGAGAGACTACCAGAGGTAAAGTTGTTTAATGTGTTTATGGGATTGCTCTCCCACTCCCCCAGTCACACGGGACACCGCTCCCACTACAATCAATACAGATGACGTTTGTTGTAAAGCATCGATGTATTGTTTACATTCCTAGTTTATTATTTAGGTCAGCTAATCGTATCAGATTTACGCTAATTTACGTGTGTCCAGCATTGTTTAAATGTATCCAGCATTGTTTAAGATCGGGAACGGATTGATCCATCATCTCTAATTAATCAAAGTCAATGTGGTTTCATCTTTGATTCTCATTGGTCTAGTGGTTTCATCTTTGACTCTCATTGGTCTAATGGTTTCATCTGTGACTCTCATTGGCCCAATGCTTTCATCTTTGACTCTCATTGGTCCAATGGTTTCATATGTTATTCTCATTGGTCTAGTGGTTTCATATCTTTGCCTCTCATTGGCCTAGTGGTTTCATCTTGACTCTCATTGGTCTAGTGGTTTCATCCTTGACTCTCATTGGCCTAATGGTTTCATCCTTGACTCTCATTGGTCTAGTGGTTCCATCTTTGACTCTCATTGGTCTAGTGGTTCCATCTTTGACTCTCATTGGTCTAGTGGTTCCATCTTTGACTCTCATTGGTCTAGTGGTTCCATCTTTGACTCTCATTGGTCTAGTGGTTTCATCTTTGACTCTCATTGGCCTAGTGATTCCATCTTTGACTCTCATTGGTCTAGTGGTTTCATCTTTGACTCTCATTGGTCTAGTGATTTCATCTTTGACTCTCATTGGTCTAGTGGTTTCATCTTTGACTCTCATTGGTCTAGTGATTCCATCTTTGACTCTCATTGGTCTAGTGGTTTCATCTTTGACTCTCATTGGTCTAGTGATTTCATCTTTGACTCTCATTGGTCTAGTGGTTTCATCTTTGACTCTCATTGGTCTAGTGGTTTCATCTTTGACTCTCATTGGTCTAGTGGTTTCATCTGTGACTCTCATTGGTCTTATGGTTTCATCTTTGACTCTCATTGGTCTAGTGGTTCCATCTTTGACTCTCATTGGTCTAGTGGTTTCATCTTTGACTCTCATTGGTCTAGTGATTTCATCTTTGACTCTCATTGGTCTAGTGATTCCATCTTTGACTCTCATTGGTCTAGTGGTTTCATCTTTGACTCTCATTGGTCTAGTGATTCCATCTTTGACTCTCATTGTTCTAGTGGTTTCATCTTTGACTCTCATTGGTCTAGTGGTTTCATCTTTGACTGATAGATAGATAAAGAAAGAGTAAATGGAGAGTGAGATAGAAAGGAGTTGAGATGGAGAGGGATTAGGAAAGAGTGAAAGAGAATGAGAACGAGATAGGGAGAGAGAGAGGGGTAGAGAGTGGAGAGAGATAGGGAGAGAGTGAAGGGAAAGAGTGTGACTATGTGTGTACATACAACATCAGAGACCAACAAATAAAGTGCCAGCACTGCGTCAAATACTTACATGTTGTGCCAACTTTGTACAAAGCTCGGTGGGGCTGATCGTACGAATCACCTGTCAATCAAACAGTCAAGATGTACATGACAACACCATAATGACAAGGACAACTATAATGACAGGGACAACTATAATGACAGGGACAACCATAGTGACAGGAACAACCATAATGAATAGGACAACCATAGTGACAGGGACAACCATAATGACAGGGACAACCATAATGACAGGGACAACCATAATGACAGGGACAACCATAATGACAGGGACACCCATAATGACAGGGACAACCATAACGACAGGGACAACTATAACGACAAGGACAACCATAATGACAGGGACAACTATAACAACAGGGACAATCATAATGACAAGGACAACCATAATAACAAGGACAACCATAATGACAAGGACAACCATAATGACAGGGACAACCATAATGATAAGGACAACCATAATGACAGAGACAACCATAATGCCAAGGACAACCATAATGACAGGGACAACCATAACAACAGGGACAACCATAATGACAAGGACAACCATAATAACAGGGACAACCATAATGACAAGGACAACCATAATGGCAGGGACAACCATAATGACAAGGACAACCATAATGACAGGGACAACCATAACAACAGGGACAACCATAATGACAGGGATAACCATAATGACAAGGACAACCATAATGACAGGGACAACCATAATGACAAGGACAACTATAATGACAGGGACAACCATAATGACAAGGACAACCATAATGACAAGGACAACCATAACAACAGAGACAACCATAATGCCAGGGACAACCATAACGACAAGGACAACCATAATGACAGGGACAACCATAATGACAAGGACAAACATAATGACAGGGACAACCATAACAACAGGACAACCATAATGACAGGGACAACCATAACAACAGGGACAACTATAATGAAGATAACAGCAACCATAATATACCTCTCTCTCTCTCTCTGCGATCAAGACTTAATCAAAGTAGGATTCCAGACTCTCTCATGAAATCAGTTGTCTGTTTAAGTGATTCGATTGCCCCATATAGTTTCTCCTCCAGTGAGGTGGGCGTGGACCACATTGCTCTTCTCAGGTCTGTGTACTGGGGGCAATCCTGTAGAACATGTTTTGTAGCCATATTGTCTAGTGTACATAATTATAGTCTGTTAGATCCATTCCGATTGAATACCAGTTAAAACGTTGCACTGTGTTCTGCGCCAGTGGCCCAGTGCATCCGATTTCAGCCAGCATTTTATTAAAGTTTGTTTTCCTTAGCCTTTGATTGTCCCCAGTCTTCCTGCAAGGCAGCAGATTGTCTTTTCTGTTGGGGGATTCTGCCCTTAGATGGTCGGCTCTCCCAGGTTTACGAGCACCATCTGCCCAAGTTTAATGTAGTTATTAGTTGGTCATTAGACCATGACCATCACACATCAAACAACAGACTATAAGTCCCTCATGTCTAAGGCGAACCTCCAGGAGGTACAAATCACCGATGCTGACAAGTCGTGTACGAAACCCCACTCCGTCTTTCAATGATTAGAGTACGACGGTCCTAGGGCTATGCAACTAACGTGATGACGTAGCTCACACAACAATGGCTGCACTCACAAAATCACTGTTACTATAGTAAAAGCAGCCAACAGCGCGCGAAAAGTTGATGCACAATCTCCAAATTGAAAACTGTTACTTACTAGACAGAGCAGAGCTTAGCAAGGAGTTGTACCATGCCAGAAGTTGGCGTCAAACAATTACAACGACGACTTTTGGAAGCACACCACGCGTTGACGTAATTCACATATAACGCTAGGAGGGGAAGGTCGTATTCACAAACTTTTGACTTGACAATGAAGAACAATGAGGTGAGTATAACCTGTCATCATCAGCGAACTTTGCTAACTGGATCAGTTGATTAGCTCAGACGTAGAAAATTACACCGTAGAGCCGAAGCTAATCAGTTCCCTAATGCAACTTCTGCAGCGATCCAGCGAACGGGACCTCATTCCACCATGTTTGGAAACGGAAGTCCATAATGAATATAGCAGCAGCCATAATGAAGATAACAGCAACAATAATGAAGATAACAGCAATCATAATGAAGATAACAGCAATCATAATGAAGATAACAGCAATCGTAATGAAGATAACAGCAACCATAATGAAGATAACAGCAATCATAATGAAGATAACAGCAATCATAATGAAGATAACAGCAATCATAATGAAGATAACAGCAACCATAATGAAGATAACAGCAATCATAATGAAGATAACAGCAACCATAATGAAGATAACAGCAACCATAATTAAGATAAGAGTGATCGCAATCTCCGTTTCTATTGAAAGACAGAACATGCACGGGTAGTTTGAGCCACTTGCTTATAAAACAAGATGAAGAAATAGAAACATCAGAAATAGAAACATCAGAAATAGGAACATCAGAAAAAGAAGAAAGCAGATGTTGAACATATAAGAAGAAAGAAACACGAAGGGAAAAAGAATGCACAAAAAAAGAAGAATTTGACCAAGAAAGAATAATGTTTAGGTCCAGGTTTTAGTTTGGAGTGGGATAAACAAAATAACAAACAAAAGTAAACTGTCAACAATTTTTTAAGTTGAAGACTCAAAGATCATTTGCATACAAGCTGTGATGATGACAACTATGGTTGACATACCGGAGGAGAGATTTAATAATATAAAAACGTGTATCTAATAACAACTGTGCTGTCTCATTTGAATAATTGATCCGGTTTGTGAGATGGTAGAGCAGGGCTGGGTTAGGTGTTGTGTGGTGTTTCTGACAAGTGGTGAACTATGTGAGATGGTAGAACAGTGTCTTGTGTTGTATTGTGTGAACTATATGAGATGGTAGAACAGTGTCTTGTGTTGTATTGTGTGAACTATATGGGATGGTAGAACAGTGTCTTGTGTTGTATTGTGTGAACTATATGAGATGGTAGAACAGTGTCTTGTGTTGTATTGTGTGAACTATATGAGATGGTAGAACAGTGTCTTGTGTTGTATTGTGTGAACTATATGAGATTGTAGAACAGTGTCTTGTGTTGTATTGTGTGAACTATGTGAGATGGTAGAACAGTGTCTTGTGTTGTATTGTGAGAATTATGTGAGATGGTAGAACATTGTCTTGTGTTGTACTGTGTGAACTATGTGAGATGGTAGAACAGTGTCTTATGTTGTATTGTGTGAACTATATGAGATGGTAGAACAGTGTCTTATGTTGTATTGTGTGAAGAATGTGAGATGGTAGAACAGTGTCTTGTGTTGTATTGTGTGAAGAATGTGAGATGGTAGAACAGTGTCTTGTGTTGTATTGTGTGAACTATATGAGATGGTAGAACAGTGTCTTGTGTTGTATTGTGTGAAGAATATGAGATGGTAGAACAGTGTCTTGTGTTGTATTGTGTGAACTATATGAGATGGTAGAAAAGTGTCTTGTGTTGTATTGTGTGAACTATATGAGATGGTAGAACAGTTTCTTATGTTGTATTGTGTGAACTATGTGAGATGGTAGAACAGTGTCTTATGTTGTATTGTGTGAACTATATGGGATGGTAGAACAGTGTCTTGTGTTGTATTGTGTGAAGAATGTGAGATGGTAGAACAGTGTCTTGTGTTGTATTGTGTGAAGAATGTGAGATGGTAGAACAGTGTCTTGTGTTGTATTGTGTGAAGAATATGAGATGGTAGAACAGTGTCTTGTGTTGTATTGTGTGAACTATATGAGATGGTAGAACAGTTTCTTATGTTGTATTGTGTGAACTATGTGAGATGGTAGAACAGTGTCTTATGTTGTATTGTGTGAACTATATGGGATGGTAGAACAGTGTCTTATGTTGTATTGTGTGAACTATGTGAGATGGTAGAACAGTGTCTTATGTTGTATTGTGTGAACTATATGAGATGGTAGAACAGTGTCTTATGTTGTATTGTGTGAGCTACATGAGATGGTAGAACTTTCTCTTGTGTTGTATTGTGTGAACTATATGAGATGGTAGAACAGTGTCTTGTGTTGTATTGTGTGAACTATATGAGATGGTAGAACAGTGTCTTGTGTTGTATTGTGTGAACTATATGAGATGGTAGAACAGTTTCTTATGTTGTATTGTGTGAACTATGTGAGATGGTAGAACAGTGTCTTATGTTGTATTGTGTGAACTATATGAGATGGTAGAACAGTTTCTTATGTTGTATTGTGTGAACTATATGGGATGGTAGAACAGTGTCTTATGTTGTATTGTGTGAACTATATGAGATGGTAGAACAGTGTCTTATGTTGTATTGTGTGAACTATGTGAGATGGTAGAACTGTGTCTTATGTTGTATTGTGTGAACTATGTGAGATGGTAGAACAGTGTCTTATGTTGTATTGTGTGAACTATATGAGATTGTAGAACAGTCTTATGTGTGAAAAATCTCAGAAATCAGAACTGCTGTGGCGATTATTTGTACAATACTTATGACAAAACTAAATATGTGTTGTGTTGTTACTCACAAGGAACATAGTCTCTCAGTCACCATAAATCACTCACCAGAAACATAGTCTCCCAGTCACCACAAGGCACTCACCAGGAACATAGTCTCCCAGTCACCACAAGTCACTCACCAGGAACATAGTCTCCCAGTCACCACAAGTCACTCACCAGGAACATAGTCTCCCAATCACCATAAGTCACTAACCAGGAACATAGTCTCCCAGTCACCACAAGTCACTCACCAGGAACATAGTCTCTCAATCACCACAAGTCACTCACCAGGAACATAGTCTCCCAGTCACCACAAGTCACTCATCAGGAACATAGACTCCCAGTCACTCAACAGGAACATACTCTCCCAGTCACTCACCAGGAACATAGTCTCCCAGTCACCACAAGTCACTCACCAGGAACATAGTCTCCCAGTCACCACAAGTCACTAACCAGGAACATAGTCTCCCAGTCACCACAAGTCACTCACCAGGAACATAGTCTCCCAGTCACCACAAGTCACTCACCAGGAACATAGCCTCCCAGTTACCACAAGTCACTCACCAGGAACATAGTCTCCCAGTCACCACAAGTCAATCACCAGAAACATAATCTCTCAGTCACCACAAGTCACTCACCAGGAACATAGTCTCCCAGTCACTCACCAGGAACATAGTCTCCCAGTCACCACAAGTCACTCACCAGGAACATAGTCTCCCAGTCACCACAAGTCACTCACCAGGAACATAGTCTCCCAGTCACTCACCAGGAACATAGTCTCCCAAGAACAGAGTCTCCCAGTCACCACATGTCACTCACCAGGAACATAGTCTGCCAAGAACATAGTCTCCCAGTCACTACAAGTAACTCACCAGGAACATAGTCTTCCAAGAACATAGTCTTCCAGTCACCACAAGTCACTCACCAGGAACATAGTCTCCCAGTCATTCACCAGGAACATAGTCTCCCAAGAACATAGTCTCCCAGTCACCACAAGTCACTTACCAGGAACATAGTCTCCCAAGAACATAGTCTCCCAGAAACCACAAGTCACTCACCAGGAACATAGTCTCCCAAGAACATAGTCTCCCAGTCACCACAAGTCACTCACCAGGAACATAGTTTCCCAGTCACCACAAGTCATTCACCAGGAACATAGTCTCCCAAGAACATAGTCTCCCAGTCACCACAAGTCACTCACCAGGAACATAGTCTCCCAAGAACATAGTCTCCCAGTCACCACAAGTCACTCACCAGGAACATAGTCTCCCAAGAACATAGTCTCCCAGTAACCACAAGTCACTCACCAGGAACATAGTCTCCCAAGAACATAGTCTCCCAGTCACCACAAGTCACTCACCAGGAACATAGTCTCCCAGTCACCACAATTCACTCACCAGGAACATAGTCTCCCAGTCATTCACCAGGAACATAGTCTCCCAAGAACATAGTCTCCCAGTCACCACAAGTCACTTACCAGGAACATAGTCTCCCAAGAACCTAGTCTCCCAGTAACCACAAGTCACTCACCAGGAACATAGTCTCCCAAGAACATAGTCTCCCAGTCACCACAAGTCACTCACCAGGAACATAGTCTCCCAGTCACCACAAGTCATTCACCAGGAACATAGTCTCCCAAGAACATAGTCTCCCAGTCACCACAAGTCACTCACCAGGAACATAGTCTCCCAAGCACATAGTCTCCCAGTCACCACAAGTCAC
The DNA here is from genome assembly GCA_032433765.1 of Megaustenia siamemsis. Classification (NCBI taxonomy): domain Eukaryota; kingdom Metazoa; phylum Mollusca; class Gastropoda; order Stylommatophora; family Ariophantidae; genus Megaustenia; species Megaustenia siamemsis. The sequence goes on along the minus strand of JAVIAB010000050.1, from coordinate 83,528,904 downwards.
TCACCAGAAACATAGTCTCCCAAGAACATAGTCTCCCAGTCACCACAAGTCACTCAGCAGGAACATAGTCTCCCAAGAACATAGTCTCCCAGTCACCACAAGTCACTCACCAGGAACATAGTCTCCCCAGAACATAGTCTCCCAGTCAACACAAGTCACTCACCAGGAACATAGTCTCCCAAGAACATAGTCTCCCAGTCACCACAAGTCACTCACCAGGAACATAGTCTCCCAAGAACATAGTCTCCCAGTCACCACAAGTCACTCACCAGGAACATAGTCCCCCAATCCTATTGTAGACAACGATATGAAGCAGTAGTAGAAGCCGTCCAGATAGTTCCAGTTGGGTTCCAGTGCAGCAAAGATGGCGGCCGGGATGAGCATGAAGAAAACAAGATGGATGCCGAGGAGAATAACAAGGTGGAGCACCTGAATATGGAAGACCTTTGGAGCAAATGCAGAAAATATCACATTCACTTCTAATTCACATCACTTCTAATTCATATCACATTTCATTCACATACAATTATCATTCATTTCTAATTCACATCGTGTATTGTTGCAACGGTTGTGTAGAATTTATCGTGGTGGGTCACCTATATTGAGCATTGTTCTTAGTGTTGGATCTCTCTGTACCAAACATTACAAAAGAGTACCGTTTGATCATACAATATGTCACATAAGTGTCTTAGTTCATACATCACTGGCTTCTCTACATTATCTTGTCCAGTTATGTATATGTCCAACATTTTTTGTACAATAACTTACTTATAAATTCATGTTTATTGTACAGTATCTTACATAGATGTCCCAATTTATTGTACAGTACCTTTCATAGATGTCCCAACTTATTGTACAGTACCTTATATAGATGACCCAACTTATTGTATAGTACCTTATATAGATGTCCCAACCTATTTAACAGTACCTTACATAGATGTCCCAATTTATTGTACAGTACCTTATATAGTTGTCCCAACCTATTGTACAGTACCTTACATAGATGTCCCAACTTATTGTACACAACCTTACATAGATGTCCCAATTTATTGTACAGTACCTTATATAGATGTCCCAACTTATTGTACAGTCCCTTATATAGATGTCCCAACTTATTGTACAGTACCTTATATAGATGTCTCAACTTATTGTACACTACCTTACATAGATGTCTCAACTTATTGTACACTACCTTACATAGATGTCTCAACTTATTGTACACAACCTTACATAGATGTCTCAACTTATTGTACACAACCTTACATAGATATCTCAACTTATTGTACACAACCTTACATAGATGTCCCAACTTATTGTACACAACCTTACATAGATGTCTCAACTTATTGTACACTACCGTACATAGATGTCTCAACTTATTGTACACTACCGTACATAGATGTCCCAACTTATTGTACACAACCTTACATAGATGTCCCAACTTATTGTACACTACCTTACATAGATGTCTCAACTTATTGTACACTACCTTACATAGATGTCCCAACTTATTGTACACTACCTTACATAGATGTCTCAACTTATTGTACACAACCTTACATAGATGTCCAACTTATTGTACACAAACTTACATAGATGTCTCAACTTATTGTACACAACCTTACATAGATGTCTCAACTTATTGTACACTACCGTACATTTATGGCTCAACTTATTGTACACTACCTTACATAGATGTCTCAACTTATTGTACACAACCTTACATAGATGTCTCAACTTATTGTACACAACCTTACATAGATGTCCACATTTATTGTATAGTACCTTATATAGATGTCCCAACTTATTGTACAGTACCTTATATGATGTCTCAACTTATTGTACACAACCTTACATTGATGTCTCAACTTATTGTACACTACCTTACATATATGTCTCAACTTATTGTACACAATCTTACATAGATGTCTCAACTTATTGTACACACCCTTACATAGATGTCTCAACTTATTGTACACACCCTTACATAGATGTCCCAACTTATTGTACACTACCGTACATAAATGTCCTAACTTATTGTACACTACCTTACATAAATGTCCCAACTTATTGTACACTACCTTACATAGATGTCCCAACTTATTGTACAGTACCTTACATAGATGTCCCAACTTATTGTACACTATCTTACATAGATGTCCCAACTTATTGTACAGTACCTTACATAGATGTCCCAACTTATTGTACACTACCTTACATAGATGTCCCAACTTATTGTACAGTACCTTACATAGATGTCCCAACTTATTGTACACTACCTTACATAGATGTCCCAACTTATTGTACAGTACCTTACATAGATGTCCCAACTTATTGTACACTACCTTACATAGATGTCCCAACTTATTGTACACTACCTTACATAGATGTCTCAACTTATTGTACACAACCTTACATAGATGTCCCAACTTATTGTACACAATCTTACATAGATGTCCCAACTTATTTTACAGTACCTTACATAGATGTCCCAACTTATTGTACAGCCAATAGAGGAGGTGCCTGGTAGGTATCATCAGCCTCTCGACACACGCTGAGAAGAGCACCAACGTGAGTGGGATGCCCAGGATAGCAAAGAATATACTGAATGCCTTGCCAGCATCCGACAGGGGTGTAACTCTACCGTAGCCTGCAAATATTCACACATGAAGCTGAGCAAACAACAACAAACATCAACAAACATCAACAAACAACAGCAAACATCAACAAACAACAACAAACAACAACAAACATCAACAAACATCAACAAACAACTGATTTGTTTTATTTCATCTGACTTTAAACTCAGTGTAAGATCAACTCAGAACGAAGTTTGTGTGTGGCCTGTTATTGAACCTTCTACTAGAGACTTCGTAACATTTCTGTGTTTGCCACTTTTGCTGCAGGCAGTGACGAACTGATCGTGCTGTTGTTGTTTGTTGAAAGAACGTGCTGGCACCACGATAATATCAAGTTCGCTTGTGCTTGTTTTGATCTGATTAATTTGTTGTGTGTTTAATAATCACAGACATAGACATGTGCCTGCCTGTCACAGAGCAACACTGTTTCTTACTTGTGGCTTTTGAACGGGAAATTGGAATCTCAAGTCAGCAAGAGAATTGTTTGTGATCTAGAGAACATGTAGAGGGTGACTGTAGTCTGAGGTTTAGAGATGAGAAGTGTGGTAGAGCGTGTCCCTACCCGAGGACCACATACAACGATCCGCAAGGAGTCGTGGGTCATCATACGTGGTTGTGTGTGTTGATGTGTGTGTGTGTGTTGATGTATGTGTGTTGATGTGCGTGTGTTGGTGTGTGTGTGTTGATGTGTGTGTGTTGGTGTGTGTTGATGTATGTGTGTTGATGTGCGTGTGTTGGTGTGTGTGTGTGTTGATGTGTGTGTGTTGATGTATGTGTGTTGATGTGCGTGTGTTGGTGTGTGTGTGTTGATGTGTGTGTGTATGTGTGTGTGTTGGTGTGTGTTGATGTATATGTACACAAATAAAGGTAAAACAAGTTTTCTTTACTTTGAAATAAAAACGAGATTCTCTAGTCACCTCAACTTTCTCTGTACCTGTCTCTGCCAACACGTCCTCCCTCACTAGCCACCTCAACTTTCTCTGTACCTGTCTCTGCCAACACGTCCTCCCTCACTAGCCACCTCAACTTTCTCTGTACCTGTCTCTGCCTACACGTCCTACCTCACTAGCCACATCAAATTTCTCTGTACTTGTCTCTGCCAACACGTCCTCCCTCACTAGCCACCTCAACTTTCTCTGTACCTGTCTCTGCCTACACGTCCTACCTCACTAGCCACCTCAACTTTCTCTGTACTTGTCTCTGCCAACGCGTCCTCCCTCACTAGCCACCTCAACTTTCTCTGTACTTGTCTCTGCCAACACGTCCTCCCTCACTAGCCACCTCAACTTTCTCTGTACCTGTCTCTGCCAACACGTCCTCCCTCACTAGCCACTTCAACTTTCTCTGTACCTGTCTCTGCCTACACGTCCTACCTCACTAGCCACTTCAACTTTCTCTGTACCTGTCTCTGCCAACACGTCCTCCCTCACTAGCCACTTCAACTTTCTCTGTACCTGTCTCTGCCAACACGTCCTCCCTCACTAGCCACTTCAACTTTCTCTGTACCTGTCTCTGCCTACACGTCCTACCTCACTAGCCACTTCAACTTTCTCGGTACCTGTCTCTGCCAACACGTCCTACCTCACTAGCCACCTCAACTTTCTCTGTACCTGTCTCTGCCTACACGTCCTACCTCACTAGCCACTTCAACTTTCTCGGTACCTGTCTGTGCCAACACGTCCTACCTCACTAGCCACTTCAACTTTCTCTGTACCTGTCTCTGCCTACACGTCCTCCCTCAATGTTTCGAAACGAAGTTCCAGCCCCCATGTAGGACCTTCGTTCCAGCCCCCATGTAGGACCTTCGTTCCAGCCCCCATGTAGGACCTTCGTTCCAGCCCCCATGTAGGACCTTCGTTCCAGCCCCCATGTAGGACCTTCGTTCCAGCCCCCATGTAGGACCTTCGTTCCAGCCCCCATGTAGGACCTTCGTTCCAGCCCCCATGTAGGACCTTCGTTCCAGCCCCCATGTAGGACCTTCGTTCCAGCCCCCATGTAGGACCTTCGTTCCAGCCCCCAGTTAGGACCTATCAACCATATCGATATTAGACATTGTGAGCGTATAGACCTTCCATGTGGCCTGCAGCGTAGCTTTGCCGTCATTACTAGCCACCAACGTTCACTCCCACATCTGGACACTCAACCTATCTTTGCCGTCATTACTAGCCACCAACGTTCACTCCCACATCTAGACACTCAACCTATCTTTGCCGTAATTACTAGTCACCAACGTTCACTCCCACATCTCGACACTCAACCTATCTTTGCCGTCATTACTAGTCACCAACGTTCACTCCCACATCTCGACACTCAACCTATCTTTGCCGTCATTACTAGTCACCAACGTTCACTCCCACATCTCGACACTCAACCTATCTTTGCCGTCATTACTAGCCACCAACGTTCACTCCCACATCTCGACACTCAACCTATCTTTGCCGTCATTACTAGTCACCAACGTTCACTCCCACATCTGGACACTCAACCTATCTTTGCCGTCATTACTAGCCACCAACGTTCACTCCCACATCTGGACACTCAACCTATCTTTGCCGTCATTACTAGCCACCAACGTTCACTCCCACATCTGGACACTCAACCTATCTTTGCCGTCATTACTAGTCACCAACGTTCACTCCCACATCTAGACACTCAACCTATCTTTGCCGTCATTACTAGCCACCAACGTTCACTCCCACATCTCGACACTCAACCTATCTTTGCCGTCATTACTAGCCACCAACGTTCACTCCCACATCTCGACACTCAACCTATCTTTGCCGTCATTACTAGCCACCAACGTTCACTCCCACATCTCGACACTCAAATGTTCTCGCTTGACTCCGCCCTTAGGAAACCCTCCAGGTTATCTTTAACCCGTCAGATCATCCATGTCATAGATTCTGCTACCACTTCCTCTCTAACCACCATCAGACTAAACTGCTGCCCTGCACCCAACTACCCACCACCTTCTATTTCTTCAGGATCGCCTGACCCCAACTCAGGGGTTACCCACTGACCTTTCCGTATCTGTCCGCAGTAAAAGCTTGAGAACTAGTCCCACTCCGTCCCACTAGTGACAGCCATCAACGCCTCCATAATCCACATTCCTACTTCTGTACATCGTGCTAAAAGCTCTATTTCCACCTCTTTTTTATTTGTTACCTCTTTTTCTCTTCTTCCTTCTTGTCACCTATATCCTCTCTCTCTCTCTCTCTCTCTCTCTCTCTCTCTCTCTCTCTTTCTCTTTTACTCTTCTTCCCGTCTATGGGACACTTCCTTTCATTTTAAAAAATTGTTTACTGTTTGGTTGTTTTGGTCTCATTAAATCCTACCTGCCTATATTGTCTTTTAATCTTTTAACCAGCCTCTACGAAAATCCTGTCTTTCCCGCCATTTTTTAGATCTGCGTAGTTGTTGTGTATTCTAACTCGGAAATTTGTGTTTAGTACGTATTGTTTGTTATACCAGATAAAGGCTTTTGCCGAAAAGTTGTAGCTTGTCTTGTCTGAACTTGTCTTGTCTTGTCGTGTCTTGTCTTGTTTTGACCTGCCTTGTCTTGTCTTAACTTGTCTTGTCTTGTCGTGTCTTGTCTTGTTTTGACTTGTCTTGTCTTGTCTTGTCTTATCTTGTCTTGTCTTGTTGTGTCTCGTCGTGTCGTGTCTTGTCTTGTCTTGTCGTGTCTAATTTTCTCTTGTCTTGTTGTATATTGTCTTGTCGTGTCTTGTCTTATTTTGTTTTTGTCTTGTCTTGTGGTGTCTTGTCGGGTCTTGTGTTATCTTGTCTTGTCGTGTCTTGTCTTCTCTTGTCTTGTCGTGTCGTGTCTTGTCTTGTCTTGTCTTGTCATATCGTGTCTTCTCTTCTCTTGTTGTGTCGTGTCCTGTCTTGTCTTGTCTTGTCGTATCGTGTCGTGTCTTGTCGTGTCTTGTCTTGTCGTGTCTTATCGTATCTTGTCTTGTTTGTCTTGTCTTGTCGAGTCTTGTATTCCCTTGTCTCGTCGTGTCCTGTCTTGTCTTGTCGTGTCGTGGCGTGTCTTGTCTTGTCTTGTCGTGCCCTGTCTTGACTTATCTTGTCTTGTCGTGTCCTGTCATGTCTACTCTTGTCTTGTCGTGTCCTGTCTTGTTTTGTCGTGTCGTGTCTTGTTTTGTCTTGTCTTGGGTCTTTTCTTGTATTGTCTTGTCTTGTCTTGTCATGTCTTGTCGTGTCTTCTCTTGTCTTGTCTTGTATGTATTGTCGTGTCGTGTCTTGTTTTGACTTGTCTGTCGTGTCTTGTTTTCTCTTGTCTTGTCATGTCTTGTCGCGTCTTATATTGTCTTGTCGTGTCTTGTCTCCTCTTGTCTTGTCGTGTCTTACCGTGTCTTGACTTATCTTGTCTTGTCGTGTCCTGTCATGTCTACTCTTGTCTTGTCGTGTCCTGTCTTGTTTTGTCGTGTCGTGTCTTGTTTTGTCTTGTCTTGGGTCTTTTCTTGTATTGTCTTGTCTTGTCTTGTCATGTCTTGTCGTGTCTTCTCTTGTCTTGTCTTGTATGTATTGTCGTGTCGTGTCTTGTTTTGACTTGTCTGTCGTGTCTTGTTTTCTCTTGTCTTGTCATGTCTTGTCGCGTCTTATATTGTCTTGTCGTGTCTTGTCTCCTCTTGTCTTGTCGTGTCTTACCGTGTCTTGTCTTCTCTTGTCTTGTCGTGTCTCGTTTTGTCTTGTAGTGTCTTGTCTTGTTTTGTTTTGTCGTGTCTTCTCTTGTCTTGTCGTGTCTTCTCTTCTCTTGTCTTGTCTTCTCTTGTCTTGTCTTGTCGTGTCTTCTGTTGTCTTGTCGTGTCATGTCATGTCTTGTCGTGTCTTCTCTTCTCTTGTCTTGTCGTGTCTTGTCTTGTCGCATCTTGTCTTGTCTTGTCGTGTCATGTCTTGTCGTGTCTTCTCTTGTTGTGTCTTGTCTTGTGGTGTCTTGTCTTGTCTTGTCGTGTCTTGTCTTGTAGTGTCTCCTCTTGTCTTGTCGTGTGTTCTCTTGTCTTGTCGTGTCGTGTCTTGTCTTGTCGCATCTTGTCTTGTCTTGTCGTGTCATGTCTTGTCGTGTCTTCTCTTGTTGTGTCTTGTCTTCTGGTGTCTTGTCTTGTCTTGTCGTGTCTTGTCTTGTCTTGTCGTGTCTTCTCTTGTCTTGTCGTGTCATGTCTTGTCGTGTCTTCTCTTCTTTTGTCGTGTCTTGTCTTGTGGTGTCTTGTCTTGTCTTGTCGTATCTTCTCTTGTCTTGTCGTGTCTCGTCTTGTCTTGTCTCGTCATGTCGTGTCTTGTCTTGTCGTGTCTTCTCTTGTCTTGTCTTGTCGTGTCATGTCTTGTCGTGTCTTCTCTTCTCTTGTCTTGTCGTGTCTTGTCTTGTCGCATCTTGTCTTGTCTTGTCGTGTCATGTCTTGTCGTGTCTTCTCTTGTTGTGTCTTGTCTTGTGGTGTCTTCTCTTGTCTTGTCGTGTGTTCTCTTGTCTTGTCGTGTCGTGTCGTGTCTTGTCTTGTCGTGTCTTCTCTTGTCTTGTCGTGTCTTCTCTTGTCTTGTCGTGTGTTCTCTTGTCTTGTCGTGTCGTGTCGTGTCTTGTCTTGTCGTGTCTTCTCTTGTCTTGTCGTGTCTTCTCTTGTCTTGTCGTGTCATGTCTTGTCGTGCCTTCTCTTCTTTTGTCGTGTCTTGTCTTGTGGTGTCTTGTCTTGTCTTGTCGTATCTTCTCTTGTTTTGTCGTGTCTCGTCTTGTCTCGTCTTGTCTTGTCTTTCCGTTATTTGAGCTGATCAGTACTATTTTATGTTTATTTTTGTTTGTTTAAGGCAGCTCTACACAATGTCTGCAATGTGCTTGATAACATAATATCAACTTTGTGATTGATGACAATAATATCAAATTTGTGATTAATGACAATAATATCAAATTTGTGATTAATGACAATAACATCAACTTTGTTATGATGACAATAATATCAACTTTGTGATTGATGACAATAATATCAACTTTGTGATTGATGACAATAACATCAATTTTGTGATTGATGACAATAACATCAACTTTGTGATTGATGACAATAACATCAACTTTGTGATTGATGACAATAACATCAACTTTGTGATTGATGACAATAACATCAACTTTGTGATTGATGACAATAACATCAACTTTGTGATTGATGACAATAATATCAAATTTGTGATTAATGACAATAACATCAACTTTGTTATTGATGACAATAACATCAACTTTGTGATTGATGACAATAACATCAACTTTGTGATTGATGACAATAACATCAACTTTGTGATTGATGACAATAACATCAACTTTGTGATTGATGACAATAACATCAACTTTGTGATTGATGATAATAATATCAACTTTGATAATGGAGAAATTATGCGCTTTGAAAATGAAAACACTTATAGCTTTGTGAATGGTGACATAACATCAGCTTTGTGAATTGTGACATAACATCAGCTTTGTGAATGGTGACATAACATCAGCTTTGTGAATGGTGACATAACATCAGCTTTGTGAATGGTGACATAACATCAGCTTTGTGAATAAAGACAATAAAGCAAATACAGTTACCTATGGTAGTGACGATTGTGCTGGCGAAGAACAAGGCCTGACCAAAGCTCCAGTTGGGCTCTGACTGCGAGACATTCTTGACCGCGGACACGCCCCTGGTGGCAGCATCAACAACGTCAACAATAAACTTCTCCAGGTCTTCGTCTGTGACGTCAGGAAAACATCACATCATTGGATGTAGGCAGTAGTGGTGGCAATAACATATTGGATGTAGGCAGTAGTGGTGGCAATAACATATTGGATGTAGGCAGTAGTGGTGGCAATAACATATTGGATGTAGGCAGTAGTGGTGACAATAACATATTGAATGTAGGCAGTAGTGGTGGCAATAACATATTGGATGTAGGCAGTAGTGGTGGCAGTAACATATTGGATGTAGGCAGTAGTGGTGGCAATAACATATTGGATGTAGGCAGTAGTGGTGGCAATAACATATTGGATGTAGGCAGTAGTGGTGGCAATAACATATTGGATGTAGGCAGTAGTGGTGGCAATAACATATTGGATGTAGGCAGTAGTGGTGGCAAAAACATATTGGATGTAGGCAGTAGTGGTGGCAATAACATATTGGATGTAGACAGTAGTGGTGGCAATAACATATTGGATGTAGGCAGTAGTGATGGCAATAACATATTGGATGTAGGCAGTAGTGGTGGCAATAGCATATTGGATGTAGGCAGTAGTGGTGGCAATAACATATTGGATGTAGGCAGTAGTGGTGGCAATAACATATTGGATGTAGGCAGTAGTGGTGGAAATAACATATTGGATGTAGGCAGTAGTGGTGGCAATAACATATTGGATGTAGGCAGTAGTGGTGGCAATAACATATTGGATGTAGGTAGTAGTGGTGGCAATAACATATTGGGTGTAGGCAGTAGTATTGCCAATAACATATTGGATGGTGGTAGTAGTGGTGGCAATACCATATTGGATGTAGGTAGTAGTGGTGGCAATAACATATTGGGTGTAGGCAGTAGTGGTGAAAATAACATAATGGATATCGGCAGTAGTGGTGGCAATAACATATTGGATGTAGGCAGTAGTGATGGCAATAACATATTGGATGTAGGAAGTAGTGGTGGCAATAACATATTTGATGTAGGTAGTAGTGGTGGCAACAACATAGTGGATGTAGGTAGTAGTGGTGGTAACAACATAGTTGATGTAGGTAGTAGTGGTGGCAACAACATAATGGATGTAGGTAGTAATGGTGGTAACAACATTTTGGATGTATGTAGTAGTGGTGGTAACAACATATTGGATGCAGGTAATAGTGGTGGTAATAACATATTGGATGTAAGCATTAGTGGTGGTAACAACATATTGGATGTAGGTAATAGTGGTGGTAATAACATATTGGATGTAGGCAGTAGTGGTGGTAACAACTTAATGGATGTAGGCAATAGTGGTGGCAATAACATTTTGAATGTAGGCAGTAGTGGTGCAACAACATAATAGATGTAGGCAGTAGTGGTGGCAACAACATAGTGGATGTAGGTAGTAGTGGTGGCAACAACATAGTGGATGTAGGCAGTAGTGGTGGCGACAACATAGTGGATGTAGGCAGTAGTGGTGGCGACAACATAGTGGATGTAGGCAGCAGTGGTGGCGACAACATAGCGGATGTAGGCAGTAGTGGTGGCAAAAACATAAGTGGATGGGATGTAGGCAGCAGTGGTGGCAATAATATAATGGATGTAGGTAGTAGTGTTGGCAACAACATAGTGGATGTAGGCAGTAGTGGTGGCAACAACATAGTGGATGTAGGCAGTAGTGTTGGCAACAACATAGTGGATGTAGGCAGTAGTGGTGGCAACAACATAGTGGATGTATGCAGTAGTGGTGGCAAAAACATAGTGGATAGGATGTAGGCAGCAGTGGTGGCAACAATGTAATGGATGTAGGCAGTAGTGGTGGCAACGACATATTGGATGTAGGCAGTAGTGGTGGCAACAACATAGTGGATGTAGGCAGTAGTGGTGGCAAAAACATAGTGGATAGGATGTAGGCAGCAGTGGTGGCAACAATGTAATGGATGTAGGCAGTAGTGGTGGCAACAACATAGTGGATGTAGGCAGTAGTGGTGGCAACAACATAGTGAATGTAGGCAGCAGTGGTGGCAACAATATAATGGATGTAGGTATTAGTTGTGGCAACAACATAGTGGATGTAGGCAGCAGTATTGGCAATAACATATTGAATGTAGTATTAGTGTGGGCAACAACATAATCGATGTAGGTAGTGGTGGTGGCAACAACATAGTGGATGTAGGTAGTAGTGGTGGCAACAACATAGTGGATGTAGGTAGTAGTGGTGGCAACAACATAGTGGATGTAGGTAGTAGTGGTAGCAACAACATATTGGATGTAGGTAGTAGTGGTGGCAACAACATAGTGGATGTAGGTAGTGGTGGCGGTAACAACATAATGGATGTAGTTAGTGGTGGCGGCAACAACATATTTGGTGTAGGTAGTAGTGGTGGTAACAACATATTTGATGTAGGTAGTAGTGGTGGTAACAACATATTTGATGTAGGTAGTAGTGGTGGTAACAACATATTTGATGTAGGTAGTAGTGGTGGTAACAACATATTTGATGTAGGTAGTAGTGGTGGCAACAACATAGTGGATGTAGGTAGTAGTGGTGGTAACAAAATAGCGGATGTAGGTAGTAGTGGTGGCAACAACATAGTGGATGTAGGTAGTAGTGGTGGTAACAAAATAGCGGATGTAGGTAGTAGTGGTGGCAACAACATAGTGGATGTAGGTAGTAGTGGTGGTAACAACGAATGAAGGAGAGCAGAAAAGATTTAATAAAAGAGAGAGAGAGTAGAATAGATTAAAGAGAGAGAGAGTAGAATAGATTAAAGAGAGAGAGAGAGAGTAGAAAGGATGAAGGAGAGAGAGTAGAATAGATTAAAGAGAGAGAGAGTAGAAAAGATGAAGGAGAGAGAGTAGAATAGATTAGAGAGAGAGAGTAGAAAGGATGAAGGAGAGAGAGTTGAAAAGATGAAGGAGAGAGAGAGAGAGTACAAAAGATGAAGGAGTGTGAGAGCGTACAAAAGATGAAGGAAGAAGAGTAGAAAAGATAAAGGGGAGAGAGTAGAAAATGTCTGATGATAGAGAGAGATGTGAGAGACTATTTGTGATCGTCTCAAAATGTCTGAGTGGTCATGAGGTGCAAGTGTTGCTGTCTGGCTGTCAACATGAACCTCGTCTGAGTGGTCACCAGGTGCAAGTGTTGCTGTCTGGCTGTCAACATGAACCTCGTCTGAGTGGTCACCAGGTGCAAGTGTTGCTGTCTGGCTGTCAACATGAACCTCGTCTGAGTGGTCATGAGGTGCAAGTGTTGCTGTCTGGCTGTCAACATGGATCTCGTCTGAGTGGTCATGAGGTGCAAGTGTTGCTGTCTGGCTGTCAACATGAACCTCGTCTGAGTGGTCATGAGGTGCAAGTGTTGCTGTCTGGCTGTCAACATGGACCTCGTCTGAGTGGTCACCAGGTGCAAGTGTTGCTGTCTGGCTGTCAACATGGATCTCGTCTGAGTGGTCGTCAGGTGCAAGTGTTGCTGTCTGGCTGTCAACATGGACATCGCCTGAGTGGTCATGAGGTGCAAGTGTTGCTGTCTGGCTGTCAACATGGACATCGCCTGAGTGGTCATGAGGTGCAAGTGTTGCTGTCTGGCTGTCAACATGGATCTCGTCTGAGTGGTCATGAGGTGCAAGTGTTGCTGTCTGGCTGTCAACATGGATCTCGTCTGAGTGGTCACCAGGTGCAAGTGTTGCTGTCTGGCTGTCAACATGGATCTCGTCTGAGTGGTCATGAGGTGCAAGTGTTGCTGTCTGGCTGTCAACATGGATCTCGTCTGAGTGGTCACCAGGTGCAAGTGTTGCTGTCTGGCTGTCAACATGGACCTCGCCTGAGTGGTCACCAGGTGCAAGTGTTGCTGTCTGGCTGTCAACATGGATCTCGTCTGAGTGGTCACCAGGTGCAAGTGTTGCTGTCTGGCTGTCAACATGGATCTCGTCTGAGTGGTCATGAGGTGCAAGTGTTGCTGTCTGGCTGTCAACATGGATCTCGTCTGAGTGGTCATGAGGTGCAAGTGTTGCTGTCTGGCTGTCAACATGGATCTCGTCTGAGTGGTCATGAGGTGCAAGTGTTGCTGTCTAGCTGTCAACATGGATCTCGTCTGAGTGGTCATCAGGTGTAACTGTTGCTGTCTGGCTGTCAACATGGACCTCGCCTGAGTGGTCGTCAGGTGTAAGTGTTGCTGTCTGGCTGTCAACATGGACCTCGCCTGAGTGGTGGTCAGGTGTAACTGTTGCTGTCTGGCTGTCAACATGGACCTCGTCTAAGTGGTGGTCAGGTGTAAGTGTTGCTGTCTGGCTGTCAACATGGATCTCGTCTGAGTGGTCGTCAGGTGTAAGTGTTGTTGTCTGGCTGTCAACATGGACCTCGCCTGAGTGGTCGTCAGGTGTAAGTGTTGTTGTCTGGCTGTCAACATGGACCTCGCCTGAGTGGTCGTCAGGTGTAAGTGTTGCTGTCTGGCTGTCAACGTGGACCTCGCCTGAGTGGTCGTCAGGTGTAAGTGTTGCTGTCTGGCTGTCAACGTGGACCTCGCCTGAGTGGTCGTCAGGTGTAAGTGTTGCTGTCTGGCTGTCAACGTGGACCTCGCCTGAGTGGTCACCAGGTGTAAGTGTTGCTGTCTGGCTGTCAACATGGACCTCGTCTGAGTGGTCACCTGGTGCAAGTGTTGCTGTCTGGCTGTCAACATGAATCTCTTTATTTTTATTTTAATGTTATGTGTTAACTGGAGCTGACAGTAAACGAGATGACGTCACGGACAGACCGACCCGTGACCACCCTGTTTTGTCAGCAAAAATAGTCTCTGGGATGATTGCTGTTATTCATGAAATAGATTTGTCTGGTCTATAAGCTGCTGTTGCCAGCCGCTTCGAGTAACGGACTGTTATAAATCAACGTCGGAGCTATGGTTTGGTTCATACCAACAACAGAGTTCAGGCACTAGCAAACAGACATATAGGCGTGTAGACAGACTTAGAATCTTACAAACATATCTTCGTCTTCTTCTTTCCTTCCTCATCTGCCTTTCAGCGTCGAGGGGCGATATAATTTGCGGTCTTTTGCTCTTCTGTTCGCCTCTGCTGCTGTTATGTTTCCTAGTGCTTCTAATATTCCATCGACCCATCTTTTTCGTGGTCGACCCTTGGGTCTGGTGTTCTCACAACGTTTGTTGAAAGCTCGTTGTGTTGTATTTTGATCTTTCTACCTTGTCACGTGGTCAAAACATTTTATCGGTTGTTTCCCCATATATTCTATGGCGGGGACTATTCCTAGCTTTTTTCTCAGTTCTTCATTTCTGATCTTATCTCTCAGACTGTTTCCTGTCATTCGTCTAAAACATTTCATCTCTTTAGAGGTTATTTTACTTATTGTTCTTGCATCTAGGGTCTAGGTCTGGCATTGGTAGCACAACGTTGAGATGAGGATTGTATTGTATCGTATCATCATTTTCGGGAGGACGCGAACTTCCATGGTATATGGTGGATAGGCGGCAGGAACCATTGAAGGCTATGTCTGAAAAGTGTTCCTTCTTGCAGTTTCCTCATATTCCAAGTCCGGCTTGTTGCAGGAGCTACTGAGTTAAATGCTCTGTGCACACCGTGAGCTGTGTGTCTCGTCCGTTTTGATCCTGCTTCGATATCCCGCTTGTTTACGATGAATGATGATATCGTATGACAGGGAACAGTTGGCTGTGTTTACTTTCTGCGTGGTTTCGCCTTATGTCTTCTGGCGTGTGCTGAGACTGCTACGATGGGGACTACAGTTACCTTTCTTTGTTTGGGAGATGAGTTAGTAATTCGGATGATTCCACTGGCACGGGCGGTTGAGCAATTATGGATTTTAATTCGTTTGCAGTGATACCGAGGCCTTCCATAACCAATAACCAATAACAATTGTATCGTCTTGTCTATATGTTTGCCACACACATATAGACAGACGAAACAGCAGACATATAGGCATGTAGACAGACTTAGAATCTCACAAACATTCAGACAGGCATAACAACAGACATATGGGCATGTAGACAGTTTTATAATAAAAAAATAGACAGACAAACAGAACAACAGACATATAGGCATGTAGACAGACTTAGAAACATCAGTTTATACATACAGACAGAACTACAGACATAAACATGTAGACAGATCTGCAACCACAAATGCGCAATGACAGACAAAATAACAGACATATAGGTATGTATACAGCTCTTTAGTCATGCGTACTGA
The DNA here is from genome assembly GCA_032433765.1 of Megaustenia siamemsis. Taxonomy (NCBI): domain Eukaryota; kingdom Metazoa; phylum Mollusca; class Gastropoda; order Stylommatophora; family Ariophantidae; genus Megaustenia; species Megaustenia siamemsis. The sequence continues at coordinate 83,513,381 of JAVIAB010000050.1, read as the reverse complement.
CAAGCAAAACAACATACATATAGACATATAGGCAGACATAATTATTCGCGCATTTAAAGCAGACAGACAAAATAACAGACATGTAGACAGACATATAATTATTTGTGCATTCAACCAGACCGATAAAACAACATACATATAGGCACAGACATATAAACATCCGAGCATTCAAATAACAGACAAAATAAAAGACATATATGCAGACATATAATTATTGGTGCATTCAAACATAGCGATAGAACAGTAAACATATAGACATGTAGACAGACATATAAACAATGGTACAGACAGACATATAAACAACCGTACATACAAACAGACAGACATATAAACAATCGTACATACAAACAGACAGATATATAAACAACCGTACATACAAACAGACAGACATAAAAACAACCGTACATACAAACAGACAGACATAAAAACAACCGTACATACAAACAGACAGACATATAAACAATCGTACATACAAACAGACAGATATATAAACAACCGTACATACAAACAGACAGACATAAAAACAACCGTACATACAAACAGACAGACATATAAACAATCGTACATACAAACAGACAGACATATAAACAATCGTACATACAAACAGACAGACATATAAACAACCGTACATACAAAGTGACAGACATAAACAACTGTACATACAAACAGACAGACAGACATACAAACATACAGACATTCAAACACTAAAAAAAATACTAAGAAACGAAGATTCAAAGAAAGGTTAAAGTGAAGATTCAAAGAAAGGTTAAAGTGAAGATTCAAAGAAAGGTTAAAGCGAAGATTCTAAGAAAGGTTAAAGTGAAGATTCAAAGAAAGGTTAAAGCGAAGATTCAAAGAAAGGTTAAAGCGAAGATTCAAAGAAAGGTTAAAGTGAAGATTCAAAGAAAGGTTAAAGTGAAGATTCAAAGAAAGGTTAAAGTGAAGATTCAAAGAAAGGTTAAAGTGAAGATTCAAAGAAAGGTTAAAGTGAAGATTCAAAGAAAGGTTAAAGCGAAGATTCAAAGAAAGGTTAAAGTGAAGATTCAAAGAAAGGTTAAAGCGAAGATTCTAAGATAGGTTAAAGTGAAGAATTAAAGATAGGTTAAAGCTCACGCTACGGATCAGAAGAGCCAGGATTTGATCCCCAGTTGTGATTAAACTGTTAAGACCGACAAAGCTTCGAGGTTCAACAAGCCGCTAAAAATGTGTACCACAAATTCGTTTGTGGAAAGTAAAGGGCGACCACAACACACACACTGACGCTTATAGCCATCTAACCAGAAACTTGATGTTTGTCACGACAGATGTGGTCATCTAACCCACAAACTTGATGTTTGTCACGATAGATGTGGTCATCTAACCCACAAACTTGATGTTTGTCACGACAGATGTGGTCATCTAACCCACAAACTTGATGTTTGTCACGACAGATGTGGTCATCTACAGCAGCAATTACTGTCTATTTCCAGCAACATCGCCGCCACACAACAACAACTATTTCCAGCAACATCGCCACCATACAACAACAACTATTTCCAGCAACATCGCCGCCACACAACAACAACTATTTCCAGCAACATCGCCGCCACACAACAACAACTATTTCCAGCAACATCGCCACCATACAACAACAACTATTTCAATCAACATCGCCGCCACACAACAACAACTATTTCCAGCAACATCGCCACCATACAACAACAACTATTTCCAGCAACATCGCCACCATACAACAACAACTATTCCCAGCAACATCGCCACCATACAACAACAACTATTCCCAGCAGCATCGTCACCATACAACAACTATTTCCAGCAACATCGCCACCATACAACAACAACTATTTCCAGCAACATCGCCACCACACAATAACAACTATTTCCAGCAACATCGCCACCATACAACAACTATTTCCAACAACATCGCCACCATACAACAACAACTATTCCCAGCAACATCGCCACCATACAACAACAACTATTTCCAGCAACATCGCCACCACACAATAACAACTATTTCCAGCAACATCGCCACCATACAACAACTATTTCCAACAACATCGCCACCATACAACAACAACTATTCCCAGCAACATCGCCGCCATAGAACAACAACTATTCCCAGCAACATCGCTACCATACAACAACAACAACTATTTCCAGCAACATCGCCACCACACAACAACAACTATTCCCAGCAACATCGCCGCCATACAACAACAACTATTTCAATCAACATCGCCACCACACAACAACAACTATTTCCAGCAACATCGCCACCATACAACAACAACTATTCCCAGCAACATCGCCGCCATACAACAACAACTATTCCCAGCAACATCGCCACCATACAACAACAACTATTCCCAGCAACATCGCCGCCATACAATAACAACTATTTCTAGCAACATCGCCACCATACAACAACAACTATTTCCAGCAACATCGCCACCATACAACAACAACTATTCCCAGCAACATCGCCGCCATACAACAACAACTATTCCCAGCAACATCGCCGCCATACAACAACAACTATTCCCAGCAACATCGCCGCCATACAATAACAACTATTTCTAGCAACATCGCCACCATAGAAACAACAACTATTTCTAGCAACATCGCCACCATACAACAACAACTATTCCCAGCAACATCGCCGCCATACAACAACAACTATTTCTAGCAACATCGCCACCATACAACAACTATTCCCAGCAACATCGCCACCATACAACAACAACTATTTCTAGCAACATCGCCACCATACAACAACTATTTCCAGCAACATCGCCACCATACAACAACAATTATTCCCAGCAACATCGCCACCACACAACAACAACTATTCCCAGCAACATCGCTACCATACAACAACAACTATTTCCAGCAACATCGCCACCACACAACAACAACTATTCCCAGCAACATCGCCACCACACAACAACAACTATTCCCAGCAACATCGCCACCACACAACAACAACTATTCCCAGCAACATCGCTACCATACAACAACAACTATTCCCAGCAACATCGCTACCATACAACAACAAAAACTATTTCCAGCAACATCGCCGCCATAGAGCAACAACTATTCCCAGCAACATCGCCACCATACAACAACAACTATTTCCAGCAACATCGCCACCATACAAGAACAACTATTTCTAGCAACATCGCCACCATACAGCAACAACTATTTCCAGCAACATCGCCACCATACAACAACAACTATTTCAAGCAACATCGCCACCATACAACAACAACTATTTCCAGCAACATCGCCACAATACAATAACAACTATTTCCAGCAACATCGCCACCATACAACAACAACTATTTCCAGCAACATCGCCGCCATACAACAACAACTATTCCCAGCAACATCACCACCATACAACAACAACTATTTCTAGCAACATCGCCGACATACAACAACTACTTATACCAACATCGCCACCACACAACAACAACTATTTCTAGCAACATCGCCGACATACAACAACAACTACTTATACCAACATCGCCACCACACAACAACAACTATTTCCAGCAACATCGCCGCCATACAACAACAACTATTCCCAGCAACATCGCCACCATACAACAACAACTATTCCCAGCAACATCGCCACCATACAACAACAACTATTTCTAGCAACATCGCCACCATACAACAACAACTATTTCCAGCAACATCGCCACCATACAACAACTATTTCTAGCAACATCGCCACCATACAACAACAACTATTTCTAGCAACATCGCCACCATACAACAACAACTATTTCCAGCAACATCGCCACCATACAACAACAATTATTCCCAGCAACATCGCCACCACACAACAACAACTATTCCCAGCAACATCGCTACCATACAACAACAACTATTCCCAGCAACATCGCTACCATACAACAACAACTATTTCCAGCAACATCGCCACCACACAACAACAACTATTCCCAGCAACATCGCCACCACACAACAACAACTATTCGCAGCAACATCGCCACCACACAACAACAACTATTCCCAGCAACATCGCTACCATACAACAACAACTATTCCCAGCAACATCGCTACCATACAACAACAACAACTATTTCCAGCAACATCGCCACCACACAACAACAACTATTCCCAGCAACATCGCTACCATACAACAACAACTATTTCCAGCAACATCGAGACCATACAACAACAACTATTTCCAGCAACATTGCCACCATACAAGAACAACTATTTCCAGCAACATCGCCACCACACAACAACAACTATTCCCAGCAACATCGCTACCATACAACAACAACTAATCCCAGCAACATCGCCACCATACAACAACAACTATTCCCAGCAACATCGCCACCATACAACAACAACTATTTCTAGCAACATCGCCACCATACAACAACAACTATTTCCAGCAACATCGCCACCATACAACAACAACTATTTCCAGCAACATCGCCACCATACAACAACAACTATTTCCAGCAACATCGCCACCATACAACATTCATTTGAAGTGCGTGTCCACCCCCAAAGACCCATTGATGATGTTTTCTATTTAGAAATTGCCGAGTTTTGTAAACATCTCCGAGTTTCTGTGTTGGGACCGTTAATTCTTTGTCAAGAATATTTGTTTAGTCTGCAACTTGTGTGCGGTCCGGCTGTTTCTCAAATAGGTTGGGACTGTGGTTGTCCTGGCTGTGATTTCGATTGGTTGCACATTTGACAGGACAGAGCTCGTGCCAGCCTCGTGAGCTGTGTGTGCGATGACGTGCTAGACGATGTTTGAACAACTTATTGCTGTGAAATCTGCTTCTTTGTCTCTCCTATTTGCCTTCCAGCGTCGAGGGGAGATTGGCGGTCTTTGTCTCTCCTATTTGCCTTCCAGCGTCGAGGGGAGATTGGCGGTCTTTGTCTCTCCTATTTGCCTTCCAGCGTCGAGGGGAGATTGGCGGTCTTTGTCTCTCCTATTTGCCTTCCAGCGTCGAGGGGAGATTGGCGGTCTTTGTCTCTCCTATTTGCCTTCCAGCGTCGAGGGGAGATTGGCGGTCTTTGTCTCTCCTATTTGCCTTCCAGCGTCGAGGGGAGATTGGCGGTCTTTGTCTCTCCTATTTGCCTTCCAGCGTCGAGGGGAGATTGGCGGTCTTTGTCTCTCCTATTTGCCTTCCAGCGTCGAGGGGAGATTGGCGGTCTTTGTCTCTCATATTTGCCTTTCAGCGTCGAGGGGAGATTGGCGGTCTTTGTCTCTCATATTTGCCTTTCAGCGTCGAGGGGAGATTGACGGTCTTTGTCTCTCCTGTTTGCCTTTCAGCGTCGAGGGGAGATTGGCGGTCTTTGTCTCTCCTGTTTGCCTTTCAGCGTCGAGGGGAGATTGGCGGTCTTTGTCTCTCCTGTTTGCCTTTCAGCGTCGAGGGGAGATTAACGGTCTTTGTCTCTCCTATTTGCCTCTGCTGCTGTTGTTTCCTACTGTTTGCGGGGTTATTCAAAGCTTTTTCTCAATTCTGATCTTATCTCTCAAGCTGTTTCCTGTCATTTGTCTGACACATTTCATCTCGGTGGAGGGTACTTTTCTTATTCTGCTTGCATTTAGGGTCCAGGTCTGGCATTGGTAGCACAGCGTTGGGATGAAGATTGTATTGTATTGAGTGTCCCTTTTGCCTCTAGAGTTATTTCCCTGTTGGACAATAGTGGTGACTTGGTTTCATTGTCTACAAAATATTTTCATCAAGAAGTTGAAAGATGGTATAAGAGAGTTAACAGCGTGTCTACATCGGGCTGTGGTCATAAGAGTGTTAACTACTTGTCTAGATCGTGAAGTGGTCATAAGAGTGTTAACAAAACGCAAATCTACCTCGCTCTGACGAGACCAACAAGACATAACCGAAAGATTTGAGAAACAACATTACAAACGAGACATGAGGTTGCGGCACACCTCCACCTCCACCCCCACCCCCACCCCTACAAACATTTCTCTCACGCTTTCCGATTTGTCGCCACTGCTTAACACCCCCTCCACATAATGGGAGACGATGGTGTAGGGAACGGTGTCAGTAGATGAGGGAGACAGAACGCTTTATGATGGGAGATGATGGTGTAGGGGACGGTGTCAGTAGATGAGGGAGACAGGACGCTTCATGATGGGAGATGATGGTGTAGGGAACGGTGTCAGTAGATGAGGGAGACAGAACACTTCATGATGGGAGATGATGGTGTAGGGGACGGTGTCAGTAGATGAGGTAGACAGGACACTTCATAATGGGAGATGATGGTGTAGGGGACGGTGTCAGTAGATGAGGGAGACAGGACACTTCATGATGGGAGATGATGGTGTAGGGGACGGTGTCAGTAGATGAGGGAGACAGGACACTTCATGATGCGAGATGATGGTGTAGGGGACGGTGTCAATAGATGAGGGAGACAGTACACTTCATGATGGGAGATGATGGTGTAGGGAACGGTGTCAATAGATGAGGGAGACAGGACACTTCATGATGGGAGATGATGGTGTAGGGAACGGTGTCAATAGATGAGGGAGACAGGACACTTCATGATGGGAGATGATGGTGTAGGGGACGGTGTCAGTAGATGAGGGAGACAGGACACTTCATGATGGGAGATGATGGTGTAGGGGACGGTGTCAGTAGATGAGGGAGACAGGACACTTCATGATGGGAGATGACGGTAAAGGGAATGTGTCAATAGATGAGGGAGACTGGACATTTCAATATGGGAGATGATGGTGTAGGGACAGGTGTCAGTAGATGAGGGAGACTGGACGCTTCATGATGGGAGATGATGGTGTAGGGGACGGTGTCAGTAGATGTGGTAGACAGGACACTTCATGATGGGAGATGACGGTGTAGGGAATGTGTCAATAGATGAGGGAGACTGGACATTTCAATATGGGAGATGATGGTGTAGGGACAGGTGTCAGTAGATGAGGGAGACTGGACGCTTCATGATGGGAGATGATGGTGTAGGGGACGGTGTCAGTAGATGAGGGAGACAGGACACTTCATGATGGGAGATGATGGTGTAGGGGACGGTGTCAGTAGATGAGGGAGACAGGACACTTCATGATGGGAGATGATAGTGTAGGGAACGGTGTCAGTAGATGAGGGAGACAGGATACTTCATGATGGGAGATGATGGTGTAGGGAACAGTGTTAGTAGAAGAGGCTCATTTAAACGCTGAAGGACACAATCGGTGCAGTGGAAGACAAGGCAGCTCAAATATTTGTTGTATTGAGACGTCACATGAGTTTAAGATACAGGACAAATACTTATTGTAAAGCGACAAGGCAAATACATATTGTAAAGCGACAAGACAAATACATATTGTAAAGTGACAAGACAAATACTTATTGTAAAGCAACAAGAAAAAATACTTATTGTAAAGAGACAAGCCAAATACTTATTGTAAAGCGACAAGACAAATATTTATTGTAAAGCATCAAGAAAAAATACTTATTGTAAAGAGACAAGACAAATACTTATTGTAAAGTGATAAGACAAATAGTTATTGTAAAGCGACAAGACAAATATTTATTGTAAAGTGACAAGACAAATACTTATTGTAAAGCGATAAGACAAATACTTATTGTAAAGAGACAAGACAAATACTTATTGTAAAGCGACGAGATAAATACTTAGTGTAAAGAGACAAGACAAATACTTATTGTAAAGCGACAAGACAAAATACTTATTGTAAAGCGACAAGACAACTAGCTATTCTTCAGAGATAATGACGAGCAAAGAGAAGCGAATATCTCCTACCCGTCAAGCATTTGTTCCTCTCCAGAAAGTTTTGTCTGCGGGCCCTAAGGCTCACAACCATCCTGTTCTCCTGCTCGGCCTCCATGAGCATGAAGATGATCGCCCCAAGACTCAGGTAGCCCACGAAGAGTGCCAGGTGGGTGAGGAGGCGGCAGAGTGGCTGCGTGGCGTACCACACCAGCCCAGGACGTGACACCATGCTAAGATCAACCGACCTAGCAAGAACACACAATCTCCGTGCAAACAGACAACTAGTGTGACGTTTCCTGTCACGGTCTCCAAGACTAGCACGCCCCTACTTCTACAGTTTCATCAACAAAATATCTCATTCAACATATCAAAGTCTCCTCAAATTGGATTGTTGCCAGCCTGATCTTCATCAACAGGTCATCTCTAGTGACTGGCTCCGATATCTTCAACTCCTAATATTTCATTTGTGTCGACTTGCATATTTCCAAAATCGAACTCTTTAATTTAACATTGTGTGTAACTCCTAACTCTATTATTGTAACACAATATTCAACTCCTAACTCTATTATTGTAACACAATATTTAACTCCTAGCTCTATTAATGTAACACAATGTATAACTCCTAACTCTATTAATGTAACTCAATATACACTCGGTCTACCTCCTCTCCACCTCTATACACTCAGCATACATCCTCTCCACTTCTATACACTCAGCATGCATCCTCTCCACTTCTATACACTCAGCATACATCCTCTCCACCTCTATACACTCAGCATACATCCTCTCTACTTCTATACACTCAGCATACATCCTCTCCACTTCTATACACTCAGCATACATCCTCTCTACTTCTATACACTCTGTCTACATCCTCTCTACTTCTATACACTCTGTCTACATCCTCTCCACTTCTATACACTCAGCATACATCCTCTCCACTTCTATACACTCTGTCTACATCCTCTCCACTTCTATACACTCAGCATACATCCTCTCCACTTCTATACACTCAGCATACATCCTCTCCACTTCTATACACTCAGCATACATCCTCTCTACTTCTATACACTCTGTCTACATCCTCTCTACTTCTATACACTCTGCCTACATCCTCTCCACTTCTATACACTCAGCATACATCCTCTCCACTTCTATACACTCAGCATACATCCTCTCTACTTCTATACACTCTGCCTACATCCTCTCCACTTCTATACACTCTGTCTACATCCTCTCCACTTCTATACACTCTGTCTACATCCTCTCTACTTCTATACACTCTGTCTACATCCTCTCCACTTCTATACACTCTGCCTACATCCTCTCCACTTCTATACACTCAGCATACATCCTCTCTACTTCTATACACTCAGCATACATCCTCTCTACTTCTATACACTCAGCATACATCCTCTCTACTTCTATACACTCAGCATACATCCTCTCTACTTCTATACACTCAGCATACATCCTCTCCACTTCTATACACTCAGCATACATCCTCTCTACTTCTATACACTCAGCATACATCCTCTCCACTTCTATACACTCAGCATACATCCTCTCTACTTCTATACACTCAGCATACATCCTCTCCACTTCTATACACTCTGCCTACATCCTCTCCACTTCTATACACTCTGTCCACATCCTGTCCATTTCTATACACTCTGTCTACATCCTCTCCACTTCTATACACTCTGTCTACATCCTCTCTACTTCTATACACTCTGCCTACATCCTCTCTACTTCTATACACTCTGTCTACATCCTCTCTACTTCTATACACTCTGTCTACATCCTCTCTACTTCTATACACTCTGTCTACATCCTCTCTACTTCTATACACTCTGTCTACATCCTCTCTACTTCTATACACTCTGTCTACATCCTCTCTACTTCTATACACTCTGTCTACATCCTCTCCACTTCTATACACTCTGTCTACATCCTCTCTACTTCTATACACTCAGCATACATCCTCTCCACTTCTATACACTCAGCATACATCCTCTCCACTTCTATACACTCAGCATACATCCTCTCTACTTCTATACACTCTGCCTACATCCTCTCTACTTCTATACACTCTGTCTACATCCTCTCCACTTCTATACACTCTGTCTACATCCTCTCTACTTCTATACACTCTGTCTACATCCTCTCCACTTCTATACACTCTGTCTACATCCTCTCTACTTCTATACACTCTGTCTACATCCTCTCCACTTCTATACACTCTGTCTACATCCTCTCTACTTCTATACACTCTGTCTACATCCTCTCTACTTCTATTCACTCTGTCTACATCCTCTCTACTTCTATACACTCTGCCTACATGCTCTCTACTTCTATTCACTCTGTCTACATCCTCTCTACTTCTATTCACTCTGTCTACATCCTCTCTACTTCTATACACTCTGCCTACATGCTCTCTACTTCTATACACTCTGTCTACATCCTCTCCACTTCTATACACTCTGTCTACATCCTCTCTACTTCTATACACTCTGCCTACATGCTCTCTACTTCTATTCACTCTGTCTACATCCTCTCTACTTCTATACACTCTGCCTACATCCTCTCTACTTCTATTCACTCTGTCTACATCCTCTCTACTTCTATACACTCTGTCTACATCCTCTCTACTTCTATTCACTCTGTCTACATCCTCTCTACTTCTATACACTCTGTCTACATCCTCTCTACTTCTATACACTTTGTCTACATCCTCTCTACTTCTATACACTCTGTCTACATCCTCTCTACTTCTATACACTCTGTCTACATCCTCTCTACTTCTATACACTCTGCCTACATGCTCTCTACTTCTATACACTCTGCCTACATGCTCTCTACTTCTATACACTCTGTCTACATGCTCTCTACTTCTATACACTCTGCCTACATGCTCTCTACTTCTATACACTCTGCCTACATGCTCTCTACTTCTATACACTCTGTCTACATGCTCTCTACTTCTATACACTCTGTCTACATGCTCTCTACTTCTATACACTCTGCCTACATCCTCTCTACTTCTATACACTCAGCATACATCCTCTCCACTTCTATACACTCAGCATACATCCTCTCTACTTCTATACACTCAGCATACATCCTCTCCACTTCTATACACTCTGCCTACATCCTCTCCACTTCTATACACTCTGTCCACATCCTGTCCATTTCTATACACTCTGTCTACATCCTCTCTACTTCTATTCACTCTGTCTACATCCTCTCTACTTCTATACACTCTGCCTACATCCTCTCTACTTCTATACACTCTGTCTACATCCTCTCCACTTCTATACACTCTGCCTACATCCTCTCCACTTCTATACACTCTGCCTACATCCTCTCCACTTCTATACACTCTGCCTACATCCTCTCCACTTCTATACACTCTGCCTACATCCTCTCCACTTCTATACACTCTGCCTACATCCTCTCCACTTCTATACACTCTGCCTACATCCTCTCCACTTCTATACACTCTGCCTACATCCTCTCCACTTCTATACACTCTGCCTACATCCTCTCTACTTCTATACACTCTGCCTACATCCTCTCCACTTCTATACACTCTGCCTACATCCTCTCCACTTCTATACACTCTGCCTACATCCTCTCCACTTCTATACACTCTGCCTACATCCTCTCCACTTCTATACACTCTGTCTACATCCTCTCCACTTCTATACACTCTGTCTACATCCTCTCTACTTCTATACACTCTGCCTACATCCTCTCCACTTCTATACACTCTGTCTACATCCTCTCCACTTCTATACACTCTGCCTACATCCTCTCCACTTCTATACACTCTGCCTACATCCTCTCTACTTCTATACACTCTGTCTACATCCTCTCTACTTCTATACACTCTGCCTACATCCTCTCTACTTCTATACACTCTGTCTACATCCTCTCTACTTCTATACACTCTGCCTACATCCTCTCCACTTCTATACACTCTGTCTACATCCTCTCTACTTCTATACACTCTGCCTACATCCTCTCCACTTCTATACACTCTGCCTACATCCTCTCTACTTCTATACACTCTGTCTACATCCTCTCTACTTCTATACACTCTGCCTACATCCTCTCTACTTCTATACACTCTGTCTACATCCTCTCTACTTCTATACACTCTGCCTACAGCCTCTCCACTTCTATACACTCTGTCTACATGCTCTCTACTTCTATTCACTCTGCCTACATCCTCTCTACTTCTATTCACTCTGCCTACATCCTCTCTACTTCTATACACTCTGTCTACATCCTCTCTACTTCTATTCACTCTGCCTACAGCCTCTCCACTTCTATACACTCTGTCTACATCCTCTCTACTTCTATTCACTCTGCCTACATCCTCTCTACTTCTATTCACTCTGCCTACAGCCTCTCCACTTCTATACACTCTGTCTACATCCTCTCTACTTCTATTCACTCTGTCTACATCCTCTCTACTTCTATACACTCTGCCTACATCCTCTCCACTTCTATACACTCTGCCTACATCATCTCCACTTCTATTCGCCCTGGCTACACTTTCACTACATCCTCTCCACTTCTATTCGCCCTGGCTACACTTTCCCTACATCAATTTACTATATTCTCCCCATTAATCTCAATAATAATATAAATCATGACAACTTTTGTAACGTTATATTTCCACTGACCTCAATGGGTTTATGTGATAAAGCTCTCTGGGACAACATTTTACACGTGGACGGAAATACTACTTTGACTACAAACATGTGCTGTCTTGGCAAGGAAGACGAGCTAGGTCACAATTAACGATGTGGTCCCACATATTTAAGTGTTGAGAACATATGTGCTGAATCGCAAGGTGTGAAACACGGTGTAACGCAAATCATGACTCAAACAATGGAGAAGAAGAGGAAGTAAAGAGCCAGCAGAGCTCAATATTTGCAGCATTTTGTATCAGCTACCTCCATGATAACCGGTAATTCCAGCGCGTGATATCTTGACGTATCCCATCTCATAAAAAACATACAGACGTACAGACGTACAGACGTACAGACGTACAGACGTACAGACGTACAGACGTACAGACGTACAATATGCGGGTCTTTGGTCGATCAACGAGCAATGAAGTTTATGTTACATGAGAACAGTGTAGGATATAAGGAAACATAAGTCATTATTGTTGACTGAATGACGTGTCCGTCAAGTGATTGAACAGCGAGCGAGAACACCGCAGCCACACATCCACTAGTACTTGAGAGTCTTATCAATTGTCCTGACAACATCAGTTTCACTGTTTCATAACACTTCTACTCTCATCAAAGTTCTAATCTCATCAAAGTTCTACTGTCATCAAAGTTCTAATCTCATCAAAGTTCTACTGTCATCAAAGTTCTAATCTCATCAAAGTTCTAATCTCATCAAAGTTCTAATCTCATCAAAGTTCTACTGTCATCAAAGTTCTAATCTCATCAAAGTTCTACTGTCATCAAAGTTCTAATCTCATCAAAGTTCTACTGTCATCAAAGTTCTAATCTCATCAAAGTTCTACTGTCATCAAAGTTCTAATCTCATCAAAGTTCTACTGTCATCAAAGTTCTAATCTCATCAAAGTTCTACTGTCATCAAAGTTCTAATCTCATCAAACTTCTAATCTCATCAAAGTTCTACTGTCATCAAAGTTCTAATCTCATCAAAGTTCTACTGTCATCAAAGTTCTACTCTCATCAAAGTTCTAATCTCATCAAAGTTCTAATCTTGTCATAGTTCTACTCTCATCAAAATTCCAATCTCACCAACGTTCTACTCTCGTCAAAGTTCTACTCTCATCAAAGTTCTAATCTCATCAAAGTTCTAATCTCATCAAAGTTCTAATCTCATCAACGCTCTACACTCATCAAAGTTCTACTATCATCAAAGTTCTACTCTCATCAAAATCTACTCTCAACAAAGTTCTACTCTCATCCTAGTTCTACTCTCAACAAAGTTCTACTCTCAATAAAGTTCTACTCTCAGCAAAGTTCTAATCTCATCATAGTTCTAATCTCATCAAAGTTCTAATCTCATCAACGTTCTACTCTCATCAAAGTTCTAATCTCATCAACGCTCTACACTCATCAAAGTTCTAATCTCAGAAAAGTTCTACTCTCATCAAAGTTCTACTCTCATCAAAGTTATATTCTCAACAAAGTTCTACTCTCAACAAAGTTCTACTCTCATCAAAGTTCTACTCTCATCAATGGGACTAGAGTATACAGCGAATCCATGTGGAAAAATTACAAACAGCTCCTGCCTTTTGTTCCGCTATGTGGGGGCATTTCAGAAAATGACAAATATCTTATGCAACAAATCTATGTCAATAGAAATGGGAAAGAGAGTTCATCGGTGCTATATAGAATCAATTCTGACCTATGGAAGCGAGTCATGGACAGTAGACAAACAAATGAAAAGACGATTAGAGGCCACAGAGATGGGATTTCTCAGAAGAATGTTGAAAGTTCCCTGGACAGCTAAAAAGACCAATGAGGAAGTTCTCAAAGAGGCCAACACAAAAAGGGAGCTCTTAAAAAAAAACAGAAAAAAGCAATCAACATTTTTTGGGCACATCATGAGAAGAGGAAAGTTGGAGTACTTGGTCACAACTGGCAAAATAAAAGGAAAGAGAGATAGCGGACGACAAAGAGATGTGTCAATGTCCACAGAGAGAGCCAATCAAAGAGATGTGTCAATGTCCACAGAAAGAGCCAATCAAAGACATGTGTCAATGTCCACAGAGAGAGCTAATCAAAGAGATGTGCCAAACCTCAGAGAGCCAATCAAAGAGATGTGCCAAACCTCAGAGAGCCAATCAAAGAGATTTGCCAAACCTCTGAGAGCCAATCAAAGAGATATGCCAAACTTCAGAGAGCCAATCAAAGGGATGTGCCAAACCTCAGAGAGTCAATGAGATGTGTCAAACCTCAGAGAGCCATCAAAGAGATGTGTCAAACCTCAGAGAGCCAATCAAAGGGATGTGCCAAACCTCAGATAGCCACTTAAAGAGATGTGCCAAACCTCAGAGAGCCAATCAAAGGGATATGCCAAACCTCAGAGAACCAATCAAAGAGATGTGTCAAACCTCAAAGAGCCAATCAAAGAGATATGCCAAACCTCAGAGAGCCAATCAGAGGGATGTGCCAAACCTTAGAGTGCCAATCTTAGAGATGTGTCAAACCTCAGAGAGCCAATGAAAGAGATATGCCAAACCTCAGCAAGTCAATAAAAGAGATTTGCCAAATCTCCGAGAACCAATCAAAGAGATATGCCAAACCATAGAGAGCCAATCAAAGAGATATGCCAAACCTTAGAGAGCCAATCAAAGAGATATGCCAAACCTTAGAGAGCCAATCAAAGAGATGTGTCAAACCTCAGAGAGCCAATCAAAGAGATATGCCAAACCTCAGAGAGCCAATCAGAGGGATGTGCCAAACCTTAGAGTGCCAATCTTAGAGATGTGTCAAACCTCAGAGAGCCAATGAAAGAGATATGCCAAACCTCAGCGAGTCAATAAAAGAGATGTGCCAAATCTCCAAGAACCAATCAAAGAGATATGCCAAACCATAGAGAGCCAATCAAAGAGATATGCCAAACCTTAGAGAGCCAATCAAAGAGATATGCCAAACCTTAGACAGCCAATCAAAGAGATATGCCAAACCTTAGAGAGCCAATCAAAGAGATGTGCCAAACTTTAGAGAGCCAATCAAAGAGATATGCCAAACCTCAGAGAACCAATCAAAGAGACATGCCAAACCTTAGAGAGCCAATCAAAGAGATATGCCAAACCATAGAGAGCCAATCAAAGAGATATGCCAAACCTTAGAGAGCCAATCAAAGAGATGTGCCAAACTTTAGAGAGCCAATCAGAAAGATATGCCAAACCTTAGAGAGCCAATCAAAGAGATGTGCCAAACCTTAGAGAGCCAATCAAAGGCATGTGCCAACATACAAACGTTGTCTTTTGATTATTTCATGAAACAAATGCCAACGACACCAGAAAGAACATAAATGTGTACACACACTTCAGACAGAGCTCAACAATATCTAGTGTTACTTCACAAAATCATCACATTCATTGAAGTACCGCCCACCTCCCCCCTTCCACCTCCACCCAGGCGCATCGCTACGACCCAATCGATACCGGCGCAGCAGTAAACCTGTCTTGGTGGATGTAATCGAAGCGCAGGCTCACCTACCGCTAACACCTGCTGCAGGAATGACAGCTTTAACTCATCGATGCTCGCTGATAGTCGATTCTTAACGCACCGACTAAACAGTCTCTTATGTTAGCCTCCCACGCCCTCTCAATCTGTCCGTCAAACATTGCTTCTGACAAAACGTTCTGTAACTGCCTGACAGGGGCCCCTCTCGCTATGTGGCGTGTATGCATGTATGGATGTATGGATGTATGCATGTATGGATGTATGGATGTATGGATGTATGGATGTATGAATGTATGAATGTATGGATGTATGGATGTATGGATGTATGGATGTATGAATGTATGGATGTATGCATGTATGCATGTATGGATGTATGGATGTATGGATGTATGGATGTATGAATGTATGCATGTATGCATGTATGGATGTATGGATGTATGAATGTATGGATGTATGCATGTATGGATGTATGGATGTATGGATGTATGAATGTATGGATGTATGCATGTATGCATGTATGGATGTATGGATGTATGAATGTATGGATGTATGCATGTATGCATGTATGGATGTATGGATGTATGGATGTATGAATGTATGGATGCATGGATGTATGGATGTATGGATGTATGTATGTATGCATGTATGGATGTATGGATGTTTGTTTGTTGTTGGGATCACCATCACTGCACACCGGACGAACCCATAGGTGCCCCGATATCCTCCTGGATAATCTCGAGAACATTCGAGGAGAATCCTGACCCACGTGCACGAACTCCATAGCACGGCCTGGGATCCACTGTGTGGGGGTGTTTTTGATGACAATTGGCCCCGGGAGCGGCCATATTTATGACCTACTCTTTGAAGTAGTTCTCCTGTCAACATTTCGTTAGTTCTCCTGTCAACTTTTCATTAGTTCTCCTGTCAAACTTTTGTTAGTTCTCCTGTCAACGTTTCATTAGTTCTTTTGTCAACTCCCGCTCAATCTCTAGCAGGCATGACGTCACCGCATTTCACATTTTATCTGCGGAAAATATGTTTTTGATGTTTGTGTTACTGGGAGAAAGCTGTTTTTGATGTTTGTGTTACTGGGAGAAAACTGTTTTTGATGTTTGTGTTACTGGGAGAAAACTGTTTTTGATGTTTGTGTTACTGGGAGAAAACTGTTTTTGATGTTTGTGTTACTGGGAGGAAACTGTTTTTGATGTTTGTGTTACTGGGAGAAAACTATTTTTGATGTTTGTGTTACTGGGAGAAAACTGTTTTTGATGTTTGTGTTACTGGGAGAAAACTGTTTTTGATGTTTGTGTTACTGGGAGAAAACTGTTTTTGATGTTTGTGTTACTGGGAGGAAACTGTTTTTGATGTTTGTGTTACTGGGAGAAAACTGTTTTTGATGTTTGTGTTACTGGGAGAAAACTGTTTTTGATGTTTGTGTTACTGGGAGAAAACTGTTTTTGATGTTTGTGTTACTGGGATAAAACTGTTTTTGATGTTTATGTTACTGGGAGAAAACTGTTTTTGATGTTTGTGTTACTGGGAGAAAACTGTTTTTGATGTTTGTGTTACTGGGAGAAAACTGTTTTTGATGTTTGTGTTACTGGGAGAAAACTGTTTTTGATGTTTGCGTTACTGGGAGAAAACTGTTTTTGATGTTTGTGTTACTGGGAGAAAACTGTTTTTGATGTTTGCGTTACTGGGAGAAAACTGTTTTTGATGTTTGTGTTACTGGGAGAAAACTGTTTTTGATGTTTGTGTTACTGGGAGAAAACTGTTTTTGATGTTTGTGTTACTGGGAGAAAACTGTTTTTGATGTTTGTGTTACTGGGAGAAAACTGTTTTTGATGTTTGTGTTACTGGGAGAAAACTGTTTTTGATGTTTGTGTTACTGGGACAAAACTATTTTTGATGTTTATGTTACTGGGAGAAAACTATTTTTGATGTTTATGTTACTGGGAGGAAACTATTTTTGATGTTTATGTTACTGGGAGGAAACTATTTTTGATGTTTATGTTACTGGGAGGAAACTATTTTTGATGTTTATGTTACTGGGAGGAGTCTATTTTTGATGGTTATGTTACTGGGAGAAAACTATTTTTGAATATTTATGTTACTGGGAGGAGTCTATTTTTGATGGTTATGTTACTGGGAGAAAACTATTTTTGATGTTTATGTTTCTGGGAGGAAACTATTTTTGATGTTTATGTTACTGGGAGGAGTCTATTTTTGATGTTTATGTTACTGGGAGGAAACTATTTTTGATGTTTATGTTACTGGGAGGAAACTATTTTTGATGGATATGTTACTGGGAGGAGGAGTGTTACTGAACAGAGAGGGGGACATCACTGACAGTAATAGACTGCAGCTGATAGTAGACGCCAAGATTTCTCTGATATCCAGCGATAGAAGACGCCAAGATTTCTCTGATGTCCAGCGATAGTAGACGCCAAGATTTCTCTGATGTCCAGCGATAGTAGACGCCAAGATTTCTCTGATGTCCAGCGATAGTAGACGCCAAGATTTCTCTTATGTCCATGGGTAGTATACGCCAAGATTTCTCTGATGTTCAGTGATAGTAGACACGAAGATTTCTCTGATGTCCAGTGATAGTAGACACGAAGATTTCTCTGATGTCCAGTGATAGTAGACACGAAGATTTCTCTGATGTCCAGCGATAGTAGACGCCAAGATTTCTCTGATGTCCAGCGATAGTAGACGCCAAGATTTCTCTGATGTCCAGTGATAGTAGACACGAAGATTTCTCTGATGTCCAGCGATAGTAGACGCCAAGATTTCTCTGATGTCCAGCGATAGAAGACGCCAAGATTACTCCGATGTCCAGCGATAGAAGACGCCAAGATTACTCCGATGTCCAGCGATAGAAGACACCAAGATTACTCCGATGTCCAGCGATAGAAGACACCAAGATTACTCTGATGTCCAGCGATAGAAGACACCAAGGTTACTCTGATCTCCAGCGATAGAAGACACCAAGATTACTCTGATGTCCAGCGATAGAAGACACCAAGATTACTCTGATGTCCAGCGATAGAAGACACCAAGGTTACTCCGATGTCCAGAGATAGAAGACACCAAGATTACTCTGATGTCCAGCGATAGAAGACACCAAGATTACTCTGATGTCCAGCGATAGAAGACACCAAGATTACTCTGATGTCCAGCGATAGAAGACACCAAGGTTACTCTGATGTCCAGCGATAGAAGACACCAAGGTTACTCCGATGTCCAGCGATAGAAGACACCAAGATTTCTCTGATGTCCTCCGATAGTAGACGCCAAGATTTCTATGATGTCCAGTGATAGTAGACACGAAGATTTCTCTGATGTCCAGCGATAGAAGACGCCAAGATTTCTCTGATGTCCAGTGATAGTAGACACGAAGATTTCTCTGATGTCCAGTCATAATAGACACCTAGATTTCTCTGATGTCCAGCGATAGAAGACGCCAAGATTTCTCTGATGTCCAGCGATAGAAGACGCCAAGATTACTCCGATGTCCAGCGATAGAAGACGCCAAGATTTCTCTGATGTCCAGCGATAGTAGACGCCAAGATTTCTCTGAAGTCCAGCGATAGTAGACGCCAAGATTTCTCTGATGTCCAGCGATAGTAGACGCCAAGATTTCTCTGATGTCCAGCGATAGAAGACGCCAAGATTTCTCTGATGTGCAGCGATAGTAGACGCCAAGATTTCTCTGATGTCCAGCGATAGAAGACGCCAATATTTCTCTGATGTCCAGCGATAGAAGACGCCAAGATTTCTCTGATGTCCAGCGATAGTAGCAGCTGATTTGTCCATCTTTTGATGTTACTCGTCCATGTTAGTCTTGGTCTGCCTCTGCCTCTATTATCTTGTATTTTCCCTTCCAGTATTACTTTTAGTAGGCTGTTGTGTCTTTTAACATGCCCCAAAAATCTCATTTGTCTTGTTTGAATTGTGTTTATTAGTTCACTTTGCATTTTTAGTTGTTTTAAAATTTCATCGTTTGTTTTCTTTTCTTTCCATCCTATTCTACCTATTCTTCTATAAATCCTCATTTCAAAGACTTCAATTCTCTGTTCTGTTTTCTTATCTAATGTCCATGTTTCTGCACCATACAGGAATATTGAGAAGATGTAAAATTTTGCTATTCTCAGTTTTAGCCCTATTTTATTTTTGTGGCATTAAAACTACTTTTTGCCATTCCTATTCTTTTGTTTATTTCAGTTTTACATTTTCTATCACTGGTTATAGTATGTCCCAGGTAGTTGTAGCTCTGAACTGTCTCCAAGTCTATTCCTTCAACTTTAATATTTTTTGTAGGTCTTGAGAATTTTCTTTCCTTATGATCATCGTTTTAGTCTTTTTGATATTCATATCTAATCCATATTTTTTGCTTGTTATGTTTATTTCATTAAGTAATTGTTACAGATCTTAATGATTTGCTGCTAGTAGTACAGTATTCAGATACCAGTAGGAGAGTAGAAATCAGACCTGCACAAAGGTAGAGTTTTTGTAGAATACCAATAGTAGACTTCGTGTGAACCACTGGAGTTTTCAGCTCGGGAGATTGCTCTGGACACTCTCTAGCGCGATGTCAGTTTAGCTCCTGTTAACCAACGTCTATCGACTAAGTACAGGCCTAAGAACGTGTCAATGCTGATTCTGTTGTTAAAGTGTATGTTAGAGCCACGACTTGTAGTCAGCTAAAGGCTTATCATTGAGTGTGTTGTGACCCAAACTACTGTGAGTTATGTCTCAAGTGTGCTAGATATGACGATTGACGGTGATCCTCGCCTGTGATAGCTCTCTCAAGAAATCAACATGCAAGTCCAGATAGCTAAGAACTAAGTCAAGAATATACATGAAACATAATCAACTGTAACGACATAATAGATGGTGACCAGGACTAATAACAACATAACAACTAAGTCAAGAATATACATGAAACATGATCAACTGTAACGACATAATAGATGGTGACCAGGACTAATAACAACATAACAACTAAGTCAAGAATATACATGAAACATGATCAACTGTAACGACATAATAGATGGTGACCAGGACTAATAACAACATAACAACTAAGTCAAGAGAACAAATGTAAGACACTGCTAGAGTGTAACCATCTGTTGATATCTGAGAACATTGCTGGGAATGTTGAAGTAGATACAGTACATAGTTGTAGTAGATACAGTACATAGTTGTAGTAGATACAGTACATAGTTGTAGTAGATACAGTACATAGTTGTAGTAGATATAGTACATAGTAGTAGTAGATACAGTACATAGTAGATACAGTACATAGTTGTAGTAGATATAGTACATAGTAGTAGTAGATACAGTACATAGTTGTAGTAGATATAGTA
Source organism: Megaustenia siamemsis (assembly GCA_032433765.1). Lineage (NCBI taxonomy): Eukaryota > Metazoa > Mollusca > Gastropoda > Stylommatophora > Ariophantidae > Megaustenia > Megaustenia siamemsis. Next base: position 83,492,044 of record JAVIAB010000050.1, on the reverse strand, counting down.
CATAGTAGTAGTAGATACAGTACATAGTTGTAGTAGATATAGTACATAGTAGTAGTAGATACAGTACATAGTAGATACAGTACATAGTTGTAGTAGATATAGTACATAGTTGTAGTAGATACAGTACATAGTTGTATTAGATACAGTACATAGTAGATACAGTACATAGTTGTAGTAGATATAGTACATAGTAGTAGTAGATACAGTACATAGTAGATACAGTACATAGTTGTAGTAGATATAGTACATAGTAGTAGTAGATACAGTACATAGTTGTAGTAGATATAGTACATAGTAGTAGTAGATACAGTACATAGTTGTAGTAGATATAGTACATAGTAGTAGTAGATACAGTACATAGTAGATACAGTACATAGTTGTAGTAGATATAGTACATAGTTGTAGTAGATACAGTACATAGTTGTATTAGATACAGTACATAGTAGATACAGTACATAGTTGTAGTAGATATAGTACATAGTAGTAGTAGATACAGTACATAGTAGATACAGTACATAGTTGTAGTAGATACAGTACATAGTTGTAGTAGATACAGTACATAGTTGTATTAGATACAGTACATAGTAGATACAGTACATAGTTGTAGTAGATACAGTACATAGTTGTCGTAGATACAGTACATAGTTGTAGTAGATACAGTACATAGTAGATACAGTACATAGTTGTAGTATATACAGTACATAGTTGTAGTAGATACAGTACATAGTAGATACAGTACATAGTTGTAGTAGATACAGTACATAGTTGTAGTAGATACAGTACATAGTAGATACAGTACATAGTTGTAGTAGATACAGTAAATAGTTGTAGTAGATACAGTACATAGTTGTAGTAGATATAATACATAGTTGTAGTAGATACATACAGTACATAGTTGTAGTAGATACAGTACATAGTTGTAGTAGATACAGTACATAGTAGATACAGTACATAGTTGTAGTAGATACAGTACATAGTTGTAGTAGATACAGTACATAGTTGTAGTAGATACAGTACATAGTTGTAGTAGATACAGTACATAGTTGTAGTAGATACAGTACATAGTAGATACAGTACATAGTTGTAGTAGATACAGTACATAGTTGTAGTAGATACAGTACATAGTTGTAGTAGATACAGTACAAAGTTGTAGTAGATACAGTACATAGGTGTCGTAGATACAGTACATAGTAGATACAGTACATAGTTGTAGTAGATACAGTACATAGTTGTAGTAGATACAGTACATAGTTGTAGTAGATACAGTACATAGTTGTAGTAGATACAGTACATAGTTGTAGTAGATACAATACATAGTTGTAGTAGATACAGTACATAGTAGATACAGTACATAGTTGTAGTAGATACAGTACATAGTTGTAGTAGATACAGTACATAGTTGTAGTAGATGCAGTACATAGTTGTAGTAGATTCAATACATAGTTGTAGTAGATACAGTACATAGTTGTAGTAGATACAGTACATAGTTGTAGTAGATAAAGTACATAGTTGTAGTAGATACAGTACATAGTTGTAGTAGATACAGTACATGGTTATAGTAGATACAGTACATAGTTGTAGTAGATACAGTACATAGTTGTAGTAGATACAGTACATAGTTGTAGTAGATACAGTACATAGTTGTAGATACAGGAGTTCGTCGGCGATGCCTGTCAAACGATTCAGAGGCAGCGCTGTGATGTTCCACTGACACTCCAGTAAGGAGGGATGTAATGACGTCAGAGAATGATGAAGAAGGTTCAGAAGAATGTCTACGAGATAAGTGAGTGGCACACGTTCAGGCCTCGAAACATCAAGGTATGGTTCAGACTTTATAGCAAGGTCACGTGGAGAATCGTTACAATAAAAGAATCAGTCACAGCTGTGCGTCTTCGGTTAGAGAGTACAACAGACAGACAGGTAGGCAGACGGACAGACAGATGGATGGACAGGTGGGTGGGTAAGTACACAAATAGATAGATAGACAGACAGGTAGGCAGACGGACAGACAAATGGATGGACGGGTGGGTGGGTAAGTACACAAATAGATAGATAGACAGACATAATAGATAGATAGATAGATAGATAGATAGATAGATAGATAGATAGATAGATAGATAGATAGATAGATAGATAGATAGATAGATAGATAGATAGATAGATAGATAGATAGATAGATAGATAGATAGATAGATAGATAGATAGATAGATAGATAGATAGATAGATAGATAGATAGATAGATAGATAGATAGATAGATAGATAGATAGATAGATAGATAGATAGATAGATAGATAGATAAGTAGGTAGGTAGGTAGGTAGGTAGGTAGGTAGGTAGGTAGGTACGTAGGTAGGTAGGTAGGTAGGTAGGTAGGTAGGTAGGTAGGTACATAGACAAACAAATCTGGATGCAGTTATTGAACGATATCGTCCTTGATTTCCTCCCCTTGTTAAGAGAAATGACATTTGCTGCATGTTTCTCATGCGTTGTTCTGCTCGACTTCCACTGATAGAAATAGAAAGATCTACATTAGCTTTTGTTCTATTTAGATGCGCCTTGTAGCGTCGAGAGTAGAAGTCCTACCCAGGTGTACTGGTTTTGGTTGTAGTGACAGTTGTAACAGGACAAATTGTGTATTCCACAGAACCACGCCCTTTCTCGTGTCCCGAAGCCAAATTATTGGTTGATTGTAGGCGTGGTCTGGTCGCAACACGTGTCACATGTCCATGACATCATCATCAGGTCACATGTTCATGACATCATCATAAGGTCACATATCCATGACATCATCATAAGGTCACATATCCATGACATCATCATCAAGTCACATGTCCTTTGCAGAACGTTACATTTACCACAGCCCATCTGAAAGAATCTCTGTCTCTAGTCAGATCTCCCACAGAACGTTACATTTACCACAGCCCATCTGAAAGAATTTCTCTCTCTAGCCAGATCTCCCACTTCCGTTGTCATGTTCAAGGTCTCCTTGATGTCTTGAAACCACCTTCATTTTGGTCTGCCTCCGATGCGTCGCCCAGGAACCATGCCTTCCATTATTGTTCTTTCCAGTCCTCTGTGTCTTTTCACGTGACTTTAGTATTTTAATTGGCTCTGTAGAATGGTGTTTATAAGCCAGTTATTTTTCATGCTTAAATCCTCTAATATGTCTTCATTGCTCTTTTTCATTATTCAATACAACTTAATGATTTTTCTGTAGCATTTTGTTTCGAATGAATCCATTTTTTGTCCATGGTTTGCGATATTGTCTATGATTCGCACCATATGCTGCTATTTGAAAGATACATGCCCTCAGTGATGTTATTGTTACTGCCTTGCTGGCATTGTGCCACATGTTCTTCATGGCGTCTAACTTTTGTCTTGCTATTGCTAATCTTCTGTTGATCTCTTTCTGACAGTCTCCATTGTTAGTTGCTACAGATCCCAGATATTCATAATTTGTTACAATTTCAAGTTCTTCACTGTTGATGATGACTCTTGTTTGGCTTGTTGTTTTGTCCATGGACATTATCTTAGTTTTCTGTTTGAGGTTTTCCTCTACACTGTGACACACTCAATCTTGTCACCTGCATTGTTGACATAAAGAAACCTTATTTAGGTCGGTGTGTTGGGTTCATATTTCAGTTTTAACAAAATATCAATTATGTCATCTTCCAATGCCTTTCATGGTTTCTCTTCTCAACATTTGCACAACTTTCTAGTAACTCAGATAGTGACCATGTTTGACACAGACAGCACAGGAATGATTTCTTCTTTTGTTGGATGTTGTTTGCGTGGTAGCGATCGTTGATCAGAGTAGCGATCTTGGTGACGGTAGCGACCGTTGGTCATGGTAGCGATCGTTGGTCATGGTAGCGATCGTTGGTTATGGTAGCGATCGTTTGTCACAGTAGCGACCGTCGAACATGGTAGCGATCGTTGGTTATAGTAGCGACCGTCGGTCATGGTAGCGGTCGATGGTTATGGTAGCGATCGTTTGTCACAGTAGCGACCGTCGAACATGGTAACGATCGTTGGTATGGTACTCGCTGCCGTCTTCTATCTTTATTCAATCTGACATCTCAGGATAATGCTTACCACGAAGGCGTGGGACGGACACAATGATGGCGTGGGGCAAATGCAATGATGAGTTGGGACGGACACAATGATGGGTTGGGACGGACACAATGATGGCTTGGGACGGTCACAATAATGGGTTGGGAGGGACACAATGATGGGTTGGGACGGACACAATGATGGCGTGGGAAAGATGCAATGATGGGTTGGGACGGACACAATGATGGCGTGGGCCGGTCACAATGATGGGTTGGGACGGTCAAAATGATGGGTTGGGACGGACACAATGTTGGGTTGGGACGGACACAATAGTGGCGTGGGAAAGATGCAATGATGGGTTGGGACGGACACAATGATGGCGTGGGAAAGATGCAATGATGGGTTGGGACGGATACAGTGATGGCGTTGGACAGATCCAATGAGAAGTTGGGACGGACACAATGATAGCGTGGGACGGACACAATGATGGCGTGGGACGAACACAAAGATGGGTTGGGACGGACACAATGATGGCGTGGGATGGACACAATGATGGCGTGGGACGGACACAATGATGGGTTGGGAAGGACACAATGATGGCGTGGGACGGACACAATGATGGGTTGGGAAGGACACAATGATGGCGTGGGACGGACACAATGATGGGTTGGGACGGACACAATGATGGCGTGGGACAGAAACAATGATGGCGTGGGACAGACACAATGATGGGTTGGGACGGACACAATGTTGGCGTGGGACGGTCACAATGATGGCGTAGGACGGTCACAATGATGGTTTGGGACGGACACAATAGTGGCGTGGGAAAGATGCAATGATGGGTTGGGACGGACACAATGATGGCGTGGGAAAGATGCAATGATGGGTTGGGACGGATACAGTGATGGCGTTGGACAGATCCAATGAGAAGTTGGGACGGACACAATGATAGCGTGGGACGGACACAATGATGGCGTGGGACGAACACAATGATGGGTTGGGACGGACACAATGATGGCGTGGGATGGACACAATGATAGCGTGGGACGGACACAATGATGGGTTGGGAAGGACACAATGATGGCGTGGGACGGACACAATGATGGGTTGGGAAGGACACAATGATGGAGTGGGACGGACACAATGATGGGTTGGGACGGACACAATGATGGCGTGGGACAGAAACAATGATGGCGTGGGACGGACACAATGATGGGTTGGGACGGACACAATGTTGGCGTGGGACGGTCACAATGATGGCGTAGGACGGTCACAATGATGGCGTGGGACGGACACAATGATGGCGTGGGACGGACACAATGATGGGTTGGGACGGACACAATGATGGCGTGGGACGGACACAATGATGGCGTGGGAAAGATGCAATGATGGGTTGGGACGGACACAATGATGGCGTGGGACGGACACAATGATGGTGTGGGACGGTCACAATGATGGCGTGGGACGGTCACAACTATGGCGTGGGACGGACACAATGATGGCGTGGGACGGTCACAATGATGGCGTGAGACGGTCACAATGATGGCGTGGGACGGACACAATGATGGTGTGGGACGGTCACAATGATGGCGTGGGACGGACACAATGATGGCGTGGGACGGGCACAATGATGGCGTGGGACGGTCACAATGATGGCGTGGGGCGGTCACAATGATGGCGTGGGACGGACACAATGATGGCGTTGGACGGTCACAATGATGGCGTGGGACGGTCACAATGATGGCGTGGGACGGTAACAATGATGGCTTGGGACGGTCCCAATGATGGGTTGGGACGGACACAATGATGGGTTGAGACGGACACAATGATGGCGTGGTAAAGATGCAATGATGGGCTGGGACGGAGACAGTGCTGGCGTTGGACACATTCAATGATGGGTTGTGACGGACACAATGATGGCAAGGGACGAACACAATGATGGCATGGGACGGACACAATGATGGCATGGGACGGACACAATGTTGGTGTGGGACGGACACAATGATGGCGTGGGACGGACCCAATGATGGCATGGGACGGACACAATGATGGCATGGGACGGACACAATGATGGCATGAGACTGACACAATGATGGCATGGGACGGACACAATGATAGTATGGGACGGACACAATGATGACATGGGACGGACACAATGATGGCGTGAGACGGACACAATGATGGCATGGGACGGACAAAATGATGGCATGGGACGGACACAATGATGGCATGGGACGGACACAATGATGGCATTGGACGGACACAATGATGGCATGGGACGGACACAATGATGACATGCGACGGACACAATGATGGCGTGGGACGGACACAATGATGGCGTGGGACGGACACAATGATGGCGTGGGACGGACATAATGATGGCGTGGGATGGACACAATGATGGGTTGGGACGGACACAATGATGGGTTGGGACGGACACAATGATGGCGTGGGACGGTCACAATGATGGCGTGGGACGGACGCAATGATGGCGTGGGACGGACACAATGATGGGTTGGGACGGACACAATGATGGATTGGGACGGACACAATGATGGCGTGGGAAAGATGCAATGATGGATTGGGACGGACACAATGATGGCGTGGGAAAGATGCAATGATGGGCTGGGACGGACACAGTGCTGGCGTTGGACACATTCAATGATGGGTTGTGACGGACACAATGATGGCAAGGGACGAACACAATGATGGCATGGGACGGACACAATGATGGCATGGGACGGACACAATGATGGTGTGGGACGGACACAATGATGGCGTGGGACGGACCCAATGATGGCATGGGACGGACACAATGATGGCATGGGACGGACACAATGATGGCATGAGACTGACACAATGATGGCATGGGACGGACACAATGATAGTATGGGACGGACACAATGATGACATGGGACGGACACAATGATGGCGTGAGACGGACACAATGATGGCATGGGACGGACAAAATGATGGCATGGGACGGACACAATGATGGCATGGGACGGACACAATGATGGCATTGGACGGACACAATGATGGCATGGGACGGACACAATGATGACATGGGACGGACACAATGATGGCGTGGGACGGACACAATGATGGCGTGGGACGGACACAATGATGGCGTAGGACGGACATAATGATGGCGTGGGATGGACACAATGATGGGTTGGGACGGACACAATGATGGGTTGGGACGGACACAATGATGGCGCGGGACGGTCACAATGATGGCGTGGGACGGACGCAATGATGGCGTGGGACGGACACAATGATGGGTTGGGACGGACACAATGATGGTGTGGGACGGACACAATGATGGCGTGGGAAAGATGCAATGATGGGATGGGACGGACACAATGATGGCGTGGGACGGACACAATGATGGCGTGGGATAAATACAATGATGGAGCTGTAAATGTGGTTTACTAAAGAGAAATGATTTGACCGCCATGAATGACCCAACACGTGACTACAAACTGGTCTGCACATCTCGATGTTGTTTACAAACGGGGCCTCCATTATCCTCATGTTTGTTGTTGAACGCGTTCATCCACGGACACCTTTAACTAAGGCCCGAGGACTAAGAGGTTTTCTCGAACATACCCAAAGCTTGTGGCGTCCTCAGATATGCGAGCTGTAGACGACTGACGTCATTTTACCAAAAACTACCTCTGCTTGCAATGCTGAAAACGTCACACGTTTTGGGTGATCCTTTTCAATCCGCGGCCTTTCTCTATAGGTGGCCGTGGTATCATTGTGCTATGTCTGCAGCAAGACCAACATTGGCTGTGTCTGATGATTCACAGAAGTCAACACACGAGTTAGCCACTAAAACACGAGTTAGCCACTAAAACACGAGTTAGCCACTAAAACACGAGTTAGCCACTAAAACACGAGTTATCAACGATGTTTGAATATGGCAGACCACCGTGAAAGAGATTGAAGCCTCATCACATAACACTCCAAAGAAAGCCATGGAGAAAAATTCTAACTATTGTTTTAGGAACGAGCTAAAAATAGCCACATGAAATGTTAGGACCTTATACCAACAAGGAAAACTAGAAAATCTTATTGTAGAAGCAGAACGACTAAACATAGATATTTTAGGCATATCAGAAACAAGATGGAAGGAAAGTGGATACATACAAGACGATAGATATACATTTATATACTCAGGTAACACAAAAGAACATCAAAGAGGAGTAGGCATTCTAATAAAACGAGAACTACAAAAATATATAAATACTCAAGTGACAAACAATGATAGGATTATATTAATAAAAATGAAGGCAAAACCATTTGACATATCAATAATACAGACATACGCACCTACTCAAGACTATATAGATGAACAAATAGAAGCATACTATGAAGATCTAAATACAGTTATGAAGCAAGTGAAATCTTCAGACATCTTGATTGTAATGGGTGACATGAACGCAAAAGTGGGAAAAGGCAGATATAAGACCATTATAGGAAATCATGGGTTAGGAAAAAGAAATGATAGGAGAAAGATTGATACCATTCTGTGAAGAAAACAGGCTGATAATATGTAACACCTACTTTGAGCAAGAGAAAAGGAAACTATACACATGGAAAAGCCCTGGAGATAAGAAGAGAAATCAAATAGACTACACAATGATAAAAGATAGGTTCTGTAACAGCGTCAAGAAAGCCAAAACCTACCCAGGAGCAGATATTAATTCTGATCACAATCTTGTAATGATTCAAATGAAAATCAAACTAAAGAGAAACAAATAAAAGACTAATTCATCAATATCAATAGATACAACAGCTTTAAGTCAGAAAGATGTGAAAGAAACCCATACAGTACAAGTAAAGAACACATATCAGAAGCTGCTAGAAGAAGGAATTGAGCAATACAGAAGAGAAAATCCTGAAGAAGTTGCAACCAAATGGCAATGCATAAAGGATAGCATACACGAATCCTGTGACACCGTACCCAAAAAAGGAAAGGAGTAAAAAACAAAAATGGATAACTGACACCATCTTAGAAAACATGAAAGAGAGAAGACAGGCGAAGAACACTGCCAGATACAAGGTCATTGATAATGAAATACGGAGAATGTGCAAAAAGGAAAAAGAAGACTAGCTCAATCAAAGATGTCTAGAAGTCGAAACTATGGAAAGTAAACAAAATTTAAGAGAGACGCACAAAGAAATAAAGAGAATGACTAATAAAAACAAAGAAAAGCTGCAGGAAGCGGGTGTATTGCAAACAAAGAAGGAAGAATGCTAACAGACAACAAAGATATAATCGATATATGGCAGGAATATACAAGAGAATTATTTCATGATGAAAGAGACAAAAATACCACTTATAAAATGTACGCCCAGCTATACAATCTTAAAATCTGAAGTGGAAAAAGCTATAAAAACAATGAAAAGGGGAAAATGAGATCCTGACAATATACAGATAGAGATGATACAGGCACTAGAAGATTTTGACATTGAAGTAATAACAGACTTATACCTTACAGGATACATACCAAATGAACTAAAAACATCAAATTTAATTGCATTGCCTAAAAAGAATGGTGCAGTTGAAAGCAGTGAGTTTAAAACAATAAGCCTAATGAGCCATGTTACAAAAATCTTGCTAAAAGTTATACAAGGAAGGATTCAGAATAAAATCAATACTGAATTAGATGAGCAGCAATTTGGATTTAGGAAAAATAGCGGGACAAAAGAAGCCATATTCTGCATGAGAACATTAATGGAAAAGTACACAGAAGTAAACAAACCAATATATGCCTGCTTCATAGACTACAACAAAGCTTTTGATAGAGTACACCACAAACAACTTATAGAATGCCTAAAAGATATAAATCTGGATGACACAGACATACGACTAATATGTAATCTATACTGGGAGCAAACAGCAATAATAAAATATAACAAAGAGAACTCTACACCCATTGATATAAAAAGAGGAGGTAGACAGGGATGCATCCTATCACCAAGCTTGTTCAATCTATACACTGAGCAAATCTTTAAAAACATAGAGATGCCAGGCCTACAAATTAATGGGAAGATAATCAATAACCTAAGATATGCTGATGATACTGTACTACTAGCAGAAAATCCTAAAGATCTACAACAATCACTTAATGAAATAAACATGACAAACAAAAAATATGGATTAGATATGAATATCAAAATGATTAAAACTATGATCATAAGGAAAGAAAATTCTCAAGACATACAAATAAATATTAAAGTTGAGGGAATACATCTAGAGACAGTTCAGAGCTACAACTACCTTGGACATACTATAACCAGTGATGGAAAATGTACAACTGAAATAAACAAAAGAATAGGAATGGCAAAAAGTAATTTTAATGTCATGAAAAGTATACTAACATCAAAACAAATAACACCAGGGCTAAAACTAAGAGTAGCAAAATGTTATATTTTCACAATATTCCTGTATGGTGCAGAAACATGGATATTAGACAAGAATACAGAACAGAAAATTGAAGCCTTTGAAATGTGGATATATAGAAGAATAGGGAGAACTGGATGGAAAGAAAAGAAAACAAAGGATGAAGTTTTAAAACAACTAAAAATGAAAAGAGAACTTCTACTTCTTCTTTCCTTCCTCATCTACCTTTCAGCGTCGAGGGGAGATATAATTTGCGGTCTTTTGCTCTTCTGTTCGCCTTGCCGCTGTTATGTTTCCTACTGCTTCTAATATTCCATCGACCCATCTTTTTCGTGGTCGACCCTTGGGTCTGGTGTTCTCACAACGTTTGTTGAAGGCTCGTTGTGTTGTGTTTTGTTCTTTCTGCCTTGTCACGTGGCCAAAACATTTTATCTGTTGTTTTTTTTTTAAATATTCTATGACGGGGGCTATTCCTAGCTTTTTTCTCAGTTCTTAATTTCTTAACTTATCTCTCAGACTGTTTCCTGTCATTCGTCTAACACATTTCATCTCTGTAGAGGTTATTTTACTTATTGTTCTTGCATCTAGGGTCCAGGTCTGGCATTGTTAGCACAACATTGGGATGAAGATTGTATTGTAGAGTGCCCGTTTTGCCTCCAGAGCTATTTCCTTGTTGGACAATAGTGGTGATAACTGTCCAATGATTTGACAAGCTTTGTTGCATCTTGATTCTATCTCTGATGTTTGTGAACTGTCGTAGGTCACTAAACTTCCTAGGTATTTGAATTCCTCCACTTGCTTTAGTTGTCTGCCTTCTATAGTTATGTTGATGTCTTTTTTATATTTGGCGACATTCATGACTTCTGTTTTGTTGATATTGATTTTCATGTTGTATTTTGTGCCTGAGATGTTGAGTTTGTTTAAGTGTTCTTGTGGGTCTTCTATTGTTCCATGTATTAGTGCCTGATCGTCTGCAAATAAAAGCTCGTTGATCTCCTCTAAAGAGAACTACTAAACACAATTAGGACAACACAAATGACATTTTTAGACCATGTTAAAAAACATAACAGCCTAATAAAAGTAATATTGGAAGGGAAAATACAAGGTAAAATAGGCAGAGGCAGACCAAGACTAACATGGACGAGTAACATTAAAAAGATGGATAAATCAGCCTATGACAATCTGCACCATCAAAGCAAGAGACAGAGCAGAATGGCGTTCCATGGTAGCCAACCTTCGTTGCGGAGACGGCACTCAATGAGAGATCAACGACGTCATGGCTACCTGTGACGCTCTCAGTGACGTTTTGATAGTTCGGTCTCAGTCTGTGTCAGTTCGGCATCGTGTCGTGTGTTGTCACGTCAGTTCGGCATCGTGTCGTGTGTTGTCACGTCAGTTCGGCATCGTGTCGTGTGTTGTCACGTCAGTTCGGTATCGTGTCGTGTGTTGTCACGTCAGTTCGGCATCGTGTCGTGTGTTGTCACGTCAGTTCGGTATCGTGTCGTGTGTTGTCACGTCAGTTCGGCATCGTGTCGTGTGTTGTCACGTCAGTCCGGCATCGTGTCGTGTGCTGTCACGTTAGTTCGACATCGTATCGTGTGCTGTCACGTTAGTTCGGCATCGTGTCGTGTGTTGTCACGTCAGTTCGGTATCGTGTCGTGTGTTGTCACGTCAGTTCGGCATCGCGTCGTGTGTTGTCACGTCAGTTCGGTATCGTGTCGTGTGTTGTCACGTCAGTTCGGCATCGTGTCGTGTGTTGTCACGTCAGTTCGGCATCGTGTCGTGTGTTGTCACGTCAGTCCGGCATCGTGTCGTGTGCTGTCACGTTAGTTCGGCATCGTGTCGTGTGTTGTCACGTCAGCTCGGTATCGTGTCGTGTGTTGTCACGTCAGTTCGGTATCGTGTCGTGTGTTGTCACGTCAGTTCGGCATCGTGCCGTGTGCTGTCACGTCAGTTCGGTATCGTGTCGTGTGCTGTCACGTCAGTTCGGCATCGTGTCGTGTGTTGTCACGTCAGTTCGGCATCGTGTCGTGTGCTGTCACGTCAGTTCGGCATCGTGTCGTGTGCTGTCACGTCAGTTCGGCATCGTGTCGTGTGCTGTCACGTCAGTTCGGCATCGTGTCGTGTGCTGTCACGTCAGTTCGGCATCGTGTCGTGTGCTGTCACGTCAGTTCGGCATCGTGTCGTGTGCTGTCACGTCAGTTCGGCATCGTGTCGTGTGCTGTCACGTCAGTTCGGCATCGTGTCGTGTGTTGTCACGTCAGTTCGGCATCGTGTCGTGTGCTGTCACGTCAGTTCGGCATCGTGTCGTGTGTTATCACGTCAGTTCGGCATCGTGTAGTGTGCTGTCACGTCAGTTCGGCATCGTGTTGTGTGCTGTCACGTCAGTTCGGCATCGTGTCGTGTGCTGTCACGTCAGTTCGGCATCGTGTAGTGTGCTGTCACGTCAGTTCGGCATCGTGCCGTGTGCTGTCACGTCAGTTCGGCATCGTGTCGTGTGCTGTCACGTCAGTTCGGCATCGTGTCGTTTGCTGTCACGTCAGTTCGGCATCGTGTCGTGTGCTGTCACGTCAGTTCATTCGTTCATTACATTACACAGTGATTGATTGATTGATTGATTGATTGATTGATTGATTGATTGTCTATAGAAATGTTGATAATCTAATGTGGCGTACAACTTGAGCTAAATATTTCCAACCAGCTCACATTTGTTACATACAAGAGAAAGTATCGGACAATGGGAAGTATTTGATCAACATTTGAAGACAAAGAAACGAATGGCAGACATTTGTCTGTCACGATTGCTTGTTCCTATCCCAAGGTGACATTTTAGTTCTAGCCAATCAGATGCGGCAACATTTCTGTATGAGGAAACATGTCCTGATCTTGGTACAATCTATTCATTCTTAAACTTTGTCTTTGATTCAAGTGGTTTTAATTCGCGACAGCATACACAACAAGTGGTTTTAATTCGCGACAGCATACACAACAAGTGGTTTTAATTCGCGACAGCATACACAACAAGTGGTTTTAATTCGCGACAGCATACACAACAAGTGGTTTTAATTCGCGACAGCATACACAACAAGTGGTTTTAATTCGCGACAGCATACACAACAAGTGGTTTTAATTCGCGGCAGCATACACAACAAGTGGTTTTAATTCGCGACTGCGCACATAACAAGTGGTTTCAATTCGCAACTGCATACACAAAACATGTTTAGCTCAAATTCAGTTCTGTGATAATTCAGTAGCTTGTAGTAACAAATAAGATGTAAAAACTGGCAATTTGTAGGGTTTCGGAGATGCAATATTACAATGTTAACCCCCACAATTGTTTACATTTTGATACAACTCCTTCTAAACACACTGAGTCTATAACAGAAGCAGGTTAGCTCATTTATCTTCTTGGAAAGACACCAATCAACAAAAGTATTAGCGACAAACTACTGTGTACTGTAAACACTCTAATCTAAAATGAGGATTACACTTTGCCGGTGTTACTTCCAATACGAAACACTTCTCAATAAACACAGCGTGAGTAAATCACGAACAAATCAGGCGGTGTGTGCCTGTTTGAACTGGTTCTCTTTGATGGGCCCTCTCAGTTCAAGTGACTCAACCCTCAATTAAGTTCGGCCGTCGGGGGTAACCACCGCACTCGTCAACGTCACAGACCCGCACGAGGGTTCACCGGAACGTCAGGTCCCTGACACGTGCGAGGGAAGGGGGCGGGGTGACTATTTCCAGTGAAGAAACTTATATCAAGCAATATGAGTGAGCTAGCTTATGTCTGTGTATGTGTGTTTGATATTTGTGTTTATGTTATTTATGTTTGATAGAATGGTGCAGTTGAATGCAGTGACTTTAGAACAATAAGCCTAATTAGCCATGTTACAAAAATCTTGCTAAAAGTTATACAAGGAAGGATTCAGAATAAAATCAATACTGAATTAGATGAGCAGCAATTTGGATTTCGGAAAAATAGCGCGACAAGAGAAGCCATATTCAGCATGAGAACATTAATCGAAAAGTACACAGAAGTAAACAAACCAATATATGCCTGCTTCATAGACTACACCAAAGCTTTTGATAGAGTACACCACAAACAACTTATAGAATGCCTAAAAGAGATACATCTAGATGACATGGATATACGACTAATATGTAATCTATACTGGGAGCAAACAGCAATAATAAAATATAACAAAGAGTTCTCTACACCCATTGATATAAAAAGAGGAGTAAGACAAGGATGCATCCTATCACCAAGCTTGTTCAATCTATACACTGAGCAAATCTTTAATAACATCAATGAGATGCCAGGCCTACAAATTAATGGAAAGATAATCAATAACCTAAGATATGCTGATGATACTGTACTACTAGCAGAAAATCATAAAGATCTACAACAATTACTTAATGTAATAAACATGACAAGCAAAAAATATGGACTAGATATGAATATCAAAAATACTAAAACTATGATCATAAACAAAGGAGATACCCAAAACCGACAAGTGGATATCAAAATTGAAGGAATAGACCTGGAGACAGTTCAGAACAACAACTACCTTGGACATACTATAACCAGTGATGGAAAATGTACAACTGAAATAAACAAACGAATCTTCTTCTTCTTCTACTTCTATCCTTCCTCTGCTGCCGTTGGCGTCGAGGGGAGATACAATCTGCGATTCTTTGCTCTTCTGTTGGCCTCTTCTGATGTTATTCCTCATAGTGACTCTAGTATTCCCTTTATCCATCTCTTCCTCGGTCTTCCTCTTAATCTGGCGTTTTCGCAGCGTTTGTTTATGGCTCTTTGATTCATTGTTAGTTCTTTTTGTCTTTTATGTGGCCGAACAAGTTTATCTGTTGTTTCTTTATGTATTCGATGGCTGGTTCAATTTCGAGTTTCTTCCTCAGATCGGTGTTTCTTACTCTGCCCCTTTAAGCTGTTTCCTGTCATTCTTCTGACACATTTCATTTCGGTGGTCGTTATCTTTCTTATTGTTCTAGAGTCCAGCGTCCAATTCTGGCACTGATAGCACAGAGTTGGTAGAAAAATTGATTTGTATATTGCCCTTTTTGCTTCCGTAGTTATTGCTTTGTTTTTCAATAGTGTTGATACTTGGCCTATAACTTGGCATGCTTTCTTACACCTTATATCTATCTCTGTCTCTTGGTTATTGTCTTGTGTTAACGTGCTACCCAGATATTTAAAATTGTCTACTTGCTTCAAGGTTGTATTATCTATTATGATGTTTAGTTTTTCTTTCTTTCTCGCTATTGCCATTACTTCGGTTTTGCTTATGTTGATCTTCATGTTGTATTGTTTACAAGTGTTGTTTAGCCAGTTGATATGTTCTTGTAGGTCCTCAGTTGTTTCAAAACAAAAGAATAGGAATGGTAAAAAGTAATTTTAATGTCATGAAGAACTTACTAACATCAAAACAAATAACACCATCATCATCAAGTACCGGGCCTACTGGCGTAGGTGATCATGTCTCTCCACAACTTTCGATCTCGGCAGCTATTTATCATTTCTGTTTTTGACCTTCTGCCAAGCCATTCTCTTAAGCTGTTTGTTATTTTTTCTCTTTGCTTCCCTCTATCTCTTCGTCCCTCAATTTTCCCAGTTGTTACAATATATTCCAGTTGTTCTCTTTTCATTACATGGCCAAACAATGATGATTGTCTCTTCCTAACATTGGAAATTAGCTCTCTTTTTGCTTTGGCCTCTCTCAGAACATCATTACTCTTCTTAACTGTCCATGGTATTCTCAACATTCTTCTGTAAAACCACATTTCTACAGACTCCAGTGATTTTCTTGTCTGTTGTCCTATTGTCCATGATTCGCATCCGTATGTTAAGACTGGCTCTACATAACATTTAAGAACTCTTTTTCTTGTTTCTATTGTCAAAAATGGATTGCATAGTATCTTCCTCATTTTTTGGAAAGCTGCTTTTGCCTGAGCCATTCTGCATCTCACCTCTTTTGTACATCTTCCGTCTGAGGTTAACAAAGTTTCCAAATATTTAAATTCATTTACCTGTTGTAATATTGTTCAACTTGTCTTTATTTTGAACTGAGGTGATGTCTTTTTCTTTGTTGTTACCATTACCTCCATCTTTTTGCTATTAAGGCTGAGTCCTTTATTTTTTGCTTTCTTTCACTATAATGTCCAACATTTCTTGTAACTTATTTTCACTCTTAGCGATTAAGACTGTATCATCAGTATACCTTAGATTATTTATATTATGACCTCCAATTGTTATTCCAGGCATGCCCCTTATGGATCTTAAAATAATCTCACTATAAATATTAAACAAATCTGGTGACAGCACACAACCTTGTCTAACACCTTGTTTTATCTGTTGAAACATTCCCAATTGGTTGCCAGTACATGTTCTTTATTATTCTTAGATCTTTGCTGTCTATGTTTATGCTTTCTAAAATGTTGATTATTTCTTGGTGCTTTACTTTGTCAAATGCCTTGGTGTAATCTATGAAACATAGGTATAGATCTGTTTTCACCTCTATGGCTCTTTCTACTAAAGATCTTATGATGTATATGGCATTGCTTGTTCCTTTATCTCTAACAAAACCACACTGTTCATCGCTAATTTCTGGACTGATTTTGTTTCGCACTCTTCGCATGATGATTCTTAGTAATATCTTAGTCAAATGACTCATAAGGCAAACGTAAATAAGTAAAATGTTACATCTTCTCAATATTTCTATATGGTCCAGAAACATGGACATTAGACTGGAAAACAGAACAGATAATTGAAGCCTTTGAAATGTGGATATATAGAAGAATAGGTAGAATTGGATGGAAGGAAAAGAAAACAAACGATTAAGTCTTAAAACAACTAAAAATGAAAAGAGATCTACTAAGCACAATTCAAACAAGACAAATGTAAATTTTGGGCCATGTTAAAAGACACAGCAGCCTACTAAAAGTAATCCTGGAGGGTAAAATACAAGGTAAAAGAGGCAGAGGCAGACCAAGACTAACATGGACGAGTAACATCAAAAGATAGACAAATCAGCCTATGACAACCTGCACTATCAAAGCAAGAGACAGGGCAGAATGGCGCTCCATGGTAGCCAACCTTCGTTGCGGAGACGTCACTCGATGATGATGATGATGTTTGATATTTGTGTTTGTGTTTTATATTTGTGTTTGACGTCTGTGTTTGTGATGTATGTTTGTGTTTGTGATGTATGTTTGTGTTTGTGATGTATGTTTGTGTTTGTGATGTATGTTTGTGTTTGTATTTTATATTTGTGTTTGACGTCTGTGTTTGTGATGTATGTTTGTGTTTGTGATGTATGTTTGTGTTTGTGATGTATGTTTGTGTTTGTGATGTATGTTTGTGTTTGTATTTTATATTTGTGTTTGACGTCTGTGTTTGTGATGTATGTTTGTGTTTGTGCTGTATGTTTGTGCTTGTATTTTATATTTGTGTTTGACGTCTGTGTTTGTGATGTATGTTTGTGTTTGTGCTGTATGTTTGTGTTTGTATTTTATATTTGTGTTTGACGGCCCCATCATTATCGACTCACGTTGTATTTCATTTTTCAAGAACGCGTACAAAAATGTAAAATGTAAAATGTAAAATGAGTTTTAAAAGACTAAAAACAAAAAAAAATTGTAAATTCACCCAAAATGAAGAAACGACAAATCCAACATCGCATATGATTGAAGAAACGACAAATCCAACATCGCATATGATTGAAGAAACGACAAATCCAACATCGCATATGATTGAAGAAACGACAAATCCAACATCGCATGAGACTTGAAGGAACATGGGTCGCCAGGACTTCAACACGCAGACAAGATCAACACGCAGACAAGATCAACACGCAGACAAGATCAACACGCAGACAAGATCAACAAAGCAGACAAGATCAACACGCAGACAAGATCAACACGCAGACAAGATCAACTAGTGGCCATGATCAACTAGTGGCCAAGATCAACACGCAGACAAGATCAACTAGTGGCCATGATCAACTAGTGGCCAAGATCAACACGCAGACAAGATCAACTAGTGGCCATGATCAACTAGTGGCCATGATCAACACGCAGACAAGATCAACTAGTGGCCATGATCAACTAGTGGCCATGATCAACTAGTGGCCATGATCAACACGCAGACAAGATCAACTAGTGGCCATGATCAACTAGTGGCCAAGATCAACTAGTGGACATGATCAACTAGTGGCCATGATCAACTAGTGGCCATGATCAACCAGTGGCCATGATCAACTAGTGGCCATGATCAACTAGTGGCCATGATCAACTAGTGGCCATGATCAACCAGTGGCCATGATCAACTAGTGGCCAAGATCAACACGCAGACAAGATCAACTAGTGGCCATGATCAACCAGTGGCCATGATCAACTAGTGGCCATGATCAACTAGTGGCCATGATCAACTAGTGGTCATGATCAACTAGTGGCCATGATCAACTAGTGGCCATGATCAACTAGTGGCCATGATCGCAAACAAGATCAACTAGTGGCCTTGATCAACTAGTGGCCATGATCAACTAATGGCCATGATCAACTAGTGGCCATGATCAACTAGTGGCCAAGATCAACACGCAGACAAGATCAACTAGTGGCCATGATCAACTAGTGGCCATGATCAACTAGTGGCCATGATCAACCAGTGGCCATGATCAACTAGTGGCCATGATCAACTAGTGGCTATGATCAACTAGTGGCCAAGATCAACACGCAGACAAGATCAACTAGTGGCCATGATCAACCAGTGGCCATGATCAACCAGTGGCCATGATCAACTAGTGGCCAAGATCAACTAGTGGCCATGATCAACTAGTGGCCATGATCAACTAGTGGCCATGATCAACTACTCGCAATAGTCAACAGTCGGGTCTAAAACAGGGTCATCTACATAGAGGGTAAATAGTCAGATAACGTCTTCATGTCTCTACGATCACATATAGAACCTCTTAGAAGGTCTTGTCTCTACGATCACATATAGAACCTCTTAGAACGTCTTGTTTCTACGATCACATATAGAACCTCTTAGAAGGTCTTCATGTCTCTACAATCACATATAGAACCTCTTAGAACGTCTTGTCTCTACGATCACATATAGAACCTCTTAGAACGTCTTGTCTCTACGATCACATATAGAACCTCTTAGAACGTCTTGTCTCTACGATCACATATAGAACCTCTTAGAACGTCTTGTCTCTACGATCACATATAGAACCTCTTAGAAGGTCTTCATGTCTCTACGATCACATAAAGAACCTCTTAGAACGTCTTGTCTCTACGATCACATATAGAACCTCTTAGAAGGTCTTCATGTCTTTACGATCACATATAGAACCTCTTAGAAGGTCTTCATGTCTCTACGATCACATATAGAACCTCTTAGAAGGTCTTCATGTCTCTACGATCACATATAGAACCTCTTAGAAGGTCTTCATGTCTCTACGATCACATATAGAACCTCTTAGAAGGTCTTCATGTCTTTACGATCACATAAATAACCTCTTAGAACGTCTTGTCTCTACGATCACATATAGAACCTCTTAGAAGGTCTTCATGTCTCTACGATCACATATAGAACCTCTTAGAACGTCTTCGTGTCTCTACGATCACATATAGAACCTCTTAGAAGGTCTTCATGTCTCTACGATCACATATATAACCTCTTAGAACGTCTTCGTGTCTCTACGATCACATATAGAACCTCTTAGAAGGTCTTCATGCCTCTACGATCACATATAGAACCTCTTAGAACGTCTTGTCTGTACGATCACATATAGAACCTCTTAGAAGGTCTTCATGTCTCTACGATCACATATAGAACCTCTTAGAACGTCTTGTCTCTACGATCACATATAGAACCTCTTAGAAGGTCTTCATGTCTCTACGATCACATATAGAACCTCTTAGAACGTCTTGTCTCTACGATCACATATAGAACCTCTTAGAAGGTCTTCATGTCTCTACGATCACATATAGAACCTCTTAGAACGTCTTGTCTCTACGATCACATATAGAACCTCTTAGAAGGTCTTCATGTCTCTACGATCACATATAGAACCTATTAGAACGTCTTGTCTCTACGATCACATATAGAACCTCTTAGAAGGTCTTTATGTCTCTATGATCACATATAGAACCTCTTAGAACGTCTTGTCTCTACGATCACATATAGAACCTCTTAGAAGGTCTTCGTGTCTCTACGATCACATATAGAACCTCTTAGAAGGTCTTCGTGTCTCTACGATCACATATAGAACCTCTTAGAAGGTCTTCGTGTCTCTACGATCACATATAGAACCTCTTAGAAGGTCTTCGTGTCTCTACGATCACATATAGAACCTCTTAGAAGGTCTTCATGTCTGTACGATCACATATAGAACCTCTTAGAACGTCTTATCTCTACGATCACATATAGAACCTCTTAGAAGGTCTTCGTGTCTCTACGATCACATATAGAACCTCTTAGAAGGTCTTCGTGTCTCTACGATCACATATAGAACCTCTTAGAAGGTCTTCGTGTCTCTACGATCACATATAGAACCTCTGAGAAGGTCTTCGTGTCTCTACGATCACATATAGAACCTCTGAGAAGGTCTTCATGTCTCTACGATCACATATAGAACCTCTGAGAAAGTCTTCATGTCTCTACGATCACATATAGAACCTCTGAGAAGGTCTTGTAATGGGGAATGAATGTGTTGAAGATTCATGCTGACCTGATCTCAAAAAGCGACATGTCTAAAGCCGGACTCCCTAGCATCTCCTGTAGAAGATAAAGTAGCCAATATTTTCCTGTGAATGGAGTTCCCCTGATGCTTCAGAAGTTGGCCATTAGTTTCTGTGATGACAAGCCCCGGGCGAGTCTTGTGTCAGCTCTTCCTCTCAGACTGATATAGCACCGTCATTAAGTGAGCAATTCGATCACAGATCTCACTACAGAGATAGCTGCAGGCTACATACCGCTAATGGAGGCCTAGTTTTCATTGTTTATCTCTCTCTCTCTCTTGCTCTCTCTCTCTCTCTCACTCTCTGGCGAACGCTGGCGACACCATCTTCGCCTCTCGCCTGTTAAATGATTTCGTGTGGGTGGTGCATTTATGCGTGGAGCTGTGGTTTGAAGTGAAGACGAGATACTTGCGTCTTTCAGCCCAATACATCCGACTTCAGCAGGGCATTTCTCAGGGTTGCCTTCCCTCTTCGATCTAAAGTCGCTTGGCAAGAATTATTATTACGCTTACATAAGCACGTATGGGACGTGGAGTAGTGTCTGGATCAACTCTGTTGTTGCCGATTTCTGACGCATGCATTTAGCTATAGCTGAGTGACCGCTGTCAGGCCAGTTGGGTGTGGGTGCCGTGACTCCAATGAGTCATGCAAGCGAGTAGATGCAACTACAATTGTGAGTCAGAGTGATTGTCTGAACAAACAACACGGGTAAACAAGCAAATAGTTACACGGTGAAGGGGGGTGGGGTATCCACAATGTTTACCTGTACGAGATGGGGGAAAGTAGCTACCAAATATTTGTGTACGAGATGGGTGAAAGTAGTACCAGATACTTGTGTACGAGATGGGGCAAAGTAGTACCAGATATTTGTGTACGAGATGGGGCAAAGTAGTACCAGATATTTGTGTACGAGATGGGACAAAGTAGTACCAGATACTTGTGTACGAGATGGGGCAAAGTAGTACCAGATACTTGTGTACGAGATGGGGCAAAGTAGTACCAGATACTTGTGTACGAGATGGGGCAAAGTAGTACCATATATTTGTGTACGAGATGGGGGAAAGTAGCTACCATATATTTGTGTACGAGATGGGGGAAAGTAGCTACCAGATATTTGTGTACGAGATGGGGGAAAGTAGCTACCATATATTTATGTACGAGATGGGGGAAAGTAGTACCAGATATTTGTGTACGAGATGGGGGAAAGTAGCTACCAGATATTTGTGTACGTGTTGTTGGGGCAAAGTCTTCTTCTTCTACCTTTTAGCTCCCAGTGGAGCATAGGTCTTCAACAAACACTTTCCAAGTCGTTCTGTTTTTTGCAATTCTTTTAAGATCATTCCATGTCTTCCCCATCATCTTCATCTCTGCTTCGATCTGTCTTCTCCAAGAATTCCTTGGTCTTCCTCTTTGTCTTTTTCCCTGGGGATTAAAAAAAAGGGCCTGCTGTGTAATACTCTCAGTTGGCTTCCGTAGTGTGTGTCCTATCCATTGCCATCGTCTTCGCTGTATCTCTTTATCCACTGGTATTTGACCGGTACATTTCCATAATTCCACGTTAGTGACTTTGTCCTGCCATTTCCATCCCTTTATTCTGCGCAAGCATCCATTAATGAAAGTCTGTACCTTCGTGATTGTCAGTTTTGTTATTCTCCATGTTTCACAGCCATATAATAGGACCGACTTAACATTTGAGTTGAAAATTTTTATTTTTGTATTTAGCCTAATTTCTTTGGATTTCCATATGTTTCCCAGTGCAATGAAAGCTCCTCTTGCTTTTGATATCCTTATTTTGGTATCATTTTCTGTTCCTCCCTCTTTATCTATATTACTGCCCAGATATATGTAAGATTGTACGTCTAGTAGAGGTATTTCTCCTAGTTTTATTTGGTTATTGCCAACTGCATTAATTCTCATAATGTTGGTCTTATCTCTATTAATCTTTAGTCCTAGCTGTTGTGATCTCTCAACTAATATACTCATTTTATCCTGCATCTGTTGATGGCTGTGTGATATGAGAGCTATGTCATCAGCAAAGTCTAAATCATCAAGTTGTTTGGTCAGTGACCACTGGATCCCATTTCTGTTGTTTTGAGTTATTTTCATAATCCAATCTATGGCCAGTAGAAAGAGAAATGGAGACAGAAGGCATCCTTGCCTTACTCCTGTTCTTATTTCAAATGCTTCTGTAAGCTGCCCTTCATGCACCACACTACATTTTGTTCCTTCATACATTGTTTTTATCAGGTTAATAAACTTTATGGGGATTCCGTAATGACTCAGCAACTTCCAAAGCATTCTTCTGTCTAAACTATCAAATGCCTTTTCGTAATCTATGAATCCAATATAAAGTGGGGATTTTAGTTCTAAACTTTGTTCAACTATTATACGTAGAGTAGTTATTTGATCAGCACATGATCTGTTCTTCCTAAAACTTGCTTGTTCATCTCTCAAGTGTTTCTCTATAGCCTCTTTTAGTCTCTCCAGAATGATTCTGCCTAATATTTTTCCTGGCACTGATAGTAGCATAATTTCCCTATAATTTGTGCACTCCTGTAAACTTCCTTTCTTTGGTAGTTTGATCATATAACCTTCTCTCCAGTCTTTAGGTATTTCTTCCCTCTCCCAAATTTTATCCAATAGATCATGTAACATCTTGGTAGAGGTGTTAATATCTGCTTTGATGGCTTCCGAAGGAATTTTATCTGGTCCTGTGGCTTTACCATTTTTTAATAGTTTGATGGCTTTCATTATTTCTTCTTTGCTTGGTTTTCCGCAGTTAACGTGTAACTCTTCTTCTGCTGGTAGTATATCTGGAGGATTATTTGAGCCGGGTCTGTTCAAAAGTTCTTCAAAGTGCTCTTTCCATCTCTCCATTTGTTCCCTTATATTACTAAGCAGATTTCCTTTCTTTTCTTGTTGGGGCAAAGTAGCTACCAGATATTTGTGTACGAGTTGTTGGGGGAAAGTAGCTACCAGATATTTGTGTACGAGTTGTTGGGGCAAAGTAGCTACCAGATATTTGTGTACGAGTTGTTGGGGCAAAGTAGCTACAAGATATTTGTGTACGAGTTGTTGGGGAAAAGGAGCTACCAGATATTTGTGTACGAGTTGTTGGGGGCAAAGTAGCGACCATATATTTGTGTACGAGTTGGGGCAAAGTAGCTACTAGATATTTGTGTACGAGTTGGGGGAAAGTAGCTACCAGATATTTGTGTACGGGTTGGGGGAAAGTAGCTACCAGATATTTGTGTACGAGTTGGGGGAAAGTAGCGACCATATATTTGTGTACGAGTTGGGGCAAAGTAGCTCCTAGATATTTGTGTACGAGTTGGAGGAAAGTAGCTACCAGATATTTGTGTACGAGTTGGGGGAAAGTAGCTACCAGATATTTGTGTACGAGTTGGGGGAAAGTAGCTACCAGATATTTGTGTACGAGTTG
Organism: Megaustenia siamemsis; assembly: GCA_032433765.1. NCBI lineage: Eukaryota > Metazoa > Mollusca > Gastropoda > Stylommatophora > Ariophantidae > Megaustenia > Megaustenia siamemsis. The sequence goes on along the minus strand of JAVIAB010000050.1, from coordinate 83,467,364 downwards.
GGGAAAAGTAGCGACCAGATATTTGTGTACGAGTTGTTGGGAGTAAAGTAGCGACCATATATTTGTGTACGAGTTGGGGCAAAGTAGCTACTAGATATTTGTGTACGAGTTGGGGCAAAGTAGCTACTAGATATTTGTGTACGAGTTGGGGGAAAGTAGCTACCAGATATTTGTGTACGAGTTGGGGGAAAGTAGCTACCAGATATTTGTGTACGAGTTGGGGGAAAGTAGCGACCAGATATTTGTGTACGAGTTGGGGGAAAGTAGCTACCAGATATTTGTGTACGAGTTGGGGGAAAGTAGCTACCAGATATTTGTGTATGAGTTGGGGGAAAGTAGCGACCAGATATTTGTGTACGAGTTGGGTGAAAGTAGCGACCAGATATTTGTGTACGAGTTGGGGGAAAGTAGATACCGGATATTTGTGTACGAGTTGGGGGAAAGTAGCTACCAGATATTTGTGTACGAGTTGGGGGAAAGTAGCTACCAGATATTTGTGTACGAGTTGGGGGAAAGTAGCTACCAGATATTTGTGTACGAGTTGGGGCAAAGTAGCTACTAGATATTTGTGTACAAGTTGGGGCAAAGTAGCTACTAGATATTTGTGTACGAGTTGGGGGAAAGTAGCTACCAGATATTTGTGTACGAGTTGGGGGAAAGTAGATACCAGATATTTGTGTACGAGTTGGGGGAAAGTAGCGACCAGATATTTGTGTACGAGTTGGGTGAAAGTAGCGACCAGATATTTGTGTACGAGTTGGGGGAAAGTAGATACCGGATATTTGTGTACGAGTTGGGGGAAAGTAGCTACCAGATATTTGTGTACGAGTTGGGGGAAAGTAGCTACCAGATATCTGAGTACGAGTTGGGGGAAAGTAGCTACCAGATATTTGTGTACGTGTTGGGGGAAAGTAGCTACCAGATACTCGTGTACGAGTTTGGGGAAAATATCCAACAATTCCTGGCTAAAATAAAAACATTCTAGAATATTCCATATCTCATCAAATCTGTCTTAGATGAAACTAACATAAGCGGAGGCAAAAATGTTAACAGAAGAGAACTAAGTGAATTAAAGTAACAAATCGATGATAACAAATGTTGACAGAATGTATAACAACAGGTGTAAGGTGTTTGGTGACGTCCTTGTAGAAACCTACTCTGTCGTAGCCTAGGTCGTTAATGTATTTGGACCCCTGTAGGGTTTGAAGTTACAACTCACATTACATTTTGGTTGCTAATATTAGAGACGCCAATAGTGGAGATAGCGATCTTTAATAAGTAAAAACATCGATTGGCACGAACAAGACCGTTGGAGAAGATTGGTTGGGGAGACTCATGAAACAATAACACAAGCCTGATCTAACTTTTTATAGGCAATATCTGAGGGCACGTGACACGAGATCACTCCAACAAGCATGCAGGTGGCCTCCCTTCTACTTCATACTTTCACATTCACGTTTCATCTTCTTCTTACCTTCCTCATTTGCCTTTAAGAGTCGAGGGGAGATATCATTTGAGGTCCTTTACTCTTCTGTTTGTCTCTGCTGCTGTTATGTTTCATAGTTTTTCTAATATTCCGCAAATCCATCGTTTTCGTGGTCGGCTCTTGGGTCTGGTGTTCTCATAACGTTTATTGGAGGCTTATTGTGTTGTGTTTTGATCTTTCTTCCTTATCACATTTACGTTTGCATTTGCTGTATAGGTTTTGTTTATGTTAAATTGCTCTAGAAAGACCAGCTTAATGATTCATCAGGACATGGGCTCATGAAGTTGGCTAGTCCAAGGAGGCCAAGATGTGTTCCAACTCACGGCGGTAGGAGCTGTCCATGTTTGCCTCATAGCTGCTGACGTTTGGGGCTTTTGACTTCCTAGTGTTGTAGATAAATATCAACAATTTCAGACACATTCCACAACAAGAGATGAATCCCTTATTTATCTAGACAACAACAGAGTTGCATTATCGTTCAACGTAGTCGCCATCATCATTATACTCTACACACGCAGGCAAAGGTGACTACTCAACTTTGTCATCATTATTATACTCCACACAGACAGACATAGGTGATCACTCAACGTTGTCATCATCATTATACTCCACACAGACAGACATAGGTGATCACTCAACGTTGTCATCATTATTATACTCCACACAGACAGACATAGGTGATCACTCAACTTTGTCATCATCATTATACTCCACACAGACAGACATAGGTGATCACTCAACGTTGTCATCATCATTATACTCCACACAGACAGACATAGGTGATCACTCAACGTTGTCATCATTATTATACTCCACACAGGCAGGCATAGGTGATCACTCAACGTTGTCATCATCATTATACTCCACACAGACAGACATAGGTGATCACTCAACGTTGTCATCATCATTATACTCCACACAGACAGACATAGGTGATCACTCAACGTTGTCATCATCATTATACTCCACACAGGCAGGCATCGGTGATCACTCAACATCGTCATCCTCATTATACTCCACGCAGGCAGGCATAGGTGACCCCTCAACATCGTCATCATCATTATACTCCACACAGACAGACATAGGTGACCGCTCAACATCGTCATCATCATTATACTCCACACAGACAGGCATAGGTGAACGCTCAACATCGTCATCATCATTATACTCCACACAGACAGACATAGGTGACCGCTCAACATCGTCATCATCATTATACTCCGCACAGACAAGCATAGGTGACCACTCAACGTTGTCATCATCATTATACTCCACACAGACAGGCATAGGTGACCACTCAACATCGTCATCATCATTATACTCCACACAGACAGGCATAGGTGACCGCTCAACATCGTCATCATCATTATACTCCACACAGACAGACATAGGTGATCACTCAACGTTGTCATCATCATTATACTCCACACAGACAGACATAGGTGACCGCTCAACGTTACACACCCAAAACCATATTGTTGAACAATTTGAGTATAATGTTTAAAAAAGAAACAAAAGTTGTCATAAAATGTGGTAACTAGAGTTGTCATAGAATGTGGTAACTAGAGTTATCATAGAATGTGGTAACTAGAGTTGTCATAGAATGTGGTAACTAGAGTTATCATACAATTTGGTAAATAAAGTGTAGTGATCGACTAGCGATGGTAAAAGAAGAAGTAAAGTTGGTGTTGGACGAAGTGTTTGATGTGGTGTTGGACGAAGTGTTTGATGTGGTGTTGGACGAAGTGTTTGATGTGGTGTTGGACGAAGTGTTTGATGTGGTGTTGGACGAAGTGTTTGATGTGGTGTTGGACGAAGTGTTTGATGTGGTGTTGGACGAAGTGTTTGATGTGGCGTTGGACGAAGTGTTTGATGTGGTGTTGGACGAAGTGTTTGATGTGGTGTTGGACTTTCTCCCACTGACCACTGACCGTTGACGCCTGACCTCTGACCACTAGCCCCTGACCTCTGACCACTAGCCCCTGACCTCTTCCCACTACTCCCTGATCTCTGACCACTAGCCCCTGACCTCTGACCACTAGCCCCTGACCTCTGACCACTAGTCCCTGACCTCTGACCACTAGCCCCTGACCTCTGACCACTAGCCCCTGACCACTGATTAATGTCAGCTTGTATTTGCTTCGGCCAATTTTATTTCTCGATTTGGAAAGTTGTGTACAAATCTGTCAACAGAGGCCAGCAACAGTTAGCGGTCAAGCAAGCAAAGCTTGAGCTATTGATTTCTGTTGATGATAAATTCCGATTATTGATAATAATATCAAATAGGATAGACAAATTACGTTGCCTTCACTGCGATGGTAGAGAAGAAAATCAATGAAAATATCTTAAATACAGGAATAAATATGCTAAACTCCAATGTTAAATCAGTCCTATTATATGGTTATGAAACATCATGAAGATACAGACTTTTATTGATGGTTGCTTGCGCAAAATAAAAGGATGGAAATGGCAGGACAAAATCACTAACATAGAACTATGGGAAAGTAGCAGTCAAATACCAGTGGGCAAAGAGATACAGTGAAGACGATGGCGCTAGATATGATACGCACAGTGCGGAAACAGAGAATTACACAACTGGCCCTTTTTGGAATCTGCTTTTGGTGTTGATGTTTCTGCTTGTATTGCTGCTGCTGTTGCTGTTGCTGGTGTTGATTTGTTGGTGTTGATTTGTTGGTGTTGATTTGTTGGTGTTGATTTGTTGGTGTTGATTTGTTGGTGTTGATTTGTTGGTGTTGATTTGTTGGTGTTGATTTGTTGGTGTTGATTTGTTGGTGTTGATTTGCTGGTGTTGATTTGTTGGTGTTGATTTGTTGGTGTTGATTTGTTGGTGTTGATTTGTTGGTGTTGATTTGTTGGTGTTGATTTGTTAGTGTTGCTGGTGTTGATTTGTTGGTGTTGATTTGTTGGTGTTGATTTGTTGGTGTTGATTTGTTGGTGTTGATTTGTTAGGGTTGCTGGTGTTGATTTGTTGGTGTTGATTTGTTGGTGTTGATTTGTTAGTGTTGCTGGTGTTGATTTGTTGGTGTTGATTTGTTGGTGTTGCTGTTGCTGTTGCTGGTGTTGATTTTTTGGTGTTGATGATGATGTTGGTGTTGTTGATTTTAATGTATAGGTGTTGCTGATGTTGAATTGTTGATGTCACTGCTATTGGTGTTGCTGCTGCTATTAGTGTTGCGAATGCTGTTGGTTTTGTCGTCGGTGATAATGTGTGCCAGGGTTTTGTAGCTTGCTTCGTATATCTCTTGATTTGACCTCTTCTATTATGGTGACATTGAGTTATTGTTATTGAGTTATTTGCGGGTCATCATCATTGCACTCCGAACATGTCCATAGGTGCTCAGATCCCCTCCTCAGCAATTCCCTCAGTGTCCAGCGACTGACGACTCCAGTTCTATGTTGGTTGATAAGTCTTCTTACACGGCCACCAAGTTTCTCATTTCTGGCCGTGCCCATCTTAACTCCCATTTCCATCATCCGAAGAAGTGACGTTGATCTGTGTTTGTCGAAGTCCTGTGCTCTTCCAACATCTCGAAGGGCATTGATGATGTCCGCCCGATCCATCGGTTGCCCGTCCTCAACGACAGCGCAGCTAGCCAACCTGTCCGCTCTCTCATTTCTCCGTACTCCCGCATGTCCAGGGACATAGACAAAGGTGACCTTACGTATTTTGGATTTCTGCAACGACTCTACCCATTGCATGCGTACATAGCCCGCCTCCACTTTTTTTATCATGCTCATCCAATCAATCAGTATACATGCGTGGATGTAGTCTTGTGACTCTAACCATTTGAATGCCTTGGTCACTGCCATCACCTCCATTGTCATGCTACTCGTGGTCATGGCGTATGCACCACTGTCTTCCTTGGCTATTCTGCCTGCTGAGCGTGCTGACATATTACATATATCCACCTACAACACAGCTGTTCACATGCCACCTACAACATAGCTGTCCACAGGCCACCTACATCACAGCTGTCCACAGGCCACCTACAACACAGCTATCCACAGGCCACCTATAACACAGCTGGCCACAGACCACCTACAACACAGCTGTCCACAGGCCACCTACAACACAGCTGTCCACAGGCCACCTACAACACAGCTGTTCACATGCCACCTACAACATAGCTGTCCACAGGCCACCTACATCACAGCTGTCCACAGGCCACCTACAACACAGCTATCCACAGGCCACCTATAACACAGCTTGTTATAGTGTGACTCAGTCATGGGCGATAATGGAAGAATAGAAAAATATGACGATAGACAGAAGAATAAAAGAATGATGTGATGACGATGTGAGGTAGGATAGTTTTAGGCGGCGTAGAAAAGACAATCTTCAGAGGATTAGCAAGGAGACGTTAAGTCTACCCAACTCAGTCGCTGAGTCGTAATCAACTGGAAGATTACCAGTGAAAGGCGCACAGATGTCCAGTCTGAAGCTTGTAAGTTATGTAACGCGACGAAGCAGTCGATAAGCTCCAGTCGCGCAGGTGTGGACACGGAGTAGAGTAGCACTAAGACTAGACCGGAAACTCTTATATCGGCAGACGCCTTGAAGTCCAGAGAAGACCTGAGATGAAAGCGGACAATTAAACTGCCCCGCGTAAACAAAGGGCCAAGGGAGGAGTTATGTTGTAGGTTTTTAGTTGTGGGAAAAGGTTTGAGAAGATTGACAGGTTGTCGATTAAAGCAATAAGACTTTGGAGATAATTAAAAAGGCGGAGCTAGAGAGATAGGGACGGTAGACAGAGTAAGGATAGACATGTATAGAGGAGATGCGCAGAATGCTTTGGCAAGGGGCAGTAGCTAGAGACTAAGAAGCCAGGGCTTGACTGAAACGGACGGTCGGCCAGAGACTCAGAGACATTCAGCTACAGTCGGCCAGACTCAGTGAGACTTTATTGAACTTGAAACAAGAACACGACAAGAACCTAAGTTGGACTTATACAATTGAAATAATTCGTTTAGAGGATTGGTGATACGTATTGGACTTAGATGTATAATAGTTGAAGGAAGTCCAACTGTGTAACTATGAGTCGAGTCAAGATACTAGTTCCTCAGAACTATCAGATGTGAGATAGAGATATGCAGATATTAACAAAGAACACTATACGGTCAACAAAGTTACTGACTGACAAATAATCAACGCCTGTCTGCTATGTCCAGTAACGACATTTTGTAAAACCACACACATGAAGTCACTAATAAAGACTGTTTATACTTGTTCAAAAAGGATGATGAGTTATATGTGTGTGTCGATGAAAGAACAAGTAGTAAGTTCATCAGATATCAGATAGAGACCCTGGAACATTATATTGCTTTCTGGTGCCGTGACCAGGATTCTATTCTTTTTTTTAAGAAGGACCTGGAAGAAAAAATAGTAAGAATTTTCTCTTAACCAACTCTGACGTCCATCTACGCACTTCCAGCGTAAACCTACGCACTTCCAGCGTAAACCTACATACTTACAGCAACGAGTGCCACCGAGCAGCCAAGAAATTATAAGAAAAACACTATATTTACTATACAGAACACATTGTGAAAAAAACACTAGAGAAGCTGTCAGTTCGCGACTTTTTACTATTCCGGAGGTGAAAGATTATTTGTGTTTGAAATAAATGTGAAATGCATCGGAGAGCAAAGATAGACAGAGAGAACCGTATGTGAAAACTGAAGTCCACTTGAGAACCTGAAAAAAAAGACTAAGTAGTTAATTATTGTTTTAAATTAGTATATTATTGTGTAGTTGTTAGGTTGTTATAAAGGTGTGTTAGGTATTCCAGGACTTCAGAAGCATGTAAGTTGGATTTTTCTTATATATTTTAGAAATTCATTTGATATATGTTGAACAATGTTAGTGTGAAGTAAATAAGTTTGTTTCTTGAGTGTTAGTTGAAGATCGTAGAAATTCTTTGACTGATCTAAACGTGTGTGTGTGTTGCTAGCGAATCAGTTTATTATTAATTAATTAATTATCAAGATGAAGAGAGGCATGACTCCCACGTTGCAGACCCTGCAAGAAATTAGTAGAGTCATCACCGGTTTAGAAAATAGTTTTAGACAGCAAGAAGTGAGTGCCAGTATCTCAAATTACTCTGGCGACCCATCCAAATTCAGACAATGGATGGCACAAATTGAAAAGTATGCTCTCATTTTTGCTATAAATGAGGAAGACAAGAAATTAATAGCTTTTAAAACAAGTAGAGGCGAAGTATCTGACTTCATCCAGAGAAGGCTAAAGAGTGAACCTTCAAGTAGAGGCGAAGTATCTGACTTCATCCAGAGAAGGCTAAAGAGTGAACCTTCAAGTAGAGGCGAAGTATCTGACTTCATCCAGAGAAGGCTAAAGAATGAACCTTCAAGTAGAGGCGAAGTATCTGACTTCATCCAGAGAAGGCTAAAGAATGAACCTTCAAGTAGAGGCGAAGTATCTGACTTCATCCAGAGGAGGCTAAAGAATGAACCTTCAAGTACATGGAAGATCCCCAAAGATAGATTTAAAAACTATGTATGCTGCTGTAGGAGATGCCTACACTGCTTTCATACTCTTGAGGAAGTTTAAACAAGACAGAGTAGAAACAATAACTGCTTACAGTAATAGACTTTTAGAGCTAGCAGAGGAATCTGGTTTAGATACCGACAGTTTTGGTAGACAATTAATAGAGATTTTTATAGATGGACTAATATCCACAGATCTAAAACTACACTTAGCGAGGCTGAACCCTGAGACGCTAGATGAAGCGATTAATGTCTCTATTAAAGAAACCGGGTTCATGAAGAAATTGAATTTAAACCTACCTAAAGAAAGCCCAACCATCAGTGAATGGTTTAATAAAAGAAAAATAGTAGAAAAGCTTAGGGAAGTTAATCAAGCGAGTATTAGATGGAGAAATAAGGGACGACTAGGTGAAGTAAGTAAAGAAATATATGCAGTGAGAAGGGAAACAAGGCATTTTCACGGAAGAAGATTACCACCCAAGGAATCTAGGTGGAGATGGAAGGACAAAAGACAAACTGCTGGACGTAAGAGCTATGAAATAAATAGTGTAGACAGGATTGAAATGAATAAAGTGAATTGTAAATCAAAAGTTTGGGAACATCATGTTAATCAAACACCCAGGCGTGGTTGGCAAGATCCCTCTGGAGTCAAAGAGAAGCGCGCAACCAAGCACGTGGATGCGAGAACAACCAAGTGGTCCAAATCAAACGCCTAAACATCAAGACAAAAAGGCTATCTAGCCTGAAACAAAACACATTAATCAGAAAGGAGAAGGAATTAGAGGGGATGGAACAGAATTTAGAAGATGGGTCGAGTCATGCGATCAGTAATAAAAATGAATGTATGTTAGTGAGAATTAAAGAGACTGAGAACAGACTGATCGACAGTGCTACACAAACAGAAGGTACGGATAGAGAAGTATTAGTGACACAGGTAAGCTGTGCACAAACACAGACTGTAGAGGTTAGATGACAAACTAAACATAATGATAAAATAACACAAACTAGGGAGGTGAAGAAACAATTTAGAGACGCCTGTGTGGCAACAAACATCCTAGAAGATGTGATATCAAGAAAAGATACCGAGACAAGAATTATGGAAAAGGGAAGTGAAAGAGATGAGTTGATGCTATTAGAGCTGAAAGACACAGTAGATAGGCTAGAGTGCAAAAACAAGTGTCTAGAAACAAGAATTAAAGAGCTTGAAGCACTTGAAGAACAAAAGGCTGAGACTGACAGACACAGTGTATGTATGAGTCGAGAAGTTGATGAGATGAAAGCACAGAAAAGCCAACTTTTAGGTGAAGTCAAAGTGTCCAAGGATTTAGTTGTAAGTTTAAGAAAGGAAAAATCAGAAGCAGATGACAAGGTAAGGAACCTAATACGTGAGAAGTCTGACTTAGAGGAAGAGGTAGCGTCTCTAAGGCGAAAGAAAACTACTACAGAAAATTTGAAGAAGGAAAACGAGAAACGGAAACTTGATAGGATAGAACGCAACAGTGATACAAATAGTGTAGAGGTTGTAAGTAAAAATGCTGAGAAGAAAATTAACGAACTTGCAGTGTTTCATGCGTTAGAGAAAGCAGCTGATAAATATGCGCGTGAAATGGACAAGGAATTAGAGGATATGGCAGATGGGGTAAAAGGTAGCAAGAAACGTCCTGAAACTGACAGATTACCGACAATACGAGAAAGGAGAGTTGCTGCCATAAATAAAGAGTTTGAAAAAAACCAAATAGAAAAGGCAGAGCAAGTGAAATTTTGGCCTTTGGGAACCCCAGAGCGCGATTCCATTATTGCTGAAAGAAGAAGAAAAGACGATGAAAGAGTCAAAGTAGACCTGCCTTTTGCCATACGATTGGGACGGCGGCAAGAGTTTGTTGACCACCAGAAAGGAATAGATAAAGGTAACAGATTCAGAGAAGATCATAGGTCAGAAAGAGGAGACCTGGCAACCACTAGTGATGGGAGAGATACAAGATACAAACAGAGGAACAGTAACCATTTTAAGTGGTAACCATGTTAACATCGGTTTGATTAAGATTATGCAGGTTGAGGGAAGTAAAGTAAGCCCGTCAGTAAAGAGAATGAGAAGAGATATAAATTAGTCATAGAATCAGCCCCAGAAGGTGACAAGATGTAATAATATATGAGTTTTCTTATTAGACGTATCGCTGACCACTTGAGGAGTGAGTCACATGAAGTAAACAAACAAAATGGTAACCATGTTTACATCGGTTTAAAAAGTTTGAGTCGAGTTATGAGAACTCAGAATTTACAGAAAATAGAATATTCATGGAGAGAAAAACATAGGGAACTAAGAAGAGACGAGAGAGTCTGTGACCCGAGTTGGAGAGACTCTATGAGTTATATAGGAATTCCAAGTGTGGAACAGCACTGTGAGATGTACATATGTGTGTATGAAGTGTGTTGTGGATATTTTGATGGAAGTCTAGACAGACTAGATTCTGTATCAAATTTAAGTCATAATTTTGATTGTTATGTGTTTGTGATTACTCTATGCTTCAATGTTCGGTCTGTCCAAGACTGTGGTGTGTATGATTTGAGGAGAAACATGTTGTGAGATGCACATTTTTTAAAAAGACAATTTTATGAAAATGTAATTATAGTTGACGGGGAGAATTGCCTAAAATTTAGGAATATGTGGTGAGAGAGAACTCATAAGAAGACTGCCGACCCGACATGAGTTGACCAGTAAATTAAGCCTGTGGGCTGAGAGATTCTGTAAGAAAGCGTATCTCTATGCAGACAACTTTATTAGCAGTGCCAGAAGAGCACGTGTTTAGAGAGAATAGGGTAACAGACTAGACGGGACTTGTTCTTTTTCAGAAGTGGCACAGGTATGATGCCGAAGAAAGACTAAACTCGTCTTATTAGGCAATGAAGAGAGTACAGTGCGAAGGCCGATCGAGCCTTAAATATTTCAGAATTGATGTTTCCACAAAATGTTTTGTATACATGAGACACATGTTGTGTCACAAAGATGTTTATTGAATGTCATGATATTGTTGTAGAATTATGGATATTGTATATGTAAACACCAATTACAGAACCTGCCAGTTTAAATTAATAGACGGAAAGAAATGTGGGTTAGACATAGACAAAACAGACGATGACCTCAATTTAGCCGGCCTACATTAAGGCTATGGCCAGAGTGACGTCAAGTTAGTCAGAGGTTTCAAAGCAATACAAAGTGGCATGGCAGAGCCATGTTGTAAGATGATTGTATACATGATGGATTTTTCTTTTGAGATTCCAGTTTATAGATGTTGAATTTCTATTTCTAATTGTTGTAATAATTGATGTACAAGTATAATTATTGTGATGCGAATGAGAAAAAGGAAATTGGTTAGCCCATTAAGGAAGTAGAAAGAGAGCAGTCACACTATGTTTTTATTTTGAGTTAAATTGATCTATGAATATATCAATTCAACTGAAATGTTGAGGGAGATATATGTTATAGTGTGACTCAGTCATGGGCGATAATGGAAGAATAGAAGAATATGACGATAGACAGAAGAGTAAAAGAATGATGTGATGACGATGTGAGGTAGGATAGTTTTAGGCGGCGTAGAAAAGACAATCTTCAGAGGATTAGCAAGGAGACGTTAAGTCTACCCAACTCAGTCGCTGAGTCGTAATCAACTGGAAGATTACCAGTGAAAGGCGCACAGATGTCCAGTCTGAAGCTTGTAAGTTATGTAACGCGACGAAGCAGTCGATAAGCTCCAGTCGCGCAGGTGTGGACACGGAGTAGAGTAGCACTAAGACTAGACCGGAAACTCTTATATCGGCAGACGCCTTGAAGTCCAGAGAAGACCTGAGATGAAAGCGGACAATTAAACTGCCCCGCGTAAACAAAGGGCCAAGGGAGGAGTTATGTTGTAGGTTTTTAGTTGTGGGAAAAGGTTTGAGAAGATTGACAGGTTGTCGATTAAAGCAATAAGACTTTGGAGATAATTAAAAAGGCGGAGCTAGAGAGATAGGGACGGTAGACAGAGTAAGGATAGACATGTATAGAGGAGATGCGCAGAATGCTTTGGCAAGGGGCAGTAGCTAGAGACTAAGAAGCCAGGGCTTGACTGAAACGGACGGTCGGCCAGAGACTCAGAGACATTCAGCTACAGTCGGCCAGACTCAGTGAGACTTTATTGAACTTGAAACAAGAACACGACAAGAACCTAAGTTGGACTTATACAATTGAAATAATTCGTTTAGAGGATTGGTGATACGTATTGGACTTAGATGTATAATAGTTGAAGGAAGTCCAACTGTGTAACTATGAGTCGAGTCAAGATACTAGTTCCTCAGAACTATCAGATGTGAGATAGAGATATGCAGATATTAACAAAGAACACTATACGGTCAACAAAGTTACTGACTGACAAATAATCAACGCCTGTCTGCTATGTCCAGTAACGACATTTTGTAAAACCACACACATGAAGTCACTAATAAAGACTGTTTATACTTGTTCAAAAAGGATGATGAGTTATATGTGTGTGTCGATGAAAGAACAAGTAGTAAGTTCATCAGATATCAGATAGAGACCCTGGAACATTATATTGCTTTCTGGTGCCGTGACCAGGATTCTATTCTTTTTTTTAAGAAGGACCTGGAAGAAAAAATAGTAAGAATTTTCTCTTAACCAACTCTGACGTCCATCTACGCACTTCCAGCGTAAACCTACGCACTTCCAGCGTAAACCTACATACTTACAGCAACGAGTGCCACCGAGCAGCCAAGAAATTATAAGAAAAACACTATATTTACTATACAGAACACATTGTGAAAAAAACACTAGAGAAGCTGTCAGTTCGCGACTTTTTACTATTCCGGAGGTGAAAGATTATTTGTGTTTGAAGTCACTAATAAAGACTGTTTATACTTGTTCAAAAAGGATGATGAGTTATATGTGTGTGTCGATGAAAGAACAAGTAGTAAGTTCATCAGATATCAGATAGAGACCCTGGAACATTATGTCCACAGGCCACCTACAACACAGCTGTCCACAGGCCACCTACAAAACAGCTGTCCACAGGCCACCTACATCACAGTTGTTCACAGGCCACCTACATCATAGCTGTCCACAGGCAACCAACAACACAGCTGTCCATAGGCCACCTACAACACAGCTATCCACAGGCCACCTACATCACATTTGTTCACAGACCACCTGCATCACAGCTGTCCACAGGCCACCTACATCACAGTTGTTCACAGGTCACCTACATCACAAATGTCCACAGGCCACCTATATCACAGTTGTTTACAGGCCACCTACATCACAGCTGTCCACAGTCCACTTATATCACAGCTGTGCACAGGCCACCTACATCACAGCTATCCACAGGCCACCTATATCACAGCTATCCACCGGCCACCTATATCACAGCTGTCCACAGGCCACGTATAACACAGCTGTCCAAAAGCCACCTACATCACAGTTGTTCTCAGGCCACCTACATCACAGCTATTCACAGGTCACCTACATCACAGCTGTCCAACGCCACCTACATCACAGCTGTCCAACGCCACCTACATCACAGTTGTTCACAAGCCACCTACATCACAGCTGTCCAACGCCACCTACATCACAGTTGTTCACAAGCCACCTACATCACAGCTGTCCAACGCCACCTACATCACAGTTGTTCACAGGCCACATACATCACAGCTGTCCAACGCCATCATCACATTTGTTCACAGACCACCTGCATCACAGCTGTCCACAGGCCACCTACATCACAGTTGTTCACAGGCCACGTATAACACAGCTGTCCACAGGCCACCTATATCACAGTTGTTTACAGGCCACCTACATCACAGCTGTCTACAGGCCACCTACAACACAGCTGTCCACAGGCCACTTTTATCACAGCTGTGCACAGGCCACCTACATCACAGCTATCCACAGGCCACCTATATCACAGCTGTACACAAGCCATCTACATCACAGCTGTCCACAGGTCACGTATAACACAGCTGTCCACAGGCCACCTACATCACAGCTATCCACAGGCCACGTATAACGCAGCTGTCCACAGGCCACATATCTCACAGCTGTCCACAGGCCACGTATAACACAGCTGTCCACAGGCCACCTACATCACAGCTATACACAGGCCACGTATAACGCAGCTGTCCACAGGCCACATATCTCACAGCTGTCCACAGGCCACGTATAACACAGCTGTCCACAGGCCACCTACATCACAGCTATACACAGGCCACCTACATCACAGTTGTTCTCAGGCCACCTACATCACAGCTATTCACAGGTCACCTACATCACAGCTATCCACAGGCCACGTATAACACAGCTGTCCACAGGACACCTACATCACAGCTGTCCACAGGCCACCTACATCACAGCTGTCCAACGCCAACTACATCACAGTTGTTCACAGGCCACCTACATCACAGCTGTCCAACGCCACTTACATCACAGTTGTTCACAAGCCACCTACATCACAGCTGTCCAACGCCACCAACATCACAGCTGTCCAACGCCACCTACATCACAGTTGTTCACAGGCCACCTACAACACAGATATCCACAGGCCACCTACATCACAGATATCCACAGGCCACCTATATCACAGCAGTCCACAGGCCACTTACATCACAGCTGTCCACAGACCACGTATAACACTGCTATCCACAGGCCACCTACATCACAGCTATTCACAGGCCACCTACATCACAGCTATCCACAGTCCACGTATAACACAGCTGTCCACAGGCCACCTATATCACAGCTGTCCACAGGTCACCTATATCACAGTTGTCCACAGGCCACGTATAACACAGCTGTCCACAGGCCACCTACATCACAGTTGTCCACAGGCCACCTACATCACAGCTGTCCACAAGCCACGTATAACACATCTGTCCACAGGCCACCTACATCACAGCTGTCCACAGGCCACGTATAACACTGCTATCCACAGGCCACCTACATCACAGCTATCCACCGGCCACCTACATCACAGCTATCCACAAGCCACGTATAACACAGCTGTCCACAGGCCACCTACATCACAGTTGTCCACAGGCCACCTACATCACAGCTGTCCACAGGCCACCTACATTACAGCTGTCCAAGGCCACCTACATCACAGTTGTTCACAGGCCACCTACATCACAGTTGTTCACAGGCCACCTACAAAACAGATATCCACAGGCCACCTACAACACAGCTATCCACAGGCCACCTAAATCACAGCTATCCACAGGCCTCCTAAAACACAGCTATCCACAGGCCACCTAAATCACAGCTATCCACAGGCCACCTACATCACAGTTGTCCACAGGCCACCTACATCACAGCTGTCCACAGGCCACCTACATCACAGTTGTCCACAGGTGGATAGCACGATTGGGGAGCGCACACGTACCCCGCGCGTGTACCGCGGCATTCATGTTACTTCTAGCAATAGCACAGTTTGCATGGTAGACCTTTGATTCTTATGTTTATTTTGTATTTTTCGTTTCAGTTTGAAATTATTTTTATTTTTATTATTTATTATTTTTTGTTTGAAATACATATCTGTTTGTGTGTTGCATGTTTGTTCCTGTTGTAGGCCTATTGAACCGAAACGTTGTTCTAATTTATGTCGTCCACTTATTAGGTCAAGCTTTAAGCATACCGTTGTTTCTATTGTTTCCTCAATATTGTGTTTATTTCTCCTCACAAATAGCTTGACTGCAGCTTGGCATTTGTATGCATTTCTTTGCTTTGACCCAACTAGACCACCTACAACACAGCAGCCCACAGTGCCCACAACACAGCAGTACACAGTGCCCACAACATAGCAGCACACAGTGCCCACAAAACAATAGCCCACAGTGCCCACAACACAGCAGCCCACAGTGTCCACAACACAGCAGCCCACAGTGCCCACAACACAGCAGTACACAGTGCCCACAACACAGCAGCCCACAGTGTCCACAAAACAGTAGCCCACAGTGCCCACAACACAGCAGCCCACAGTGCCCACAACACAGCAGTACACAGTGCTGTGCCCACAACACAGTAGCCCACAGTGCCCACAACACAGTAGCCCACAGTGCCCACAACACAGCAGCCCACAGTGCCCACAACACAATTCAGAAAGTGTTGATTCAAGTGGGAATAAATGGACACAGAAATCGATGGAGATGAATAAAGTAGAAGACTTCAAGAAGAACATCACAAGGTTGACACATCACAGGGCATTGACCACATCACAGATCATTTGACGGATCACAAAACATTGACCAAATCACACAACAATGACCAGATCACAGAACATTGACCAGATCACAGTACATTGATCAGAACACAGAACATTGACCAGCTCACAGAACATTGACCAGATCACAGAACATTGACCAGATCAGAGAGTATTGATCCAACATGGGGCATTGACCACTACATTTTCTCTCGACGCTGAAAGGCAACACATGCAGAGGAAAGTCAAGGGAAGTATCCCAAGTCAAGGGAAGTAAATAAGTCAAGGGAAGTAAGCCAAGTCAACGGAAGTAACCCAATTCAAGGGAAGTAAGCCAAGTCATGGGAAATAAGCCAAGTCAACGGAAGTAACTTAAGTCAAGGGAAGTAAGCCAAGTCAAGGAAAGTAACCCAAGTCAAGGGAAGTAAAACCAAGTCAAGGGAAGTGACTCGAGTCAAGGGAAGTAACCCAAGTCAAGGGAAGTAAACCAAGTCAAGTTTATCGAAACTACCAGAGCAAGCCAAATATGGAGCTGTATTAACACACGACCACAGTCGAACATTCAACTGTTTTTATCTGCCCTTTGGTTACAACGTTTGACCCTATCAAATGTAAGGCAGCCGGTGTCAGAGGCCGGTTAGAGAAGCCTGGATCACATCGTCCTGTCAGGACCCTCGTCAGTCAAAGAGTTTCTTTGCTTTTATTTCTGTGAACGTGAGGCCGGTACGAAAAGGTGGCTAATCAATGTTTGGCATCACTAACGTGATGGTTCTCAAATGTGTCCATGCTGGGCGGGGTCGTTAACAAGTCTTGCTACGTCAACATGATGTCATTGACACTGTAAGGGAGTTGTTTACGTCAAGTCCGAGTCATGAACTTTGGAAATGAGTCGCGGGTTTAAAAAGAAGTAAGTTTTGAGTCGGAATTTGAGTAAAATAATTGAGGTTTTAGTGTGGAGTCAGAGGAACAGTAGACGGGTCGTGTTAGAGTCTGTCAGTGGACAATACAAGAGTCAAGGTGGAGTATGTCAGTGGAGCAATACAAGAGTCAAGGTGGAGTATGTCAGTTGGGCAATACAAGAGTCAAGGTGGAGTATGTCATTGGGGCAATACAGGAGTCATGGTGGAGTATCTCAGTGGGGCAATACAAGAGTCAAGGTGGAGTCCGTCATTGGGGAAATAGAGGAGTCATGGTGGAGTCTGTCAGTGGACAATGCAGGAGTCATGGTGGAGTCTGTCAGTAGGGCAATACAGGAGTCATGGTGAAGTATGTCAGTGGGGCAATACAAAAGTCATGGTGGAGTCTGTCATTGGGGCAATACAGGAGTCATGGTGGAGTCTGTCATTGGGCAATACAGGAGTCATGGTGGAATCTGTCATTTGGGCAATACAGGAGTCATGGTGGAGTCAGTGGGACAATAGAGGAGTCATGGTGGAGTCTGTCATTGGGGCAATACAGGAGTCATGGTGGAGTCTGTCAGAGGGGCAATACAGGAGTCATGGTGGAGTTTGTCAGTGGGGCAATAAAGGAGTCATGGTGGAGTCTGTCAGTGGGGCAATTAAGGGGTCATGGTGAAGTCTGTCAGTGGGGCAATACAGGAGTCATGCTGGAGTATGTCAGTGGGGCAATACAGGAGTCATGGTGGGATCTGTCATTGGGGCAATACAGGAGTCATTCTGGAGTCTGTCAGTGGGGCAATACCACAGTCATGGCGGAGTCTGTCAGTGGGGCAATGAATGAGACAGAAAGGATTCGTAGAACAGAACAATTGTGAGAGACAAGAGGCATGTTAGAGTGAGAGGCAGGATACATGTTAGAATGAGAGACAAAAGACATGTTAGAGTGAAAGACAAGAGACATGTTAGAATGAGAGACAGGATACATGTTAGAGTGAAAGACAAGAGACATATTAAAATGAGAGACAAGAGGCATGTTAGAGTGAAAGACAAGAGACATGTTAGAATGAGAGACAAGAGGCATGTTATAGTGAAAGACAAGAGACGTGTTAGAATAAGAGACAAGAGACATGTTAGAGTGAAAGACAAGATACATGTTAAAATGAGAGACAAGAGGCATGTTATAGTGAAAGACAAGAGACGTGTTAGAATAAGAGACAAGAGACATGTTAGAGTGAAAGACAAGAGACATGTTAAAATGAGAGACAAGAGGCATGTTAAAATGAGAGACAGGATACATGTTAGAGTGAAAGACAAGAGACATGTTAAAATGAGAGACAAGAGGCATGTTAAAATGAGAGACAGGATACATGTTAGAGTGAAAGACAAGAGACATGTTAAAATGAGAGACAGGATACATGTTAGAGTGAAAGACAAGAGACATGTTAAAATGAGAGGCAGGATACATGTTAGAGTGAAAGACAAGAGGCCTGTTAAAAGGAGAGACAAGAGGCATGTTAGAGTGAAAGACAAGAGACATGTTAATATAAGAGACAAGAGACATGTTAGAGCGAAAGACAAGCGACATGTTAAAATGAGAGACAAGAGGCATGTTAGAGTGAAAGACAAGAGACAAGTTAAAATGAGATACAAGAGGCATGTTAAAGTGAAAGACAAGAGACATGTTAAAATGAGAGACATGAGGCATGTTAGAGTGAAAGACAAGAGACATGTTAAAATGAGAGACAAGAGGCATGTTAGAGTGAAAGACAAGAGACATGTTAAAATGTAAGACAAGAGACATGTTAGAGTGAAAGACAAGAGACATGTTAAAATGAGAGACATGAGGCATGTTAGAGTAAACGACAAGAGACATGTTAGAATGAAAGACAAGAGACATGTTAGAGGGAAAGACAAGAGACATGTTAAAATGTAAGACAAGAGACATGTTAGAGTGAAAGACAAGAGACATGTTAGAGGTAAAGATAAGAGACATGTTAGAGTGAAAGACAAGAGACATGTTAGCGTGAGAGACAAGAGACATGTTAGAGTGAGAGACAAGAGACATGTTAGAGTGAGAGACAAGAGACATGTTAGAATGAGAGACATAAGACATGTTAGAGTGAGAGACATGAGACATGTTAGAGTGTGAGACAAGAGACATGTTAGCGTGAGAGAAAAGAGACATGTTAGCGTGAGAGACAAAAGACATGTTAGCGTGAGAGACAAGAGGCATGTTAGAGTGAGAGACAAGAGACATATTAGAGTGAGAGACAAGAGACATGTTAAAGTGAAAGACAAGAGGCATGTTAGAGTGAGATACAAGAGACATGTTAGAGTGTGAGACAAGAGACATGTTAAAGTGAAAGACACGAGGCATGTTAGAGTGAGAGACAAGAGACATGTTAGAGTGTGAGACAAGAGACATGTTAAAGTGAAAGACACGAGGCATGTTAGAGTGAGAGACAGGAGACATGTTAGAGTGTGAGACAAGAGACATGTTAGAGTGTGAGACATAGACATGTTAGAGTGTGAGACAAGAGACATGTTAGAGTGTGAGACAAGAGACATGTTAGAGTGTGAGACAAGAGACATGTTAGAGTATAAAAATTAACCAATACCTCTAAGGCCTGCCATTTGACCACGGACTCTAATTACCGTCAATCTCATTTTCTCGATCAACTCTAATTACCGTTAATCTCATTTTCTCGATCAACTCTAATTACCGTAAATCTCATTTTCTCGATCAACTCTAATTACAGTAAATCTAATTTTCTCGATCAACTCTAATTACCGTAAATCTCATTTTCTCGATCAACTCTAATTACCGTAAATCTCATTTTCTCGATCAACTCTAATTACCGTAAATCTCATTTTCTCGATCAACTCTAATTACCGTAAATCTCATTTTCTCGATCAACTCTAATTACCGTAAATCTAATTTTCTCGATCAACTCTAATTACCGTAAATCTCATTTTCTCGATCAACTCTAATTACTGTAAATCTCATTTTCTCTATCAACTCTAATTACTGTCAATCTCATTTTCTCGATCAACTCTAATTACTGTCAATCTCATTTTCTCGATCAACTCTAATTACTGTAAATCTCATTTTCTCGATCAACTCTAATTACTGTCAATCTCATTTTCTCGATCAACTCTAATTACTGTCAATCTCATTTTCTCGATCAACTCTAATTACCGTAAATCTCATTTTCTCGATCAACTCTAATTACTGTCAATCTCATTTTCTCGATCAACTCTAATTACTGTCAATCTCATTTTCTCGATCAACTCTAATTACCGTAAATCTCATTTTCTCGATCAACTCTAATTACTGTCAATCTCATTTTCTCGATCAACTCTAATTACTGTCAATCTTCTCACCGCCTCATTCCGTTACCGAGAAAATCATCATCTTCCAGATTACTGCAAATTTCCCACCTTCCTCCGATTTCCTCTAATCTCAGTCGATTCTCTTCTTATAATCTCTAATTACTGTAGATCTCCCAGCTTTAGTTTAGATTAGTTTAGCTTGGTATAGTTTAGTTTGGCTTAGTTTAGTTTATTTCGATTTGGTTTGATTTGGGGTAATGTAGTTTTGTTTGGTTTAGTTTAATCTGATTAAGTTTAGTTTATTTTGGTGTAGTTTGGTTTGGTTTAATTTCGTTTAGCTCGGTATAGTTCAGTTAACTTTAGGTTAGTCATCTTTGGCTTAGTTTGGTTTCATTCAGTTTAGTTTAGTTTCGTTTCGTTCAGTTTGGTTTCATTTAGTTTAGTTTCATTACGTTTGGCCTGTTTAATTTACTTTGGTTTAGTTTAGTTTGGTTTGGTCTAGTTTAGTTTGGTCTAGTTTGATTTACTTTGTGTTAGTTTGGTTTGGCTTAGTTTGCTTTAGTTCAGTATGGTTTAGTCTGGTTAGGTTTATTCTAGTTGAGTTTGGTTTGGTTTTATTAAGGAGCCAATAGTGGAGTGTAACGTACAATCCCACAAGGTATGGTGACAGCAAGTAGTGTAGTGTAACGTACAATCCTACAAGGTATGGTGACAGCAAGTAGTGGAGTGTAACGTACAATCCCACAAGGTATGGTGACAGCAAGTAGTGGAGTGTAACGTACAATCCTACAAGGTATTTGAAAGCCAATAGTTGAGTATAACGTACAATCCTACAAGGTATGGTGACAGCCAATAGTTGAGTGTAACGTACAATCCTACAAGGTATGGTGACAGCCAATAGTGGAGTGTAACGTACAATCCTACAAGGTATGGTGACAGCCAATAGTGGAGTGTAACGTACAATCCTACAAGGTATGGTGACAGCCAATAGTTGATTGTAACGTACAATCCCACAAGGTATGTGACAGCCAGTAGTGGAGTGTAACGTACAATTCAACAAGGTATGGTGACAGCAAGTAGTGGAGTGTAACGTACAATCCCACAAGGTATGGTAACAGCCAATAGTTGAGTGTAACGTACAATCCAACAAGGTATGTGACAGCAAGTAGTGGAGTGTAACGTACAATCCCACAAGGTATGGTAACAGCCAATAGTTGAGTGTAACGTACAATTCAACAAGGTATGGTGACAGCAAGTAGTGGAGTGTAACGTACAATCCTACAAGGTATGGTAACAGCCAATAGTTGAGTGTAACGTACAATCCTACAAGGTATGGTGACAGCAAGTAGTGGAGTGTAACGTACAATTCAACAAGGTATGGTGACAGCAAGTAGTGGAGTGTAACGTACAATCCCACAAGGTATGGTAACAGCCAATAGTTGAGTGTAACGTACAATCCTACAAGGTATGGTGACAGCAAGAAGTTGAGTGTAACGTACAATCCTACAAGGTATGGTGACAGCAAGTAGTGGAGTGTAACGTACAATCCTACAAGGTATGGTGACAGCCAATAGTGGAGTGTAACGTACAATCCTACAAGGTATGATGACAGCCAATAGTGGAGTATAACGTACAATCCTACAAGGTATGGTGACAGCCAATAGTGGAGTGTAACGTACAATCCTACAAGGTATGGTGACAGCCAATAGTGGAGTGTAACATACAATCCTACAAGGTATGGTGACAGCATGTAGTATAGTGTAACGTACAATCCCACAAGGTATGGTAACAGCAAGTAGTGGAGTGTAACGTACAATCCTACAAGGTATGGTGACAGCCAGTAGTGAAGTGTAACGTACAATCCTACAAGGTATGGTGACAGCAAGTAGTGGAGTGTAACGTACAATCCCACAAGGTATGGTGACAGCCAGTAGTGGAGTGTAACGTACAATCCTACAAGGTATGGTGACAGCAAGTAGTGGAGTGTAACGTACAATCCCACAAGGTATGGTGACAGCAAGTAGTGGAGTGTAACGTACAATCCCACAAGGTATGGTGACAGCTTTACAAAAAAGGAACACAACATACTGACTATTCGGTCTATATGTGGCCTACATCAGAAAAACGCGCACACAAAGTGAGGAACATATAACTATTACTACATCTAGAATGATTCAGTGTTTAAGGAGAAGTGGACAGAGGGGGAGAGACGGGTGGATGAGGTGAGAAGGAGATGGGTTACATCTTAGAGGATAGGTGAAATGTGAAGATATAAAAATATAAGTATAGAGAAATAATTGTCAATAAAAATTAGAATTAGCTGATGGCAGTCACTGCGCTCACTGTGAAAGGTGACTACCAAATACCGGGCGAAGAGCCAAAGGCATGATCAGTCACATGGTTAGACCCGAGGTTCGACTAGTATTGAGAGCCAAGCGTGGCACAGGTAAAGACTGGACTCGAGGCTGAGAGTTGAAGTGAGATGCTGCAGAGGTGCCTGCATCCTGAGTGACGTCACATGCCTGTTGACAACATCTATCACGTCCTGATTCACAAGTGTCGGTCAGCTTGTATTACTTACATGATAGCATAGATAATGTCACGTGATGTACACGTGATTCCGTATCTGTCCCGAGGGCGTGGTTGCGAAGGTCGGGCAAGAGAAGACGGGTAGTGGCGTCAGAGCGGAGAATGGGGAGGTAGCGGTGAATGATTCTCATCACCGAGTAGTGGTGACGGTGATGGCTCGGCTCCGAGCACGACCCTGTCAGAAGAGGGACGGGTGAAGGGTATGAGAGCTGCATGATGTGTGGTGCGGAGAACACGTCGGAGTGTAGGAAGAAGAGCTGTTTCTTGTTAGAGACGTCGGCGGAAGAAGTCGACCATCATTAGTTTAGTTTAGTTTAGTTTAGTTTAGTTTAGTTTAGTTTAGTCAATAATTACCATATCCCAGAGACAACTCCACATTGATCAGATTCCCTCCTCAGCACAATCTTTAGTACGAAGCACTCCCGTCATACCCTAGCGAGTGCACTAAAGATGGCTTCAGATCACATTTAGAAACCCCGTAACACTGGCGAACACGTCAACCCCAATCTCCTTAGCCGTCTCTTATGACACACTTAGCAGGTAACCCAACACTAGACCATAACGGTAGACCATCAATAGTAAACCATCGGCAGTGACAATCAACAGTAGACCATCAACAGTAGACCATCAACAGTAGACCATCAACAGTAGACCATCAACAGTGGACTAGTTACAATTATCCAGAGGTGTAGTTAAATAATATAATGATGTTAGTTAGTGGTGTGTACTGTTGTTTGGGTGTGGTGGGTAATGTTGTATGGGTGTGGTTGGTACTGGCGCAGTAGCAAAAGCTGCAACAACAGTATCAATAACAACAGCAACAATGACATCAAAATAAAGATCATCAGTATCAACTACATCAGTATCAACTACATCAGTATCAACTACATCAGTATCAACTACACCAGTATCAACTACATCAGCATCAACTACATCAGTATCAACTACATCAGTATCATCTACATCAGTATCAACTACACAAGTATCAACTACATCAGTATCATCTACATCAGTATCAACTACATCAGTATCAACTACATCAGTATCAACTACACAAGTATCAACTACATCAGTATCAACTACATCAGTATCATCTAAATCAGTATCAACTACACAAGTATCAACTACATCAGTATCATCTACATCAGTATCAACTACATCAGGATCAA
Source organism: Megaustenia siamemsis (assembly GCA_032433765.1). NCBI lineage: Eukaryota > Metazoa > Mollusca > Gastropoda > Stylommatophora > Ariophantidae > Megaustenia > Megaustenia siamemsis. The sequence goes on along the minus strand of JAVIAB010000050.1, from coordinate 83,443,129 downwards.
CTACACCAGTATCAACTACACAAGTATCAACTACATCAGTATCAACTACACAAGTATCAACTACATCAGTATCAACTACACCAGTATCAACTACACAAGTATCAACTACATCAGTATCAACTACACAAGTATCAACTACACCAGTATCAACTACATCAGTATCAACTACATCAGTATCAACTACATCAGTATCACTACACAAGTATCAACTACATCAGTATCAACTAAACAAGTATCAACTACATCAGTATCAACTACATCAGTATCAACTACATCAGTATCAACTACATCGGTATCAACTACACCAGTATCAACTACACCAGTATCAACTACACAAGTATCAACTACATCAGTATCAACTACATCAGTATCAACTACACCAGTATCAACTACATCAGTATCAACTACATCAGTATCAACTACACCAGTATCAACTACATCAGTATCAACTACATCAGTATCAACTACACCAGTATCAACTACATCAGTATCAACTACATCAGTATCAACTCCATCAGTATCGACTACACCAGTATCAACTACACAAGTATCAACTACACCAGTATCAACTACATCAGTATCGACTACACCAGTATCAACTACACCAGTATCAACTACATCAGTATCAACTACAATAGTATCAACTACACCCGTATCAACTACACAAGTATCAACTACATCAGTATCAACTACAGCAGTATCAACTACATCACCAACAAGACTAAGCCCTTGACAAGAAATCACCTAACAACGATCAGACAAGATCACTTTCATGACGGCCTCAAGGGACTCCCAACCGAACGACGGCACCAGAAACATATTTGGTGGCAAACACTTCGACTCAACCAAAATCAAAACAAATTGAATGTAATCTCTGAACAATGTATATTTTACTGAACATCTGTCCAGACTCGGTCCCTGTCATGTTTAATGTCTGTCTGCCATTATTCTCTTCCTAACTGACGCTATCATTTCTCTTGCCGACCTGCCAATCCTCATTTGAATGTGTCCCGTCTCGTCTATTCCCAGGCGTCTGCCATCTTGTCTTCATGGATACTAGTTTAGCCAGCAATGGTTGACTTTGCTTCAGTGATTTACAAACAATATTACCTTATGGATGCGGGTCATGGATATTAAAAAAAGTCTATGTAAAAGATCAATTATAGAAGAGATTTTTCTGGACTTGTCAAACATGGACAGAATGAGGCAGGGATAAATGGAAGAGAGGCAGGGATAAATGGAAGAGAGAGGCAGGAACCTCAACATTTACTACAGGCCCGTAGACATATAAACACATTTATATACACACTTATACACACAGGCATACACACTCAAATACACTCAAACACACTCATACACACTCATACTGATACACATACACACTCATGCACATACACACTTTTACACATACACACTCAAACACATACATGTTCATATACATACACACTCATATACATACACACTCATACACAAACACACTCGTACACATACACACCCATACACAAACAGGCTCATACACATACACATTCATACACGTATATGCTCATTCGTACACACGCATACACATACATACTCACGTACTCATACACATACTCACGTACTTATACACATACATACTCACGTACTCATACACATACTCACGTACTCATACGCATACTCATGTACTCATACACATACTCATGTACTCATACACATACTCACGTACTCATACACATACTCACGTACTCATACACATACTCATGTACTCATACACATACATACTCACGTACTCATACGCATACTCACGTACTCATACGCATACTCATGTACTCATACACATACATACTCACGTACTCATACACATACTCACGTACTCATACACATACTCACGTACTCATACACATACTCATGTACTCATACACATACATACTCACGTACTCATACACATACTCACGTACTCATACGCATACTCACGTACTCATACACATACTCACGTTCTCATACACATACTCACGTACTTATACACATACTCACGTACTCATACGCATACTCACGTACTCATACACATACTCACGTTCTCATACACATACTCACGTACTCATACACATACTCACGTACTCATACACATACATACTTACGTACTCATACACATACTCACGTACGCATACACATACTCACGTACTCATACACACACATACTCACGTACTCATACACATACATACTATCGTACTCACGTTCTCATACACATACTCACGTACTCATATACATACATACTCACGTACTCACACACATACTCACGTACTCATACACACACATACACTCATACACATACATACACTCATACACATACATACTCACGTACTCATACACACACATACACTCATAAACATACAACCAAACAATTTAAAAAAAAACAATGACGTCATCAGCCACAAAACAAAGACCGTGTAATGACCGCCAGTAGAAGGACGACAGTTGATGTTGACACGGTCAGTCTCTTGTTACAGGATGTTGACACGGTCAGTCTCTTGTTACAGGATGTTGACACGATCAGTCTCTTGTTACAAGATGTTAACACGGTCAGTCTCTTGTTACAGGATGTTAACACGGTCAGTCTCTTGTTACAGGATGTTGACACGGTCAGTCTCTTGTTACAGGATGTTGACACGGTCAGTCTCTTGTTACAGGATGATGACCCGGTCAGTCTCTTGTTACAGGATGATGACCCGGTCAGTCTCTTGTTACAGGATGATGACCCGGTCAGTCTCTTGTTACAGGATGTTGACCCGGTCAGTCTCTTGTTACAGGATGTTGACACGGTCAGTCTCTTGTTACAGGATGTTGACACGGTCAGTCTCTTGTTACAGGATGTTGACACGGTCAGTCTCTTGTTACAGGATGATGACACTGTCAGTCTCTTGTTACAGGATGTTAACACGGTCAGTCTCTTGTTACAGGATAATGACACGGTCAGTCTCTTGTTACAGTAAGTTAACACGGTCAGTCTCTTGTTACAGGATGTTGACACGGTCAGTCTCTTGTTACAGGATGTTAACACGGTCAGTCTCTTGTTACAGGATGTTAACACGGTCAGTCTCTTGTTACAGGATGTTGACACGGTCAGTCTCTTGTTACAGGATGTTAACACGGTCAGTCTCTTGTTACAGGATGTTGACACGGTCAGTCTCTTGTTACAGGATGTTGACACGGTCAGTCTCTTGTTACAGGATGTTGACACGGTCAGTCTCTTGTTACAGGATGTTGACACGGTCAGTCTCTTGTTACAGGATGTTAACACGGTCTGTCTCTTGTTACAGGATGTTGACACGGTCAGTCTCTTGTTACAGGATGTTGACACGGTCAGTCTCTTGTTACAGGATGTTGACACGGTCAGTCTCTTGTTACAGGATGTTAACACGGTCAGTCTCTTGTTACAGGATGTTGACACGGTCAGTCTCTTGTTACAGGATGTTGACACGGTCAGTCTCTTGTTACAGGATGTTGACACGGTCAGTCTCTTGTTACAGGATGTTGACACGGTCAGTCTCTTGTTACAGGATGATGACACGGTCAGTCTCTTGTTACAGGATGATGACACGGTCAGTCTCTTGTTACAGGATGTTGACACGGTCAGTCTCTTGTTACAGGATGATGACACGGTCTTGTTACAAGTTATTGATCTGTCGTTTTGTTGATGTTGACACGGTCAGTCGCTTGTTACAAGTTGTTGATCTGTCGTTTCGTTGATGTTGACACAGTCAGTCTCTTGTTACAGGATGTTGATCTGTCGTCTCGTTGATGTTGACACGGTCAGTCTCTTGTTACAATGTAACAGGGCACAATCACCCTTCCTCGCTTATGTCGATGAAATGACACGCCAGGGTGCACTAAACGTAACAGCGCATATACCATATCTCTTTTTGTTGCTAATCTTCAGATGTTGATATAATGATATGACCGTCTTGAACGCTGAAAACCAACTGCAATAATTGACAACCAATGAACGATCGACTGACAACTCTTCAACCTTGAGCCTGTTTATCATCCCTCTTCACCACGAGCCATCATTACCACAGGTGCTTCCGCACGATGAGCTATGACTCGTGATGCTGCTAATGGCCGGATTGCTGATTGCGATTTGCTCGCCGCTCTTTATGATTTGCTACATGTTCTCACTGCCAATGCCAGTCTCTTTGAACCGTCATGATCTATAGTTTGTACTTCACGTTATGCCGTTGCTAATTCTCCGCGACTTCCCCCAGTTCGTTCACTCGCTAGACCGTTGGAACAATTAAGATGCTTTAATGAACTTAACACAAGTCCACACTGTACACAAAGACATCTTTAATCAACAAGGCGCATGTCCGGATCATACAAAACAGTTCACAATTATACAATACACATATTGACATTAATAATGTCCTCCCATGGTTAACTATATTGCCACCCTCAGGTGTAATCCTCGTGGACTGACTATACAGCCCCAACTCTGTGGAACTCTCGTGTAGAGTTCCCAAATATGTGTAAACCCCATGATCAACCAAAAGTGATTATTCATAGTAGAAGCTATTCACAAGCTTATCATGTCCCTAAGGAACTCTTGCTTGAGGTTCCCAATTATGTTTGCGATCATCATGATCAACAAACCCAATTGTTCATAGTAACAGCTATTCATAAGCTTACCAAGTCTCTATGGAATCTTACTTGAAGTTTCCAGTTATGTGTGCGATCAAAATGATCAACAAACTCAATTGTTCATAGTAACAGCTATTCATAAGCTCCCCAGGTCTCCATGGAATCTTGCTCGACGTTCCCAATTATGTGTGCGATCAACATGATCGACAAAATCAATTATTCATCGTAGAAGCTATCCACAAGCTTCCCAAGTTTCCCGCTACGACCTCCTTGAAGTCGTCTACTGTTGAACAATCAAACAAATCTCCAACAATGTCCCATTGTGTCGATTGCGCTGATTCATAATCAGCTTTCGTGCAGATAACGTAACCCTAACCTTATCCGCTGCAATCACACCTATTCTATTCTAATCATCTAACACAAACACTTATTAATTGACATTCACAAATCCTGGAAATATTACAACTAAACTAACTGGCTGCCGCCCTAGAATTAACTTAACTTTCATCTGTCAAACTACTCTCTCCGAGCCAACGGTATCGACTGAATTTCTCCAGACGTCCGCACTGGACCACTGCTCGAATGCAACTAACTTAAAACTCTCCCTCTGTTCTCGTTTCTCCACTTCCCTTAAAACAGCTCACCCAATTCACGCTTATTTAGAAGCCCCTTCTCCCAAAACAGTTCACCCAACTCACGCACACCTGACTACTTCTACTTATCTCCCATTTCTGTTTACTATTTCCCTACCAATATAGCCTGTTTCAGTCAACTCTTATCTATACTCTGTTTCGCTTATCACCCTGCTACAAGCCGTTTCACACACCCTCTTTTATTACCTGTTTCAACAAGTTGTTGATCTGTCGTCTCGTTGATGTTGACACGGTCAGTCTCGTTGATCTCAATAAAACCATCAGCGCACCAAGTGCAATCGCTCTGAGATACAAGCCGAAAGATTTCGGGATACCCCCCCCCCCCCCCCCTCCTCCCTTTCAACGAAACACAAATATTATCTATCAATGTCCCTCTTCAAAGAAATACCAAACTAGAAATCAAATCTGGCTTGTGGATTAGCTGAACATTGTGGTGACAACAACTTTCTCTTAATTCCTGCAATGTTTAGTGTCAAATGACAATCTGAAGTCTACATCAAGTGTCTATGACGAGACAAATGACAATCTGAAGTCTACATCAAGTGTCTATGACGAGACAAATGACAATCTGAAGTCTACCTCAAGTGTCTATGACGAGACAAATGACAATCTGAAGTCTACCTCAAGTGTCTGTGACGAGACAAATGACAATCTGAAGTCTACATCAAGTGTCAATGACGAGACAAATGACAATCTGAAGTCTACATCAAGTGTCTATGACGAGACAAATGGCAATCTGAAGTCTACCTCAAGTGTCTATGACGAGACAAATGACAATCTGAAGTCTACATCAAGTGTCTATGACGAGACAAATGGCAATCTGAAGTCTACATCAAGTGTCTATGACGAGCCAAATGACAATCTGAAGTCTACATCAAGTGTCTATGACGAGACAAATGGCAATCTGAAGTCTACCTCAAGTGTCTATGACGAGACAAATGACAATCTGAAGTCTACCTCAAGTGTCTGTGACGAGATAGTTCGATGCTTGCCAAGCAAGACATGGATCAAACACTCTCCTCTGCAAGTTACAGAGACTAACCTAGCAAAGACATTAAGTTATGAGGACCTGGACTAGTTCGCTTCCTGCGAACGGAAGTTAGTGTACACGACACAGTCTCGTGTTGGAAGTTTCCTTGAGAGATATCGTCTCTCGTGAGACAACATTCTCTTACCCCCACGTGACACATATTTGTTTCTTCACGAACACAGACGGCCGTGTATCAGATGGCAGGTTAAGTTGTCAGCAAGTTGTTTGGAGTCTCTTTGTGTAAAACACCACAGCTCTGATCCTATGACGATAGAATGTTACTGTCATCGACACATGTAAGCTAGGGTCATTACAGTGTGAACGAACGTAGACAGGAGCCGTGAACTATTTGAGTGAGTAGTAAAATCGCTAACATTTAGTGATTGAAACAATAAAGATGGGAAACACATTGTGCCTATTTCATATTGTGGATACTCATAATGATGTCTGATAATGATGCCTGACAATAATGTCTGATAATGATGTCTGATAATGGTGTCTGACAATAATGTCTGATAATGATGTCTGACAATAATGTCTGATAATGATGTCTGATAATGATGTCTGATAATGGTGTCTAAAATTGATGTCTGATAATGATGTCTGATATTGATGTTTGGTATTGATGTCTGATATTGATGTCTGATATTGATGTCTGGTAGTGATGTCTGGTAGTGATGTCTGGTAGTGATGTCTGATATTGATATCTGGTAGTGATGTCTGGTAGTGATGTCTGGTAGTGATGTCTGGTAGTGATGTCTGGTAGTGATGTATGATATTGATGTCTGGTATTGATGTCTGGTATTGATGTCTGATATTGATGTATGGTATTGATGTCTGATATCGATGTCTGGTATTGATGTCTGATATTGATGTCTGGTATTGATGTCTGATATCGATGTCTGGTATTGATGTCTGATATCGATGTCTGGTATTGATGTCTGATATTGATGTCTGGTATTGATGTCTGATATTGATGTCTGGTAGTGGTGTCTGGCATTGATGTCTGGTAGTGGTGTCTGGCATTGATGTCTGATATTGATGTCTGGTAGTGGTGTCTGGCATTGATGTCTGGTAGTGGTGTCTGGCATTGATGTCTGGTAGTGGTGTCTGATATTGATGTCTGACATTGATGTCTGGTAGTGGTGTCTGCTATTGATGTATGGTATTGATGTCTGGTATTGATGTCTGTATTGATGTCTGGTAGTGGTGTCTGAAATTGATGTCTGATATTGATGTCTGGAAGTGATGTCTGATATTGATGTCTGGTAATGATGTCTGGTATTGATGTCTGATATTGATGTCTGATATTGATGTCTGGTAGTGGTGTCTGATATTGATGTCTGATATTGATGTCTGGTAGTGATGTCTGGTATTGATGTCTGATATTAATGTCTGGTAGTGATGTCAGGTAGTGATGTCAGGTAGTGATATCTTGTAGTGATGTCTGGTAGTGAGGTCTGGTATTGATGTCTGATATTGATGTCTGATAGTGATGTCTGGTTTGTATGTCTGATATTGATGTCTGGTTGTGATGTCTGGTATTGATGTCTGGTAGTGATGTCTGATATTGATGTCTTGTAATGATGTAGAGGTAGTGATGTCATGTAGTGATGTCAGGTAGTGATGTTTTGTAGTGATGGCTGGTAGTGATGTCTTGTAGTGATGTCAGGTAGTGATGTCAGGTAGTAATGTCTTGTAGTGATGTCTTGTAGTGATGTCTGGTAGTGATGTCAGGTAGTGATGTCTTGTAGTGATGTCTTGTAGTGATGTCAGGTAGTGATGTCTTGTAGTAATGTCTTGTAGTGATGTCTGGTAGTGATGTCAGGTAGTGATGTCTTGTAGTGATGTCTGGTAGTGATGTCTGGTAGTGATGTCTGGTAGTGATGTCAGGTAGTGATGCTTGTAGTGATGTCAGGTAGTGATGTCTTGAAATGATGTCAGGTAGTGATGTCTGGTAGTGATGTCATGTAGTGATGTCTTGTAGTGATGTCATGTAGTGATGTCTGGTAGTGATGTCTTGTAGTGATGTCTTGTAGTGATGTCTGGTAGTGATGTCTGGTAGTGATGTCTGGTAGTGATGTCATGTAGTGATGTCTGGTAGTGATGTCTTGTAGTGATGTCAGGTAGTGATGTCTGGTAGTGATGTCAGGTAGTGATGTCTTGTAGTGATGTCTTGTAGTGATGTCTGGTAGTGATGTCTGGTAGTGATGTCAGGTAGTGATGTCTTGTAGTGATGTCAGGTAGTGATGTCTGGTAGTGATGTCTGGTAGTGATGTCAGGTAGTGATGTCTTGTAGTGATGTCAGGTAGTGATGTCTGGTAGTGAGTGTTGCAATGTGAATTCCCCAGATATCAGAGTTCAGCAATGAGCTGTTTACTGGTGATGTTGTCCTCATGACAAATGTTGCTCGTCTCTTGTTGATAACCTTCATGACGACACATTCAACAAGTACCTTGTGTATCCATGCTCAGATTGATGTCCGACACACACTGATAATGGTATGTCATATACATACGCTTACAATTATATGTCATATACACACGCTGATAATGATATGTCCTAAATACACGCGGATAATGATATGTCATATACACACGCTGATAATGCTATGTCATATACACACGCTGATAATGATATGTCATATACACACGCTGATAATGATATGTCATACACACACGCTGATAATGATATGTCATATACACACGCTGATAATGATATGTCATATACACACGCTGATAATGATATGTCATATACACACGCTGATAATGATATGTCATACACACACGCTGATAATGTTTATTAACTGGCCAGGCTAGCGAGACAATCACCCAACCTAGCACACGTGTGTGATCTCAAGTGAACATGTTTACGACCCTGCCGGACTGCTCGAGGCGCATCACTTCTCAACATGTGTCAGTGTTTCTATCACTGGGAGCACTGGCCGCACGTGGTGTTTTGTTATTGACTTCGTGGAATCACCCTCTGGGTAGTTGATACAGAAGGTAAGTGTTGAGATATGTGTGACTTGGTGTTGGTGGGGGGGGGGGGGTGTTCAGACAGGGGGAGGCCAAACAGTGAGGGAGAAAGACGGGCAAGGCTGGGCGGGGGGATATAACATCAGGTAGAGAGACAGCAGGTAGTGAAACATCAGGTAGAGAAACATCAGGTAGATAGACATCAGGTAGAGACAACAGGTAGAGAAACATCAGGTAGATAGACATCAGGTAGAGACAGCAGGTAGAGAAACATCAGGTAGATAGACATCAGGTAGAGACAGCAGGTAGAGACAGCAGGTAGAGAAACATCAGGTAGATAGACATCAGGTAGATAGACATCAGGTAGAGACAGCAGGTAGAGAAACATCAGGTAGAGAAACATCAGGTAGATAGACATCAGGTAGAGACAGCAGGTAGAGAAACATCAGGTAGATAGACATCAGGTAGAGACAGCAGGTAGAGACAGCAGGTAGAGAGATATCAGGTAGAGACAGCAGGTAGAGAGATATCAGGTAGACACAGCAAGTAGAGAGACAGCAGGTAGGAGACATCAGGTAGAGAGACATAAGGTAGATGTACATCAGGTAGAGAGACAGCAGGTAAAGAGACAGCAAGTAGAGAGACAGCATGTATGGACAGCAGGTAGAGAGACAGCAGGTAGAGAAACATCAGGTAGAGAAACATCAGGTAGAGACAGCAGGTAGAGAAACAGCAAGTAGAGAGACATCAAGTAGAGACAGCAGGTAGAGAGACAGCAGGTAGAGAGACAGCATGTAGGGAGACAGCAGGTAGAGATAGCAAGTAGAGAGACAGCAGGTAGGAGACATCAGGTAGAGACATAAGGTAGATGTACATCAGGTAGAGAGACAGCAGGTAAAGAGACAGCAAGTAGAGAGACAGCATGTATGGACAGCAGGTAGAGAGACAGCAGGTAGAGACAGCAGGTAGAGACGGCAGGTAGAGACAGCAGGTAGAGACAGCAGGTAGAGAGACAGCATGTACAAACATCAGGTAGAGAGACAGCAGGTAGAGAGACATCAGGTAGAGACAGCAGGTTGAGAGACATCAGGCAGAGAGACAGTAGGAGGAGACATCAGGTAGAGACAACAGGTAGAGACAGCAGGTAGAGACAGCAGGTAGAGACAGCAGGTAGAGACAACAGGTAGAGACAGCAGGTAGAGAGACAGCAAGTAGAGACAGCAGGTAGAGAGACATCAGGCAGAGAGACAGTAGGAGGAGACATCAGGTAGAGACAACAGGTAGAGACAGCAGGTAGAGACAGCAGGTAGAGAGACAGCAAGTAGAGACAGCAGATAAAGACAGCAGGTAGAGACAGCAGGTAGAGAGACAGCATGTAGAAAGACATTAGGTAGAGACAGCAGGTAGAGACAGCATGTAGAAACAGCATGTAGAGATACAGCATGTAGACATAGCAAGTAGAGACAGCAAGTAGAAAGACATTAGGTAGAGACAGCAGGTAGAGACAGCATGTAGAAACAGCAAGTAGAGACAGCATGTAGAGAGACAGCATGTAGAAAGACATTAGGTAGAGACAGCAGGTAGAGACAGCATGTAGAGAGACAGCAAGTAGAAAGACATTAGGTAGAGACAGCAGGTAGAGACAGCAGGTAGAGACAGCAGGTAGAGAGACAGCAAGTAGAAAGACATTAGGTAGAGACAGCATGTAGACACAGCAAGTAGAGACAGCATGTAGAGAGACAGCAAGTAGAAAGACATTAGGTAGAGACAGCAGGTAGAGACAGCATGTAGAGAGACAGCAAGTAGAAAGACATTAGGTAGAGACAGCAGGTAGAGACAGCATGTAGACACAGCAAGTAGAGACAGCATTTAGAGAGACAGCATGTAGAAAGACATTAGGTAGAGACAGCAGGTATAGACAGCATGTAGAAACAGCATGTAGAGATACAGCATGTAGACATAGCAAGTAGAGACAGCAGGTAGAGAGACAGCAAGTAGAGACAGCAGGTAGAGACAGCAGGTAGAGACAGCAGGTAGAGATAGCAGGTAGAGACAGCGGGTACAGACAGCATGTACAGACAGCATGTACAGACAGCATGTAGAGACAGCATGTAGAGAGATAGACAAGAAAATAAACATAAACTATACTTAGCAGCTAAACTAACAGAAAGACAAGACAAGCTAAAACAAGGCAACAGTTATCATCAGGTATAAAACTATTCAAATTCAATATAAAATTCCTCATTAGAGAACACAACAACTGCACAGCTCTAAACAATGGCGGACGAGACAGTGGCCAGGATTTTCGTAGAGTCTGGTTAAAAGATTAAAAGACAATATAGCAGGTAGGATTTAATTAGACAGAAGGAAACAAACAATGAACAATTGTGGAAGTGAAAGAAGGTGTCCAATTGGGTACGAAGAGAGAGGATAGGAGTGGCAATGGTGCAGAACAGCAAAAGATGTAATAAAGAAAACGCAGGGAGGAAAAGAGGCAGGGGGAGTCATGGAGAAGAGATCAGAGATTACAGAAAAGAGTTTAAACCTTTCGTTCGGAGAGTACCAAAGCGGTCTCTGAGTCAGTTCTCCAACCGGATATGTGTATCAGAGGAACAAGAGATGATGTCAGTAACATGGAAGTCATTAGAGGAACAAGAGATGATGCCAGTAACATGGAAGTCATTAGAGGAACAAGAGATGATGCCAGTAACATGGAAGTCATTAGAGGAACAAGAGATGATGCCAGTAACATGGAAGTCATTAGAGGAACAAGAGATGATGCCAGTAACATGGAAGTCATTAGAGAACAAGAGATGATGCCAGTAACATGGAAGTCATTAGAGGAACAAGAGATGACGCCAGTAACATGGAAGTCATTAGAGGAACAAGAGATGACGCCAGTAACATGCAAGTCATTAGAGGAACAAGAGATGACGCCAGTAACATGGAAGTCATTAGAGGAACAAGAGATGATGCCAGTAACATGGAAGTCATTAGAGGAACAAGAGATGATGTCAGTAACATGGAAGTCATTAGAGGAACAAGAGATGACGCCAGTAACATGGAAGTCATTAGAGGAACAAGAGATGATGCCAGTAACATGGAAGTCATTAGAGGAACAAGAGATGACGCCAGTAACATGGAAGTCATTAGAGGAACAAGAGATGATGTCAGTAACATGGAAGTCATTAGAGGAACAAGAGATGATGTCAGTAACATGGAAGTCATTAGAGGAACAAGAGATGATGCCAGTAACATGGAAGTCATTAGAGGAACAAGAGATGATGTCAGTAACATGGAAGTCATTAGAGGAACAAGAGATGATGTCAGTAACATGGAAGTCATTAGAGGAACAAGAGATGATGTCAGTAACATGGAAGTCATTAGAGGAACAAGAGATGATGCCAGTAACATGGAAGTCATTAGAGGAACAAGAGATGATGTCAGTAACATGGAAATCATTAGAGGAACAAGAGATGATGTCAGTAACATGGAAGTCATTAGAGGAACAAGAGATGATGCCAGTAACATGGAAGTCATTAGAGGAACAAGAGATGATGTCAGTAACATGGAAGTCATTAGAGGAACAAGAGATTATGTCAGTAACATGGAAGTCATTAGAGGAACAAGAGATGATGCCAGTAACATGGAAGTCATTAGAGGAACAAGAGATGATGTCAGTAACATGGAAGTCATTAGAGGAACAAGAGATGATGTCAGTAACATAGAAGTCATTAGAGGAACAAGAGATGATGCCAGTAACATGGAAGTCATTAGAGGAACAAGAGATGATGTCAGTAACATGGAAGTCATTAGAGGAACAAGAGATGATGCCAGTAACATGGTAGTCATTAGAGGAACAAGAGATGATGCCAGTAACATGGAAGTCATTAGAGGACCACGAGATGATGTCAGTAACATGGAAATCATTAGAGGAACAAGAGATGATGTCAGTAACATGGAAGTCATTAGAGGAACAAGAGATGATGCCAGTAACATGGAAGTCATTAGAGGAACAAGAGATGATGTCAGTAACATGGAAGTCATTAGAGGAACAAGAGATTATGTCAGTAACATGGAAGTCATTAGAGGAACAAGAGATGATGCCAGTAACATGGAAGTCATTAGAGGAACAAGAGATGATGCCAGTAACATGGAAGTCATTAGAGGAACAAGAGATGATGTCAGTAACATGGAAGTCATTAGAGGAACAAGAGATGATGCCAGTAACATGGAAGTCAATAGAGGAACAAGAGATGATGCCAGTAACATGGAAGTCATTAGAGGAACAAGAGATGATGCCAGTAACATGGTAGTCATTAGAGGAACAAGAGATGATGCCAGTAACATGGTAGTCATTAGAGGAACAAGAGATGATGCCAGTAACATGGTAGTCATTAGAGGTACAAGAGATGATGCCAGTAACATGGTAGTCATTAGAGGAACAAGAGATGATGTCAGTAACATGGAAGTCATTAGAGGAACAAAAGATGATGCCAGTAACATGGTAGTCATTAGAGGAACAAGAGATGATGCCAGTAACATGGTAGTCATTAGAGGAACAAGAGATGATGCCAGTAACATGGTAGTCATTAGAGGAACAAGAGATGATGCCAGTAACATGGTAGTCATTAGAGGTACAAGAGATGATGCCAGTAACATGGAAGTCATTAGAGGAACAAGAGATGATGCCAGTAACATGGAAGTCATTAGAGGAACAAGAGATGATGCCAGTAACATGGAAGTCATTAGAGGAACAAGAGATGATGCCAGTAACACGGATGTCATTAGAGGAACAAGAGATGATGCCAGTAACATGGAAGTCATTAGAGGAACAAGAGATGATGCCAGTAACATGGAAGTCATTAGAGGAACAAGAGATGATGCCAGTAACATGGAAGTCATTAGAGGAACAAGAGATGATGCCAGTAACATGGTAGTCATTAGAGGTACAAGAGATGATGCCAGTAACATGGTAGTCATTAGAGGAACAAGAGATGATGCCAGTAACATGGAAGTCATTAGAGGAACATGAGATGATGTCAGTAACATGGAAGTCATTAGAGGAACATGAGATGATGTCAGTAACATGGAAGTCATTAGAGGAACAAGAGATGATGTCAGTAACATGGAAGTCATTAGAGGAACATGAGATGATGTCAGTAGCATGGAAGTCATTAGAGGAACATGAGATGATGTCAGTAACATGGAAGTCATTAGAGGAACAAGAGATGATGCCAGTAACATGGTAGTCATTAGAGGAACAAGAGATGATGTCAGTAACATGGAAGTCATTAGAGGAACAAGAGATGATGCCAGTAACATGGAAGTCATTAGAGGAACAAGAGATGATGTCAGTAACATGGAAGTCATTAGAGGAACAAGAGATGATGTCAGTAACATGGAAGTCATTAGAGGAACAAGAGATGATGCCAGTAACATGGAAGTCATTAGAGTTTAGAGGAACATGAGATGATGTCAGTAACATGGAAGTCATAGAGGTATTATTGTCTGGTAATCTGAAATGGGAAGAGACAGGAGTGTCAGGATCATGTTTAACGTTACGTAAGTGTTCACAGATGCTAACCTTCAAGCGTCGACCTGTTTCGCCAATATATAGTTTAAAACAAGGTGGTGTATATCAGATACCGGGAAATGTACGTAAAACCTTCCTAGATATCAAAAGGGCCATTCAGGAGCAAGACTTTGAGTCTGTATTATGAAAGGGCGCGTGCTACATGATCTGTTGTAGGGGTCATACCCAGCAGGTTCTGGCCAGGGTTACGGAAGCGACTCCTAACCTAAATGTCCCGAAGCTTCCTATCGCATTTAAAAGTAACCAATGGTGGGTCAGAGAATAGAAGACGAGTAGTAGGGTCAGAGTGGAGGATGGGTAGCTATCGTTTCAGGATCCGGAGTGCAGCCAGATTGTGAGGGTGGTAGGTAGGAGAGAGAACAGGTCTGTTAGAAGGAGGGCGGGTCGTTGGGGGTAAGATCCAGGGTGAGGGTAATAGGGAGAACATGTTGGAGAGCAGACAGCAGGACAGATACCAGGACAGATAGCAGGACAGACAGCATGACAGATAGCAGAACAGATAGCAGAACAGATAGCAGGACAGACAGCAGGACAGATAGCAGAACAGACAGCGGGACAGACAGCAGGACAGACAGCAGGACAGACAGCAGGACAGATAGCAGGACAGATAGCAGGACAGATAGCAGGACAGACAGCAGAACAGATAGCAGGACAGACAGCAGGACAGATAGCAGGACAGATAGCAGGACAGATAGCAGGACAGATAGCAGGACAGATAGCAGGACAGATAGCAGGACAGACAGCAGAACAGATAGCAGGACAGACAGCAGGACAGACAGCAGGACAGATAGCAGAACAGACAGCAGGACAGACAGCGGGACAGATTCAGGGTAAAGACGGCGACGAAAGAATTCCAACATAAGGTGGGGGGCTGATGGAGAAAGTCGTCGTCTTGGTCACAGAGGCGTCTGGGGTGTAAGAGTTGGGGGGGGGGACTATACGACAGATGGGTGGGTGGGGAAGGGGAATCGAGGAGGTAGCAGTGGGCATCAGTGGGTTAATAAAACATGGAGGTATGTAAACTTGATGGGTGAAGGGAGGCTGGGATGTTTAAAAGGTAGCCGTGGAGGTAGAGATAAAGTAGGAAATCAGAATGGAGGAGTGAAATGAGCCCACAAAGTGGTCAAGTCAGGGTCTGAAAGTTCACATACCCCAAACCATCATCAGTTTACCGGTAATACCTGAGAGCAAGGTGAAGAAGGAAAGGTGGTGTTCTAGGTAGTCCATGAATAGGCAGGCACAGCTAGGGCCCATCGTGGTGCTCACAGCTACCCTACTAGTTTGGCTACAGAATCGATCGTCGAACTTCTATGCCTAGGTAGAGACAGCAGGTAGAGACAGCAGGTAGAGACAGCAGATAGAGACAGCAGGTAGAGACAGCAGGTAGAGAGACACCATGTAGAATCGATCGTCGAACTTCTATGCCTCACAAACATTCGTCATGGAGAACTGGAGAGCCCGGAGGCCATGTCTGTGAGGTATAGAAGTGTGTAGAGGGCAGACATCAATAATTTAAAGTCGGTAGGTCTTCATGGCAAGGATTCAATGTGGAGAATAGAGGGCGTGGTTAGTATCCTTAAAAAAAAAACAGGGAGACCCTGAACAACAGGCTGGAAGACGCTGTCCAAGTAGTCCACAATGTGAATGGTAGGACAAGAACAGACAGAAACAATGGGTAGTACATGGTTGCAAGGTTTGTGGATCTTAGGTAGCGTACAGAAGGAGGGCTTACCTGAAGCCAGGGATGATAAGGTGATTGGCGCTGGAAGGGAGAGCTTTGTTTTTGATCCAATCAGAGATGGTGGACAATAAAGCTAGGAATAACCTCCAACATAGAATATGTAAGGAAACAGATAAAATGGTCTGGTCACGTGACAAGGCAGAAAGATCTAAACATAACGCAACGATTCTTCAATAAACGTTGCGAGAACACCGAACCCAAGGACTTCCGGTTTCAAGATGGCGCGGTCATGTTTGCGTCAACGTTCACTGCCTCGTTTTTCTGCCGGAAAGATGGTGAACTCTATCTGTCCAATACAGATCAGTGTGTAGATAGGAGGTTCCACTGTTGGGATCTTCGCAGGTGAAGCGAATTACGTGCATGTGATCAGAAATCCTCTACAGTGTGCGCAATAGTGTGTTCGGAGTTGATTGCAATATACGTCATCGTTGGAATACCGGTCAATATGGCGGATAGGCGACAAGAACCATTGAGGCTTAGTCTAAAAAGTGTTCCTTGTTGCAGTTTCCTCATATTCCAGGTCCGGCTTGCTGTCGGAGCTACTGAGTTTAGAGCTCTGTGCACACCGTGAGCTGTGTGTTTCACTCAGATTGTGTTTCGATATTCCAATTCATCATCATCATCGAGTGCCGTCTCCGCAACGAAGGTTGGCTACCATGGAGCGCCATTCTGCTCTGTCTCTTGCTTTGATGGTGCAGGTTGTCAAAGGCTGATTTGTCCATCTTTTGATGTTACTCGTCCATGTTAGTCTTGGTCTGCCTCTACCTCTTTTACCTTTTATTTTCCCCTCCAAGATTACTTTTAGTAGGCTGTTGTGTCTTTTAACATGGCCCAAAAATCGCATTTATCTTGTTTGAATTGTGTTTAGTAGTTCTCTTTTCATTTTTAGTTGTTTTAAGACTTCATCGTTTGTTTTCTTTTCCTTCCATCCAATTCTACCTATTCTTCTATATATCCACATATTAAAGGCTTCAATTCTCTGTTCTGTTTTCTTGTCTAATGTCCATGTTTCTGCACCATATAGGAATATTGAGAAGATGTAACATTTTGCTATTCTTAGTTTTAGCCCTGGAGTTATTTGTTTTGATGTTAGTATGTTCTTCATGACAATAAAATTACTTTTTGCCATTTCTATTCTTGTGTTTCGTACAAGAAACCTGCGACACTTTACCCAAAAGAGAAAATAACAAAAATGGATAACTAACACAATCTTAGAAAAAATGGAAGAAAGGAGACAAGCGAAGAACACTGCCCAATACAATGAAATAGATAATGAAATACGCAAAATGTGCAAAAAGGCAAAAGAAGACTAGCTCAGCCAAAATGTATAGAAATAGAAACTAGGGAAAGCAAACAAGACTTAAGAGGAATGCACACAGAAAAAAGAGAATTACTAATTTAAAAAAAAGCCACAGAAGGTGGATGCATTGCAGGCAAAAAAGGAAAAATGCTAAGAGACAATAAAGATATTTTAGATATATGGCAGCAATATATAACAGAACTATTTCATGATCAAAGGGACAAGAAACCAGTTATAAAATGTACATCAGGCTACACAATTTTTAATCTGAGGTGGAAAAAGCTATGCAAACAATGAAAATGGGAAAAGCAGCAGGACCTGATAGCATTCAGATAGAGATGATACAGGCACTAGAAGATTTTGGCATTGAAGTGATTATAGACATGTGCAACGACATATACCACACAGAATACAAACCAAATAAACTAAAAACATCAACTTCCATTAAATTGCCTAAAAAGAATGGTGCAGTTGAATGCAGTGATTTTAGAACAATAAGCCTAATGAGCCATGTTACAAAAATCTTGCTAAAAGTTATACAGGGAAGGATTCAGAATAAAATCAATACTGAATTAGATGAGCAGCAATTTGGATTTAGGAAAAATAGCGGGACAAAAGAAGTCATATTCTGCATGAGAACATTAATCGAAAAATACACAGAAGTAAACATACCAATATATGCCTGCTTCATAGACTACACCAAAGCTTTCGATAGAGTACACCACAAACAACTTATAGAATGCCTAAAAGAGAAACATCTAGATGACATGGACATACACTAATATGTAATCTATACTGGGAGCAAACAGCAATAATAAAATATAACAAAGAGAACTCTACACCCATTGATATAAAAAGAGGAGTAAGACAAGGATGCATCCTATCACCAAGCTTGTTCGATCTATACACAGAGCAAATCTTTAAAAACATCATAGAGATGCCAGGCCTACAAATTAATGGAAAGATAATCAATAACCTAAGATATGCTGACGATACTGTACTACTAGCAGAAAATCCTAAAGATCTACAACAATTACTTAATGAAATAAACACGACAAGCAAAAAATATGGACTAGATATGAATATCAAAAAGACTAAAACTATGATCATAAACAAAGGAAATACCCAAAACCCACAAGTGGATATCAAAATTGAAGGAATAGACCTGGAGACAGTTCAGAACTACAACTACCTTGGACATTCGGACAACCCGTGTTCGATTCCCGCTGAAAGTAGTTTGAGTTGTACTTGTGGTTATAAAAAAAAATACTCCTGCGGTCGACCCAGCCGCTGGCAGAAATGGGTACCAGGGTAGTACTCTGGTTACTAGTTAGCTATGCAGGATCAGTTTTATTTAATTACATATCTGTGTGTGCGTGTTTTTTGTTTGTTCCTGCTGAATGCTTATTGAGCCGAAACGTCGTTCAAATCTGTGTCGTCTACTAATTACGTAAAGTTTTTAACATACCATTAAAAATAAAAATTTTCAATTTTCCCTCACATTCAGCTTTACTTCAGCTTCGCATTTTTATGCATTCATTTGCATTTCTTTGCCTTAACCCCTTACTAGTACTCTGGGAAGATGAGGAATACCTCCTCGCATCGTGAGTTTCGATACTTGAAGCGACACTATCTAGAAGTCTCCGAAACACTTCTAGATAGGCGGCCGAGCACATGTGGGTGAAACTCGCGTGCTAAGACGCCGATTCCAGGCCTGTCCTTGACACAAATAACAGTTATCGTTCCTGCCGTAGAAGAACGAATTTTCTAACCAAAAAAAAACTCTCTCATTAAGGGCAGCAGACATTTGCAATCAGTAACTTGGAACCATTCGTGACTTCCGGTCGTGTCTTCATTGTAAGAGACGGTTCCAGGGGACCTGGAGGTGTCCATACAGGCGAGCTCATTGCCGGGAGATAGAAGATTCATGAAGGGGATTCATAATGATGAGGTGGCAGTAAGAATCACTGAAAACTGTTTACGTTGTCGTCACAGCATTGGGATGAAGATTAACTGGCGTTGTCAGCTGCAATAACTTTAACCTGTTCTCTTTTCTTTCGGCTTAGGACGTTAGAACATGAAGCGAATTAGTCACTTGTATAGTTAGGTTAACAAAGTTAACTCTTGTTATAGTTAGACATGTTAACAAAGTTAACTCTTGTTATAGTTAGACATGTTAACAAAGTTAACTCTTGTTATAGTTAGACAGGTTAACAAAGTTAACTCTTGTTATAATTAGACATGTTAGCAAAGTTAACTCTTGTTATAGTTATTGCATACACAGGGCTCAAAACGCACACGCTCAAAAATGAGGAAAGTTAGAAATAGATGATTAGTTAGTGAGTTGGGGACGATAGAAATGTGCTCACGGGAGAGAACTCACAATATTATCGTTGTCAGATTTGAGAGGGGAACTTGACAGTGATAGGTTATGTAAGCAGACTTAAGACTTGACAGTTATAGGTCATGTAAGCTGACTTAAGACTTGACAGTTATAGGTTATGTAAGCTGACTTAAGACTTGGCAGTTATAGGTCATGTAAGCTGACTTAAGACTTGACAGTTATAGGTCATGTAAGCTGACTTAAGACTTGACAGTTATAGGTTATGTAAGCTGACTTAAGACTTGACAGTTATAGGTTATGTAAGCTGACTTAAACTTGACAGTTATAGGTTATGTAAGCTGACTTAAACTTGACAGTTATAGGTTATGTAAGCTGACTTAAGACTTGACAGTTATAGGTCATGTAAGCTGACTTAAGACTTGACAGTGATAGGTTATGGTAGCAGACTTAAGACTTGACAGTGATAGGTTATGGTAGCAGACTTAAGACTTGACAGTTATAGGTCATGTAAGCTGACTTAAGACTTGACAGTTATAGGTCATGTAAGCTGACTTAAGACTTGACAGTTATAGGTCATGTAAGCTGACTTAAGACTTGACAGTGATAGGTTATGTAAGCTGACTTAAGACTTGACAGTTATAGGTTATGGTAGCAGACTTAAGACTTGACAGTTATAGGTTATGTAAGCTGACTTAAGACTTGACAGTTATAGGTTATGTAAGCTGACTTAAGACTTGACAGTTATAGGTTATGTAAGCTGACTTAAGACTTGACAGTTATAGGTCATGTAAGCTGACTTAAGACTTGACAGTTATAGGTCATGTAAGCTGACTTAAGACTTGACAGTTATAGGTTATGTAAGCTGACTTAAACTTGACAGTTATAGGTTATGTAAGCTGACTTAAGAATTGACAGTTATAGGTTATGTAAGCTGACTTAAGACTTGACAGTTATAGGTTATGTAAGCTGACTTAAGACTTGACAGTTATAGGTTATGAAAGCTGACTTAAGACTTGACAGTTATAGGTTATATAAGCTGACTTAAGACAGCAATCGTTACTATTCTCACTATTGCAGGCTGTGCTGCTCTCAGTACTGGATTATGGTTTGGGTATGCTCACTCTCTTGTCAACTCAGATTGCAGGGTAGGAAACGGTTCCGAATGAGGCCAGTTCTTGGATGCACCAGAGATACACCTATCCGTTCAATGAGCTACTTATTTAATTTACCGAGCGTTAGAGTGCCACATAGATCTGCTCAGGTCGGGACTGATTCTGAACGCGCTAAGGGACATAGGTCATCCCTTGCATTCAGAATTGGGTGCGACCAATATGGCAGAGATGACGAAATGAAAGGTCATGTGACCAGCGAATGCAAGAAGTGATAGACGAAACGTTTGTGGCAAAGTAAGCCTCATAAAATGGGCGGTACTTATGACGTCAGCACTGCATGGATGTGGGTGTCATCATTTGAGATGATTGGGTGACGCTGGTTCGAGCGACGTAGAATGAGATCAAAGAGATGACACAAACATCGTGGAGACAGTGACGTAGAATGAGATCCAAGAGATGACACAAACATCGCGGACACAGTGACGTAGAATGAGATCAAAGAGATGACACAAACATCGTGGTGACAGTGACGTAGAATGAGATCCAAGAGATGACACAAACATCGTGGAGACAGTGACGTAGAATGAGATCCAAGAGATGACACAAACATCGTGGAGACAGTGACGTAGAATGAGATCAAAGAGATGACATAAACATCGTGGAGACAGTGACGTAGAATGAGATCCAAGAGATGACACAAACATCGCGGACACAGTGACGTAGAATGAGATCCAAGAGATGACACAAACATCGTGGAGACAGTGACGTAGAATGAGATCCAAGAGATGACACAAACATCGTGGAGACAGTGACGTAGAATGAGATCAAAGAGATGACACAAACATCGTGGAGACAGTGACGTAGAGTGAGATCAAAGAGATGACACAAACATCGTGGAGACAGTGACGCAGAATGAGATCAAAGAGATGACACAAACATCGTGGAGACAGTGACGTAGAATGAAATCAAAGAGATGACACAAACATCGTGGAGACAGTGACGTAGAATGAGATCCAAGAGATGACACAAACATCGTGGACACAGCGACGTAGAATGAGATCAAAGAGATGACACAAACATCGTGGAGACAGTGACGTAGAATGAGATCCAAGAGATGACACAAACATCGTGGACACAGTGACGTAGAATGAGATCCAAGAGATGACACAAACATCGTGGACACAGCGACGTAGAATGAGATCAAAGAG
This sequence comes from Megaustenia siamemsis, assembly GCA_032433765.1. NCBI lineage: Eukaryota > Metazoa > Mollusca > Gastropoda > Stylommatophora > Ariophantidae > Megaustenia > Megaustenia siamemsis. Next base: position 83,420,553 of record JAVIAB010000050.1, on the reverse strand, counting down.
ATGACACAAACATCGTGGAGACAGTGATTTAGAGTGAGATCAAAGAGATGACACAAACATTGTGGAGACAGTGACGTAGAGTGAGATCAAAGAGATGACACAAACATCGTAAAGACAGTGACGTAGAGTGAGATCAAAGAGATGACACAAACATCGTGGAGACAGTGACGTAGAGTGAGATCAAAGAGATGACACAAACATCGTGGAGACAGTGACGTAGAGTGAGATCAAAGAGATGACACAAACATCGTGGACACAGTGACGTAGAGTGAGAGCAAAGAGATGACACAAACATCGTGGAGACAGTGATGTAGAATGAGATCAAAGAGATGACACAAACATCGTGGACACAGCGACGTAGAATGAGATCAAAGAGATGACACAAACATCGTGGACACAGTGACGTAGAATTAGATCAAAGAGATGACACAAACATCGTGGACACAGTGACGTAAAGTGAGATCAAAGAGATGACACAAACATCGTGGAGACAGTGACGTAGAGTGAGATCAAAGAGATGACACAAACATCGTCGAGACAGTGACGTAGAATGAGATCAAAGAGATGACACAAACATCGTGGAGACAGTGACGTAGAGTGAGATCAAAGAGATGACACAAACATCGTGGAGACAGTGACGTAGAATGAGATCCAAGAGATGACACAAACATCGTGGACACAGCGACGTAGAATGAGATCAAAGAGATGACACAAACATCGTGGAGACAGTGACGTAGAATGAGATCCAAGAGATGACACAAACATCGTGGACACAGTGACGTAGAATGAGATCAAAGAGATGACACAAACATCGTGGAGACAGTGACTTAGAGTGAGATCAAAGAAATGACACAAACATTGTGGAGACAGTGACGTAGAGTGAGATCAAAGAGATGACACAAACATCGTGGAGACAGTGACGTAGAGTGAGATCAAAGAGATGACACAAACATCGTGGAGACAGTGACGTAGAGTGAGATCAAAGAGATGACACAAACATCGTGGAGACAGTGACGTAGAGTGAGATCAAAGAGATGACACAAACATCGTGGAGACAGTGACGTAGAATGAGATCAAAGAGATGACACAAACATCGTGGACACAGTGACGTAGAGTGAGATCAAAGAGATGACACAAACATCGTGGAGACAGTGATGTAGAATGAGATCAAAGAGATGACACAAACATCGTGGACACAGTGACGTAGAATGAGATCAAAGAGATGACACAAACATCGTGGACACAGTGACGTAGCATGAGATCAAAGAGATGACACAAACATCGTGGACACAGTGACGTAGAGTGAGATCAAAGAGATGACACAAACATCGTGGAGACAGTGACGTAGAGTGAGATCAAAGAGATGACACAAACATCGTGGACACAGTGACGTAGAGTGAGATCAAAGAGATGACACAATCATCGTGGAGACAGTGACGTAGAGTGAGATCAAAGAGATGACACAAACATCGTGGAGACAGTGACGTAGAATGAGATCAAAGAGATGACACAAACATCGTGGAGACAGTGACGTAGAATGAGATCAAAGAGATGACACAAACATTGTGGAGACAGTGACGTAGAATGAGATCAAAGAGATGACACAAACATCGTGGAGACAGTGACGTAGAGTGAGATCAAAGAGATGACACAAACATTGTGGAGACAGCGACGTAGAGTGAGGTCAAAGAGATGACACAACGATTGTGGAGACAGCGACGTAGAGTGAGATCAAAGGGATGACACAAACATTGTGGAAACAGTGACGTAGAGTGAGATCAAAGAGATGACACAAACATCGTGGAGACAGTGACGTAGAATGAGATCAAAGGGATGACACAAACATCGTGGAGACAGTGACGTAGAATGAGATCAAAGAGATGACACAAACATCGTGGAGACAGTGACGTAGAATGAGATCAAAGAGATGACACAAACATCGTGGACACAGTGACGTAGAATGAGATCAAAGAGATGACACAAACATCGTGGAGAAAGTGACGCAGAATGAGATCAAAGAGATGACACAAACATCGTGGAGACAGTGACGCAGAATGAGATCAAATAGATGACACAAACATCGTGGAGACAGTGACGTAGAGTGAGATCAAAGAGATGACACAAACATCGTGGAGACAGTGATGTAGAATGAGATCAAAGAGATGACACAAACATCGTGGAGACAGTGACGTAGATTGAGATCAAAGAGATGACACAAACATCGTGGAGACAGCGACGCAGAATGAGATCAAAGAGATGACACAAACATCGTGGAGACAGCGACGCAGAATGAGATCAAAGAGATGACACAAACATCGTGGAGACAGTGACGTAGAGTGAGATCAAAGAGATGACACAAACATCGTGGACACAGTGACGTAGAGTGAGATCAAAGAGATGACACAAACATCGTGGACACAGCGACGTAGAGTGAGATCAAAGAGATGACACAAACATCGTGGAGACAGTGACGTAGAATGAGATCAAAGAGATGACACAAACATCGTGGAGACAGTGACGTAGAATGAGATCAAAGAGATGACACAAACATCGTGGAGACAGTGACGCAGAATGAGATCAAAGAGATGACACAAACATCGTGGAGACAGTGACGTAGAGTGAGATCAAAGAGATGACACAAACATCGTGGAGACAGTGACGCAGAATGAGATCAAAGAGATGACACAAACATCGTGGAGACAGTGATGTAGAATGAGATCAAAGAGATGACACAAACATCGTGGAGACAGTGACGCAGAATGAGATCAAAGAGATGACAACAAACATCGTGGAGACAGTGACGCAGAATGAGATCAAAGAGATGACACAAACATCGTGGAGACAGTGATGTAGAATGAGATCAAAGAGATGACACAAACATCGTGGAGACAGTGATGTAGAATGAGATCAAAGAGATGACACAAACATCGTGGAGACAGTGACGCAGAATGAGATCAAAGAGATGACACAAACATCGTGGAGACAGTGACGTAGAATGAGATCAAAGAGATGACACAAACATCGTGGAGACAGTGATGTAGAATGAGATCAAAGAGATGACACAAACATCGTGGAGACAGTGATGTAGAATGAGATCAAAGAGATGACACAAACATCGTGGAGACAGTGACGCAGAATGAGATCAAAGAGATGACACAAACATCGTGGAGACAGTGACGTAGAGTGAGATCAAAGAGATGACACAAACATCGTGGAGACAGTGATGTAGAATGAGATCAAAGAGATGACACAAACATCGTGGAGACAGTGACGTAGAGTGAGATCAAAGAGATGACACAAACATCGTGGAGACAGTGACGCAGAATGAGATCAAAGAGATGACACAAACATCGTGGAGACAGTGACGCAGAATGAGATCAAAGAGATGACACAAACATCGTGGAGACAGTGATGTAGAATGAGATCAAAGAGATGACACAAACATCGTGGAGACAGTGACGCAGAATGAGATCAAAGAGATGACACAAACATCGTGGAGACAGTGACGTAGAGTGAGATCAAAGAGATGACACAAACATCGTGGAGACAGTGATGTAGAGTGAGGTCAAAGAGATGACACAAACATCGTGGAGACAGTGACGTAGAGTGAGATCAAAGAGATGACACAAACATCGTGGAGACAGTGACGTAGAATGAGATCAAAGAGATGACACAAACATCGTGGAGACAGTGATGTAGAATGAGATCAAAGAGATGACACAAACATCGTGGAGACAGTAACGTAGAATGAGATCAAAGAGATGACACAAACATCGTGGAGACAGTGACGCAGAATGAGATCAAAGAGATGACACAAACATCGTGGAGACAGTGATGTAGAATGAGATCAAAGAGATGACACAAATATCGTGGAGACAGTGACTTAGAGTGAGATCAAAGGGATGACACAAACATTGTGGACACAGTGACGTAGAGTGAGATCAAAGAGATGACACAAACATCGTGGAGACAGTGACGTAGAGTGAGATCAAAGAGATGACACAAACATCGTGGAGACAGTGACGTAGAGTGAGATCAAAGAGATGACACAAACATCGTGGAGACAGTGACGCAGAATGAGATCAAAGAGATGACACAAACATCGTGGAGACAGTGACGCAGAATGAGATCAAAGAGATGACACAAACATCGTGGAGACAGTGATGTAGAATGAGATCAAAGAGATGACACAAACATCGTGGAGACAGTGACGCAGAATGAGATCAAAGAGATGACACAAACATCGTGGAGACAGTGACGTAGAGTGAGATCAAAGAGATGACACAAACATCGTGGAGACAGTGATGTAGAGTGAGGTCAAAGAGATGACACAAACATCGTGGAGACAGTGACGTAGAGTGAGATCAAAGAGATGACACAAACATCGTGGAGACAGTGACGTAGAATGAGATCAAAGAGATGACACAAACATCGTGGAGACAGTGATGTAGAATGAGATCAAAGAGATGACACAAACATCGTGGAGACAGTGACGTAGAATGAGATCAAAGAGATGACACAAACATCGTGGAGACAGTGACGCAGAATGAGATCAAAGAGATGACACAAACATCGTGGAGACAGTGATGTAGAATGAGATCAAAGAGATGACACAAACATCGTGGAGACAGTGACTTAGAGTGAGATCAAAGGGATGACACAAACATTGTGGACACAGTGACGTAGAGTGAGATCAAAGAGATGACACAAACATCGTGGAGACAGTGACGTAGAGTGAGATCAAAGAGATGACACAAACATCGTGGAGACAGTGACGTAGAGTGAGATCAAAGAGATGACACAAACATCGTGGAGACAGTGACGTAGAATGAGATCAAAGGGATGACACAAACATTGTGGAGACAGCGACGTAGAATGAGATCAAAGAGATGACACAAACATCGTGGAGACAGTGATGTAGAGTGAGGTCAAAGAGATGACACAAACATCGTGGAGACAGTGACGTAGAATGAGATCCAAGAGATGACACAAACATCGTGGAGACAGTGACGTAGAGTGAGATCAAAGAGATGACACAAACATCGTGGAGACAGTGATGTAGAATGAGATCAAAGAGATGACACAAACATCGTGGAGACAGTGACGTAGAATGAGATCAAAGAGATGACACAAACATCGTGGAGACAGTGACGTAGAATGAGATCAAAGAGATGACACAAACATCGTGGAGACAGTGACGCAGAATGAGATCAAAGAGATGACACAAACATCGTGGACACAGCGACGTAGAGTGAGATCAAAGAGATGACACAAACATCGTGGAGACAGTGACGCAGAATGAGATCAAAGAGATGACACAAACATCGTGGAAATAGTGACGTAGAGTGAGATCAAAGAGATGACACAAACATCGTGGAGACAGTGACGCAGAATGAGATCAAAGAGATGACACAAACATCGTGGAGACAGTGACGCAGAATGAGATCAAAGAGATGACACAAACATCGTGGAGACAGTGACGCAGAATGAGATCAAAGAGATGACACAAACATCGTGGAGACAGCGACGTAGAGTGAGATCAAAGAGATGACACAAACATCGTGGAGACAGTGACGTAGAGTGAGATCAAAGAGATGACACAAACATCGTGGACACAGCGACGTAGAGTGAGATCAAAGAGATGACACAAACATCGTGGAGACAGTGACGTAGAGTGAGATCAAAGAGATGACACAAACATCGTGGAGACAGTGACGTAGAGTGAGATCAAAGAGATGACACAAACATCGTGGAGACAGTGACGTAGAGTGAGATCAAAGAGATGACACAAACATCGTGGAGACAGTGACGTAGAGTGAGATCAAAGAGATGACACAAACATCGTGGAGACAGTGACGTAGAGTGAGATCAAAGAGATGACACAAACATCGTGGAGACAGTGACGTAGAGTGAGATCAAAGAGATGACACAAACATCGTGGACACAGTGACGTAGAATGAGATCAAAGAGATGACACAAACATCGTGGACACAGTGACGTAGAGTGAGATCAAAGAGATGACACAAACATCGTGGAGACAGTGACGTAGAATGAGATCATAGAGATGACACAAACATCGTGGAGACAGTGATGTAGAATGAGATCAAAGAGATGACACAAACATCGTGGAGACAGTGACGCAGAATGAGATCAAAGAGATGACACAAACATCGTGGACACAGTGACGTAGAGTGAGATCAAAGAGATGACACAAACATCGTGGACACAGCGACGTACTCACCTGAGATGCAACTTTTATGTTTGCCATAGAAGATGCGCCTGGCTTGCCTCATGTAGTCAACGTGCTGAGCCTCATGAGGCCCCTCTATCGCGGCAAACACAGCGGCCCCAATCACCAGGAACAACAGATAGAACAAAGCTAGAACAAGCAGCCTGAATGTGCTGGTCTGTGTACAGTTGGGATGACGCTCAGAGCTCAGTCTAGTGGCTGGATGTTCCATGGCAGGTAACGTCACTCTCGGCGTCTCTTTCTTCTTTCTGTTTGTTTTCTCATCAGAGTGAACAATGGAGTTATCTCAACGCCAGTAGAAGCTGAATGTCTGGATAGTTGTCCACCCTCTATCTTGTTCTCTAAAATAATTTGAAGAACGCCTTCAGTCTCTGCGGTTAAATGTTTCAGCCTCTCTCTGTGACGTTAGTGAAACAGCTGTAGTCTCCACAGTCTTGGCACGATGTGACTTGAAGTTTAATAACAGTCCGGGTATAACGTGGTTGAAATTAAACAGTCATTTATATTTTAAGTTCAATTTAAATGGCAGAATGATCAAAGTAATGGTACAAAGTGTACTGAGCTTAGTCGAAGAGATTCCCGCTCAATCGTGAACGATGCAGTCGATTTAAGATCTGAAACAGAAAAGTCTGGCAATCTGTCGAGTGGAGGTGAAGTTCTGTCAGCTGTGTTGTACTGACGCTGGCAGACAGAAGTGGCTGGACCTGATAGCTGGACCTGATAGCTGGATGTTGTGGCTGCACCTGAAGCTCGGGGCTTATGCTAATCTTTCTGGTCATGAACTAGCTCTCTGGAGAATATAACAATGATGGAAATGTTGATGGTTCGTGAAACTATCGGTAGGTCTGGGAACGTTTTGAGAAAAAAAATCATTTTGTTAGCAAACCTGAGAGTCTTGAGGAAAACAGTCCAAGTAGGAACCAACATGTCGACATGTTTCATCACATGCGAACACAAACACCACATAGATCACATATGTAGAACAGCGAACACAAACACCACATAGATCACATATGTAGAACAGCGAACACTAGAACCACATAGATCACATATGTAGAACAGCGAACACTAGAACCACATAGATCCCATATGTAGAACAGCGAACACTAGAACCACATAGATCACATATGTAGAACAGCGAACACTAGAACCACATAGATCACATATTTAGAACAGCGAACACTAGAACCACATAGATCACATATATAGAGCAGCGAACACTAGAACCACATAGATCACATATGTAGAACAGCGAACACTAGAACCACATAGATCACATATGTAGAACAGCGAACACTAGAACCACATAGATCACATATGTAGAAAAGCGAACACTAGAACCACATAGATCACATATGTAGAACAGTAAACACTAGAACCACATAGATCACATATGTAGAACAGCGAACACTAGAACCACATAGATCCCATATGTAGAACAGCGAACACTAGAACCACATAGATCACATATGTAGAACAGCGAACACTAGAACCACATAGATCACATATTTAGAACAGCGAACACTAGAACCACATAGATCACATATATAGAGCAGCGAACACTAGAACCACATAGATCACATATGTAGAACAGCGAACACTAGAACCACATAGATCACATATGTAGAAAAGCGAACACTAGAACCACATAGATCACATATGTAGAACAGTAAACACTAGAACCACATAGATCACATATGTAGAACAGCGAACACTAGAACCACATAGATCACATATGTAGAACAGCGAACACAAATACCACATAGATCACATGTGTAGAACAGCGAACACTAGAACCATATAGATCACATATGTAGAACAGCGAACACTAGAACCACATAGATCACATATTAGAACAGCGAACACTAGAACCACATAGATCACATATGTAGAAAAGCGAACACAAATACCACATAGATCACATATGTAGAACAGCGAACACTAGAACCACATAGATTACATATATAGAACAGCGAACACTAGAACCACATAGATCACATATATAGAACAGCGAACACTAGAACCACATAGATCACATATATAGAACAGCGAACACTAGAACCACATAGATCACATATATAGAGCAGCGAACACTAGAACCACATAGATCACATATGTAGAACAGCGAACACTAGAACCACATAGATCACATATGTAGAACAGCGAACACTAGAACCACATAGATCACATATGTGAAACAGTAAACACTAGAACCACATAGATCACATATGTAGAACAGCGAACACTAGAACCATATAGATCACATATGTAGAACAGCGAACACTAGAACCACATAGATCACATATGTAGAAAAGCGAACACTAGAACCACATAGATCACATATGTAGAACAGTAAACACTAGAACCACATAGATCACATATATAGAACAGCGAACACTAGAACCACATCGATCACATATGTAGAACAGTAAACACTAGAACCACATAGATCACATATATAGAACAGCGAACACTAGAACCACATAGATCACATATGTAGAACAGTAAACACTAGAACCACATAGATCACATATGTAGAACAGCGAACACTAGAACCACATAGATCACATATGTAGAACAGCGAACACTAGAACCATATAGATCACGTATGTAGAACAGCGAACACTAGAACCACATAGATCATATATGTAGAACAGCGAACACTAGAACCACATAGATCACATATGTAGAACAGCGAACACTAGAACCACATAGATCGCATATGTAGAACAGCGAACACTAGAACCACATAGATCACATATGTAGAACAGTAAACACAAATGAAGGTAACAACCTCAACGAAGCAACATTCTGCAGACGACTAATCGCTAATAGCGACGACACAGATGACATCAACATCTAAGTGACGTGAACACAGGACCACAATGTGACATGAATGTAGCTGACGTCAGGATTGTAGCTGACGTCATGATTGCAGCTGACGTCATGATTGTAGCAAGACAAGGAAGCATAAATCTTCAGTGAGAACAGCCAATGAAATCAAGAGACAAACTTTTGAATACTTAGGTCGTGCCATATCATCCAAAGGGGAACGCAATCAATCAATCAATCAATCAATCATTCAATCAACCGTCCTATAACCTTGTCAGTATCTGGGGTACCATAGATGACATTTCCACAATTTGCTTCCAATCGTCACGATCTAGAGCATCTCTCTGTGATACAAAAAAAAAAAGACAATCCTGTCTACTCTCTGATGTTATCCACCCATCTTTTTTTCTGTCCTCCCTGTTTACTTTGGCCTGATACTGCATCTTGTAGACTGGTTTCGGCAAGGTCTGTGGACCCTGTGACGTGTCCATACCAGGTCAGTTTCGGCTCTTTGATTGGTCTAGTTGTATCGTTTGATTATTTCATGAACATTTTATTGGTGATATGTTCTCTGTGTGATATGTTCTCTGTGTGATATGTTCTCTGTGTGATATGTTCTCTGTGTGATATGTTCTCTGTATGATGTGTTCTCTGTGTGATGTGTTCTCTGTGTGATGTGTTCTCTGTGTGATATGTTCTCTGTGTGATATGTTCTCTGTGTGATGTGTTCTCTGTATGATGTGTGCAATATCTTTCTATATCATTTCACATTCAATGCCTGTATTCCTCTTTGTAGATCAGCAGTAATTGGCCATGTTCCACAGGCATACCTAAATACAGATGTATCTACTGTTCGTAATAGTCTCATCTTGGTTGTTAGGGCGATGTTTCTGCTTGTCCATACATGGTTGAGTCTTGCCATCTCGTCGAACAGAAAAGTACAAACAAGAGACTAACAACAAATGCAGTGAAACAAACCAAGTGATTGGAGAATCGACTCCAAGTGATTGGAGAATCGACTCCAAGTGGTTGGAGAATCGACTCCAAGTGATTGGAGAATCGACTCCAAGTGGTTGGAGAATCGACTACATGTGATTGGAGAATCGACTCCAAGTGATTGGAGAATCGACTCCAAGTGGTTGGAGAATCGACTACATGTGATTGGAGAATCGACTCCAAGTGATTGGAGAATCGACTCCAAATGATTGGAGAATCGACTCCAAGTGATTGGAGAATCGACTCCAAGTGATTGGAGAATCGACTTCAAGTGGTTGGAGAATCGACTACATGTGATTGGAGAATCGACTCCAAGTGATTGGAGAATCGACTCCAAGTGATTGGAGAATCGACTCCAAGTGATTGGAGAATCGACTCCAAGTGATTGGAGAATCGACTTCAAGTGGTTGGAGAATCGACTACATGTGATTGAAGAATCGACTACATGTGATTGGAGAATCGACTCCATGTGATTGGAGAATCGACTCCATGTGACTGGAGAATCGATTCCAAGTGATTGAAGAATCGACTCCAAGTAATTGGTAAATCGACTCCAAGTGATTGGAGAATCGACTCCACCATCACAGAGCACAAATGTAACATCTAACACAAGGACAGCACTATATCACGCAATATTCCTCCCAACACTCTGCTATCAGTGCCAGACAGGGACATCCAAAGGCAACAGATAAGTCGTCACTAAAGAGATGAAACGATGAGATGACAAGAATAGACAGAATCGAAGTGAAAGTGCTGCTTCATACTTCCAATGTAATTTGTCCCTGAAGACCGTTCGAACTCTGAATGATCACGTCTGTAGCACTCTTCTCTGTTGGAACTAATCTGAATGAATACAGGGTACAAATAATAATACATAAATATTATTATATGGGGAACTTCCGAGGCGATAATAGGGAATAATAGAACAAAGAAGTATGTGTTAGCACTCGGAAAAATTGACAGACAAACAACAATAGAAAAAAACGAAGAACAATATATGGTCCGAAGTGGGATCGAATGAATACAGTCCCTCAACAATAGGCACAAACAAATAAGCGTAAGTTAAGGTCAAGACAACACATTCATCAATGTCTGGGTAATCTGGTAAAACATAGACAATAAATAAAATACATAAAGTCCACACAATAAATAAAACAAAAACTGCATTTAGTGTAACGAAGTGAAGAGGAGGAGAAAGGTTACACTATGTAAGGGGAGTCACCTTGCAAAAATACAACAAATGATTGTACTTCCAGTGTTCTCTCCCCATTATTTCTTTACCTCGCCACCACCCACCCCCCTCCCCTTTCTTTCTCTTTCTCCTAAATCATAGCACTACTGGTTGAGAATTGTGGTTCACTTCCTTTCTTTTACACAAATCCAGCACTTTCCTTCCTTTACACAAATCCAGCACTTTCCTTCCTTTACACAAATCCAACACTTTCCTTCCTTTACACAAATCCAGCACTTTCCTTCCTTTACACAAATCCAACACTTCCTTCCTTTACACAAATCCAGCACTTTCCTTCCTTTACACAAATCCAACACTTTTCTTCCTTTACACGAATCCAACACTTTCCTTCCTTTACACGAATCAAGCACTTTCCTTCCTTTACACGAATCAAGCACTTTCCTTCCTTTACACGAATCAAGCACTTTCCTTCCTTTACACGAATCCAACACTTTCCTTCCTTTACACGAATCAAGCACTTTCCTTCCTTTACACGAATCCAACACTTTCCTTCCTTTACACGAATCAAGCACTTTCCTTCCTTTACACGAATCCTACACTTTCCTTCCTTTACTCGAATCAAGCACATTCCAGCTTTACAATAATTTCCTAAATCACGCCAATCGTCGATACAAGAACTTTCCTCCTAGACCTGGTGGTTGCTTCTTGCCATCTTCGTGGGCGCTGTAGCCGAGAGGTAACTGTTAAACAACACCGCGGATAGATCGGGACAAGGAAACACACGAGCCTAGCAGGAGCTGGTTCTGGCGAACAACAACAAGTATTCACCCCCCCCCCCCCCTACTCCAACCCCAGTGGCCTGCCTCCACGCGCGGTTCTAAAGTAAAAGCATTGCTGGAGTTCCAGATCACAATTATGTCAAATTTAGCGTTCCAACTCTGGATCTTTGGTCGGCTCCACTGTAGCAAGAGAAGAGTTGAAGCAGCAGCAGAACTGTGTCAAGGGATCAACAGGCTTGAACATGTACCAAGAGAAGAGTTGAAGCAGCAGCAGAGATGTGTCAAGGGATCAACAGGCTTGAACATGTAGCAAGAGAAGAGTTGAAGCAGCAGCAGAACTGTGTCAAGGGATCAACAGGCTTGAACATGTAGCAAGAGAAGAGTTGAAGCAGCAGCAGAGATGTGTCAAGGGATCAACAGGCTTGAACATGTAGCAAGAGAAGAGTTGAAGCAGCAGCAGAGATGTGTCAAGGGATCAACAGGCTTGAACATGTACCAAGAGAAGAGTTGAAGCAGCAGCAGAACTGTGTCAAGGGATCAACAGGCTTGAACATGTAGCAAGAGAAGAGTTGAAGCAGCAGCAGAACTGTGTCAAGGGATCAACAGGCTTGAACATGTAGCAAGAGAAGAGTTGAAGCAGCAGCAGAGATGTGTCAAGGGATCAACAGGCTTGAACATGTACCAAGAGAAGAGTTGAAGCAGCAGCAGAACTGTGTCAAGGGATCAACAGGCTTGAACATGTAGCAAGAGAAGAGTTGAAGCAGCAGCAGAGATGTGTCAAGGGATCACCAGGTTTGAACATGTAGCACGATCATCACCAGACAGCTTCTCTCACAAACAACGTCAACCTAGAAGGCGGTGGCTTACAGAAATGATGACTATCCTGTGTAGGAGGCACACGACATATCGTTGTTCTAAATATTCCATTGTTTTCTCGACGCTGGAAGGCATCTCAAACAGAAGAAACAACACATAATAATTGATGAAGGAGTAAAACTGATGCAGGAATATGGGAAATTGTGGGACAGATTAGAGTGGATCAATAATATAAGCATGTGAAATTACTGGACACATTAGAGTGGATCAATAATATAAGCATGTGAAATTACTGGACACATTAGAGTGGATCAATAATATAAGCATGTGAAATTACTGGACAGATTAGAGTGCATCAATAATTTAAGTATGTTAAATCACTGGACAGATTAGAGTGGATCAATAATTTAAGTATGTTAAATCACTGGACAGATTAGAGTGGTTCAATAATTTAAGTATGTGAAATTACTGGACACATTAGAGTGGTTCAATAATTTAAGTATGTGAAATTACTGGACAGATTAGAGTGGATCAATATTTAAGTATGTTAAATCACTGGACAGATTAGAGTGGATCAATAATTTAAGTATGTTAAATCACTGGACAGATTAGAGTGGATCAATAATTTAAGTATGTTAAATCACTGGACAGATTAGAGTGGATCAATAATTTAAGCATGTGAAATTACTGGACAGATTAGAGTGGTTCAATAATTTAAGTATGTGAAATTACTGGACAGATTAGAGTGGATCAATAATTTAAGTATGTGAAATTACTGGACAAAAAAGAACATAAATAATGTACGAATAAGAGGAACTATTTCACAAATTGGGCGTAAATATTGAAATAATGAGCAAAATTAGTGGACAAAACAAGGAACTGATTGGTAAAATTGCAAATAAGAGAAGAAATCATAGAACAAAATATTGGCAAGTTGTACAAATGTGATAATTTGTAAAATAATTGGTCGAAAGGGAAACAACGAACGCAAACATTGGAACTAGATGATGTTGGAAACAAAAAGAATGTAGAAACTAGACAATCTGGGACTGTCGATGGTGTAGCGAATGAAGACAATGTAGAAACTAGACAATCTGGGACTGTCGATGGTGTAGCGATTGAAGACAATGGAGAAACTAGACAATCTGGGACTGTCGATGGTGTAGCGATTGAAGACAATGTAGAAACTAGACAATCTGGGACTGTCGATGGTGTAGCGATTGAAGACAATGGAGAAACTAGACAATCTGGGACTGTCGATGATGTAGCGAATGAAGACAACGGAGAAACGTGTCAACGTACATTAGACTCGGCAGCAACAGAATAGAGATAACCAGAAGAATAGTCAATGTGAAGATTGTCAGAATGGAAGACATTCAAAGATATCTGGAACTGAACAAATCAAACGTTACTGACATGCGTACACAAATGAACTAATTATAGCAATAATGGACTATAAGAACAATAATTGAACTAGAGTCTAGGTGTCCGGTTAGCGCAATCGATAGGCGGTTGGCTTACCACGGCAACAGCCGGGGTTCGTACCCTGGCGAGGACACCTGGGTTTTACTAATTCCCTAAAAATTAGTACCTCTGAAGTCGGAGTAAATCTGCCTGCATGGCGAGGGGCATCCTGTAATGGGATAAAACAGACTTTACACGCAAAATTCAGTCCCACAAAATTGAGTGGGTGGGACTTCGTCAGAGGTCAAAAGCTGACGAAAGCGAACGAACTAGAGTCTCACTATTACAACAATAACTGAACTAGATTCTCACTATTACAACAATAATTGAACTAGAGTCTCACTATTACAACAATAACTGAACTAGATTCTCACTATTACAACAATAATTGAACTAGAGTCTCACTATTACAACAATAATTTAACTAGTATCTCACTATTGCAACAATAATTGAACTAGAGTCTCACTATTACAACAATAATTGAAATAGAGTCTCACTATTGCAACAATAATTGAACTAGAGTCTCACTATTGCAACAATAATTGAACTAGTGTCTCACTATTGCAACAATAATTGAACTAGAGTCTCACTTTTACAACAATAATTGGACTAGTGCCTCACTATTACAACAATAATTGAACTAGTCTCACTTTTACATCAATAATTGAACTAGAGTCCCACTTTTACAACAATAATTGAACTAGTGCCTCACTATTACAACAATAATTGGACTAGTGCCTCAATATTAGAACAATAATTGTATTAGCGATGGCAATATTTGAACTAGAGACGAAACATAGAACATTGTAGAGAACATTGGATACAAACATCAGACAAGCAAGAAGTGAACAATAACTCGTGATAACAACATAAGTCTGATGATGCTTTCTGGATTACATATCTTTGTGAATGAGCAGAAGCTGCAGCAGTGGTAACTTACATGTCAGAGCTTGACCAACCATCGTTGATGGCCAGATTATATCGGCTACTTCGGTTGTAAGTTGTACATATTCAACTACATCATTGCAAGTTGTGTACAATTAACAACAACAGACCGCACACAAATTGGGCCAACCACAGGTCGCGATATCCAAGTTTATTTGTTGTGATTGTTTACAGTGGTCTGGCCAAGTCTGTAGGTCAGGTTGCCATCCCAAAAAGCTAAAAACCTAATTACTGGGCCAAGGCGCCGATCACAATATACGCCTTTGGTTTGAGATAAGCAAATATTGCTCTAAGCAAAGAAAACAACATCGTCAGTGGCACATATCTATTGTGTAAATCTCGCTAATCTCTGGAAGGTTCTACCACTTTATCATGTCAGTCAGTGGTTCTCGTACTGTACTGCTTGGGGGCATACATCAGGAAAATTTCGTTCACGTCACAGCATCATGTCACATTCTAACAGCAGTACACGTCTACACAATAGTCACGGCCTCATGTCACACGCTAACAGCAGTAGACCTCGACACAATAGCCACGGCCTCACGTCACACTCTAACAGCAGTACTAGTCTCCACAATAGTCAAAGCCTCATGTCATACTCTAACAGCAGTACACGTCTCCACAATAGTCACGGCCTCATGTCACACTCTAACAGCAGTACACGTCTCCACAATAGTCACGGCCTCATGACACACTCTAACAGCAGTACACGTCTACACAATAATCTCGGCCTCATGTCACACTCTAACAGCAGTACACGTCTACACAATAGTCACGGCCTCATGTCACACTCTAACAGCAGTAGAAGTCTCCACAATAGTCACGGCCTCATGTCACACTCTAACAGCAGTATACGTCTAAACAATACTCATGGCCTCATGTCAGACTCTAACAGCAGTATAAGTCTCCACAATAGTCATAACCTCTTGTCATACTCTAACAGCAGTATAAGTCTCCACAATAGTCACGGCCTCATGCCACACTCTAACAGCAGTAGAAGTCTACACAATAGTCATGGCCTCATGTCACACTCTAACAGCAGTACAAGTCTCCACAATAGTCACGGCCTCATGTCACACTCTAACAGCAGTACACGTATTCACAATAGTCACGACCTCATGTCACACTCTAACAGCGGCATAAGTCTCCACAATAATCACGGCCTCATGTCACACTCTAACAGCAGTATAAGTCTCCACAATAATCACGGCCTCACGTCACACTCTAACAGCAGTACACGTCTCCACAATAGTCACGGCCTCATGACACACTCTAACAGCAGTATAAGTCTTCACAATAATCACGGCCTCATGTCACACTCTAACAGCAGTATAAGTCTCCACAATAATCACGGCCTCATGTCACACTCTAACAGCAGTACACATCTCCACAATAGTCACGGCCTCATGTCACACTCTAACAGCAGTATAAGTCTCCACAATAATCACGGCCTCATGTCACACTCTAACAGCAGTATAAGTCTCCACAATAATCACGGCCTCATGTCACACTCTAACAGCAGTATAAGTCTCCACAATAATCACGGCCTCACGTCACACTCTAACAGCAGTACACGTCTCCACAATAGTCACGGCCTCATGACACACTCTAACAGCAGTATAAGTCTTCACAATAATCACGGCCTCATGTCACACTCTAACAGCAGTATAAGTCTCCACAATAATCACGGCCTCATGTCACACTCTAACAGCAGAATTAGTCTCCACAATAATCACGACCTCATGTCACACTCTAACAGCGGCATAAGTCTCCACAATAATCACGGCCTCATGTCACACTCTAACAGCAGTATAAGTCTCCACAATAATCACGGCCTCACGTCACACTCTAACAGCAGTACACGTCTACACAATAGTCACGGCCTCATGACACACTCTAACAGCAGTATAAGTCTTCACAATAATCACGGCCTCATGTCACACTTTAACAGCAGTATAAGTCTCCACAATAATCACGGCCTCATGTCACACTCTAACAGCAGTACACGTCTCCACAATAGTCACGGCCTCATGTCACACTCTAACAGCAGTATAAGTCTCCACAATAATCACGGCCTCATGTCACACTCTAACAGCAGTATAAGTCTCCACAATAATCACGGCCTCATGTCACACTCTAACAGCAGTATAAGTCTCCACAATAATCACGGCCTCACGTCACACTCTAACAGCAGTACACGTCTCCACAATAGTCACGGCCTCATGACACACTCTAACAGCAGTATAAGTCTTCACAATAATCACGGCCTCATGTCACACTCTAACAGCAGTATAAGTCTCCACAATAATCACGGCCTCATGTCACACTCTAACAGCAGAATTAGTCTCCACAATAATCACGGCCTCATGTCACACTCTAACAGCAGTACACGCCTACACAATAATCACGGCCTCATGTCACACTCCAGCAGCAGTATAAGTCTCCACAATAATCACGGCCTCATGTCACACTCTAACAGCAGTACACGCCTACACAATAACTTATAACTAGATTTATGCTCATTATTTTTGTTAATAACAAAATAAAATGTTACAGAAGAAATGATGGAGGCGCAGCAAATATTATAGTGGCCTAATCAAATATGAGCACATTTCCAAATAATGAAAGTTTAATATTTGTGCGAAGGGTGGTCGGTCGAATAACTTGTCGGCTTCCGAATCAGAACAGCGTGGGTTCGACCCCGTTAGTGTCAAATATTCTTTCTATCGCGGCGATGAAATAACAACTCGGACTCTCATACCTCGCGGTGACTGCACTGGGCAAGCTGCCTTTATTCTCCGCTCCTATAAGCCCCCTTACCCCCTTCTGCCAGACTCCAGTAATGTGGAAATTCCGTAAAATTATACATTTTTTTTTTACTTTTCGTTTTTCTTTTAAAAAATACTTGTGATTGTGCTTTAGAAATAAGTGAGTTTCCAGGCCTGGAGTTTTGACAATTCTCTAGCAAATTGTGACATCCTCAAGTGTTTATTGTCAGGACACCTATAACAACGTCCATGTTGCCTTGCCGCACCGCTGCACACGTCACGTGATGGAGGTAACCACTGGTCGCGACAACTTCTAGGAGGTCGAGATTAAATTGAGTGCAGCCTTGAACTCACTGACCTTCCACTCATATAACCTTGTGATGTAATAATAGATACATGTCTCCTTGACACGTTGACAGTCAGATGACGACACTAGCGGTTGACCATGCCCCTTGTTGTAGACTGACAGATCTGGAACATTCTATCTCGCGATGGTCTCTACCAGAACAAACAGACCGGCTCTCACATGGCAACTGTTGACGGTAAGCACAAACAGACCGGCTCTCACATGCCAACTGTTGACGGTATAAGAACAAACAGACCGGCTCTAACATGCCAACTGTTGACGGTAAGAACAAACAGACCGGCTCTCACATGCCAACTGTTGACGGTAAGAACAAACAGACCGGCTCTCACATGCCAACTGTTGACGGTAAGAACAAACAGACCGGCTCTCACATGCGAACTGTTGACGGTATAAGAACAAACAGACCGGCTCTCACATGCCAACTGTTGACGGTAAGAACAAACAGACCGGCTCTCGCATGCCAACTGTTGACGGTAAGAACAAACAGACCGGCTCTCACATGGCAACTGTTGACGGTAAGAACAAACAGACCGGCTCTCACATGGCAACTGTTGACGGTAAGAACAAACAGACCGGCTCTCACATGCCAACTGTTGACGGTAAGCACAAACAGACCGGCTCTCACATGCCAACTGTTGACGGTAAGAACAAACAGACCGGCTCTCACATGGCAACTGTTGACGGTAAGAACAAACAGACCGGCTCTCACATGCCAACTGTTGACGGTAAGAACAAACAGACCGGCTCTCACATGCCAACTGTTGACGGTAAGAACAAACAGACCGGCTCTCACATGCCAACTGTTGACGGTAAGAACAAACAGACCGGCTCTCACATGCCAACTGTTGACGGTAAGAACAAACAGACCGGCTCTCACATGGCAACTGTTGACGGTAAGAACAAACAGACCGGCTCTCACATGCCAACTGTTGACGGTAAGAACAAACAGACCGGCTCTCACATGCCAACTGTTGACGGTAAGAACAAACAGACCGGCTCTCGCATGCCAACTGTTGACGGTAAGAACAAACAGACCGGCTCTCACATGGCAACTGTTGACGGTAAGAACAAACAGACCGGCTCTCACATGCCAACTGTTGACGGTAAGAACAAACATTCCTGAACGGAACTTTGTTATTCAAAGACGAGGTATAATGTTGAGCCCAAGATTATAGTATATGAACATTGACATTAGAATAGGGACATCGACATCAGAATAGGAATATCGACATTAGAATATGGACATCAACATCAGAATATCGACATCGACATTAGATATTTGCATTGTCATTAGAATATTGACATCGACATTATAATATGGACCGCGACATTAGAATATTGTCATCGACATTATAATATGGACCGCGACATTAGAATATTGTCATCGACATTATAATATGGACCGCGACATTAGAATATTGTCATCGACATTATAATATGGACCGCGACATTAGAATATGGACATGGACATTATAATATAGACTTTGTATATGTCTCATGTGTGATTTTTTCATATGTCAATTATGGTGTATCATGTGTCATTTGTGATGTGCGATGTGTCAAATTTAATGTGTCATGTGTTATATTTCATGTGAAATGTATGTATCATGTGTGATGTATCAGGTGTTATGTGTGATCTGTGATGTGCGATGTGTAAAATGTAATGTGTCATGTGTGGTGTGTCATGTGTGATATGTCATATGTGATGTGTCATGTATGGTGTGTCAAGTGTGGTGTTTGATGTGTGATATGTGACAATAAAATATAACAAAGAGAACTCTACACCCATTGATATAAAAAGAGGAGTAAGACAGGGATACATCCTATCACCAAGCTTGTTCAGTCTATACACTGAGCAAATCTTTAAAAACATCATAGAGATGCCAGGCCTACAAATTAATGGAAAGATAATCAATAACCTAAGATATGCTGACGATACTGTACTACTAGCAGAAAATCCTAAAGACCTACAACAATTACTTAATGAAATAAACACGACAAGCAAAAAATATGGACTAGATATGAATATCAAAAAGACTAAAACTATGATCATTAACAAAGAAGATACTCAAAACCCACAAGTGGATATCAAAATAGAAGGAATAGACCTGGAGACAGTTCAGAACTACAACTACCTTGGACATACTATAACCAGTGATGGAAAATGTACAACTGAAATAAACAAAAGAATAGGAATGGCAAAAAGTAATTTTAATGTCATGAAGAACTACTAACATCAAAACAAATAATACCAAGCCTAAAACTAAGAATAGCAAAATGTTACATCTTCTCAATATTCCTATATAGTGCAGAAACATGGACATTAGACAAGAAAACAACAGAGAATTGTAACCTTCGAAATGTGGATATATTGAAGAATAGGTAGAATTGGATGGAAAGAAAATAAAACAAACGACGAAGTCTTAAAACAACTAAAAGTGAAAAGATAACTACGAAGCACAATTCAAACAAGACAAATGTGATTTTTGGGCCATGTTAAAAGACACAACAGCCTACTAAAAGTAATCCTGGAGGAGAAAATACAAGGTAAAAGAGGCAGAGGCAGACCAAGACTAACATGGACGAGTAACATCAAAAGATGGACAAATCAGCCTATGACAACCTGCTCCATCAAAGCATGAGACAGAGCAGAATGGCGCTCCATGGTAGCCAACCTTCGTTGCGGAGACGGCACTTCGATGATGATGATGATGATGATGATGATGATGTGACGTTTCATGTGTTATATTACATGTGTAATGTGTCATGTATGGTGTGTAATGTGAGGTATATCATGTGTGATGTGTTTTGTGTGACATGTGATGTGCGATGTGTCAAATGTAATGTGTCGTGTGGTGTGTCATGTGTGATATGTCATGTGTGATGTGTCATGTATGGTGTGTCAAGTGTGGTGTTTGATGTGTGATATGTGACGTTTCATGTGTTATATTACATGTGTGATGTGTCATGTGTTATGCACCATGTGTAATGTATCATATGTGATGTGTCATGCGTTATATGTCATGTATGATTTTTTCATGTGCTAATGGTAGTGTGTCATTTGTGATGTGCGATGTGTCCAATGCAATGTGCCTTGTGTGGTATGTCATGTCTGATGTATCATTTGTAGTGTGTCATGCGTGATATGTCATTTGTGGTGTGTCATGTGTGGTTTTATGTGTCATGTATGGTGTCATGTGTGATGTGTCTTATGTCATGTGTCATGTATGGTGTGTCATGCGTCTTGTGTGATGTGTGATGTGTCATGTATAGTGTGTCATGTGTCTTGTGTGATGTGTCATGTATGGTGTGTCATGTGTCTTGTGTGATGTGTCATGTATAGTGTGTCATGTCTCTTGTGTGATGTGTCATGTATAGTGTGCCATGTGTCTTGTGTGATGTGTCATGTATGGTGTGTCATGTGTCTTGTGTGATGTGTCATGTATTGTGTCATGTGTCTTGTGTGATGTGTCATGTATGGTGTGT
The DNA here is from genome assembly GCA_032433765.1 of Megaustenia siamemsis. Lineage (NCBI taxonomy): Eukaryota > Metazoa > Mollusca > Gastropoda > Stylommatophora > Ariophantidae > Megaustenia > Megaustenia siamemsis. The sequence continues at coordinate 83,398,657 of JAVIAB010000050.1, read as the reverse complement.
CATGTGTCTTGTGTGATGTGTCATGTATAGTGTGTCATGTGTCTTGTGTGATGTGTCATGTATGGTGTGTCATGTGTCTTGTGTGATGTGTCATGTATGGTGTGTCATGTGTTAAATGTGATGTATGGTGTGGCATGTGTGATGTATCATCTGTGATGAGTCGTGTGTCGTGTGTCATGTATCATGTCTGATGTGTCATGTTGTAACAGATCTTGCGACCTCGCCTTATAACACGTTATGGCCTTACGGGCATTATGTCATGACCGGACCCTCGTACACTGCACCATTGTGTTGTAACACGCTCTTTACGTGGCACGTTATTTATCTTCACAATGATATTATCTTGTAAATCGATGTTGTTGTGGCTGCTGTTGTTGGTTTGGAACACCGGGTATCGTCTTCTTGTAACCCAGCCTCTCGTAACAGCTACACAACGATGCTAATGATGCTACTCGAGCCATGCTGTGGTAGCCCGCGCTCGCACACCTACTCGGCTGTCAATCTCAACGGTCACGGTGTCTGTGACCGGGTTTACTGTCAGGTACACACTGTACCTTGATCGTACTTCGCTTGTAAGCTAGACCGCTCTGACCGGCTTCTTGATTCTCCGGCTTGAATGTGCCTGCGACAACTTCCCTTCAGCTCAGCGCCGTGGCGTATGTAACGACTGCTGGAATAAGAAATGGCTGCACACTGAAGACTTGTGTTGGAAAGGTTACATAACTTTATTCAGCAACCCTAACAATGTCAAACTATTCACAAAATATGTACAACGGCCAGCGGTCTATACATACCACTCGATCATTCACATATCGGTACAAGAAAACGAACATTCTCCACTGGACACTTTCACTTAAGGTCTTATATCGCACACAGCCCGACTAATATCATTCCTGCTTTACTAAATGGCTAATGTCCTGGCCACTATCTCTAACATTATTTCAAACAGATACAGCAACAAGAAGAACCACAAACAGACACAAGAACAAGAAGAACCACAAACAGACACAACAACAAGAAGAACCACAAACAGACACAGCAACAAGAAGAACCACAAACAGATACAACAACAAGAAGAACCACAAACAGACACAACAACAAGAAGAACCACAAACAGACACAGCAACAAGAAGAACCACAAACAGACACAACAACAAGAAGAACCACAAACAGACACAGCAACAAGAAGAACCACAAACAGACACAACAACAAGAAGAACCACAAACAGACACAGCAACAAGAAGAACCACAAACAGACACAACAACAAGAAGAACCACAAACAGACACAGCAACAAGAAGAACCACAAACAGACACAGCAACAAGAAGAACCACAAACAGACACAACAACAAGAAGAACCACAAACAGACACAGCAACAAGAAGAACCACAAACAGACACAACAACAAGAAGAACCACAAACAGACACAGCAACAAGAAGAACAACAAACAGACACAGCAACAAGAAGAACCACAAACAGACACAACAACAAGAAGAACCACAAACCGACACAACATCAAGAAGAACCACAAACTGACACAGCATCAAGAAGAACCACGAACAGACACAACAACAAGAAGAACCACAAACAGACACAACAACAAGAAGAACCACAAATAGACACAACAACAAGAAGAACCACAAACAGATACAGCAACAAGAAGAACCACAAACAGACACAACAACAAGAAGAACCACAAACAGACACAACAACAAGAAGAACCACAAACAGACACAACAACAAGAAGAACTACAAACAGACACAACAACAAGAAGAACCACAAATAGACACAACAACAAGAAGAACTACAAACAGATACAGCAACAAGAAGAACCACAAACAGACACAACAACAAGAAGAACCACAAACAGATACAGCAACAAGAAGAACCACAAACAGACACAACAACAAGAAGAACTACAAACAGACACAACAACAAGAAGAACCACAAATAGACACAACAACAAGAAGAACTACAAACAGACACAACAACAAGAAGAACCACAAACAGATACAACAACAAGAAGAACTACAAACAGATACAGCAACAAGAAGAACCACAAACAGACACAACAACAAGAAGAACCACAAACAGACACAACAAGAAGAACTACAAACAGATACAGCAACAAGAAGAACCACAAACAGATACAGCAACAAGAAGAACCACAAATAGACACAACAACAAGAAGAACCACAAACAGACACAACAACAAGAAGAACCACAAATAGACACAGCAACAAGAAGAACCACAAACAGATACAGCAACAAGAAGAACCACAAACAGACACAGCAACAAGAAGAACCACAAACAGATACAGCAACAAGAAGAACCACAAATAGACACAACAACAAGAAGAACCACAAACAGACACAACAACAAGAAGAACCACAAATAGACACAGCAACAAGAAGAACTACAAACAGATACAGCAACAAGAAGAACCACAAACAGACACAGCAACAAGAAGAACCACAAATAGACACAACAACAAGAAGAACCACAAACAGACACAACAACAAGAAGAACCACAAATAGACACAACAACAAGAAGAACCACAAATAGACACAACAACAAGAAGAACCACAAACAGACACAACAACAAGAAGAACCACAAATAGACACAACAACAAGAAGAACCACAAACAGACACAACAACAAGAAGAACCACAAACAGACACAACAACAAGAAGAACCACAAATAGACACAACAACAAGAAGAACCACAAACAGATACAACAACAAGAAGAACTACAAACAGATACAGCAACAAGAAGAACCACAAATAGACACAACAACAAGAAGAACCACAAACAGACACAACAACAAGAAGAACCACAAATAGACACAGCAACAAGAAGAACCACAAACAGATACAGCAACAAGAAGAACCACAAATAGACACAACAACAAGAAGAACCACAAATAGACACAACAACAAGAAGAACCACAAACAGACACAACAACAAGAAGAACCACAAACAGACACAACAACAAGAAGAACCACAAACAGACACAACAACAAGAAGAACCACAAATAGACACAACAACAAGAAGAACCACAAACAGACACAGCAACAAGAAGAACCACAAACAGACACAGCAACAAGAAGAACTACAAACAGACACAACAACAAGAAGAACCACAAATAGACACAGCAACAAGAAGAACTACAAACAGACACAACAACAAGAAGAACCACAAATAGACACAACAACAAGAAGAACTACAAACAGACACAGCAACAAGAAGAACTACAAACAGACACAGCAACAAGAAGAACTACAAACAGACACAACAACAAGAAGAACCACAAATAGACACAGCAACAAGAAGAACCACAAACAGATACAGCAACAAGAAGAACCACAAATAGACACAACAACAAGAAGAACCACAAATAGACACAGCAACAAGAAGAACCACAAACAGATACAGCAACAAGAAGAACCACAAATAGACACAACAACAAGAAGAACCACAAATAGACACAGCAACAAGAAGAACCACAAACAGATACAGCAACAAGAAGAACCACAAATAGACACAACAACAAGAAGAACCACAAACAGACACAGCAACAAGAAGAACCACAAATAGACACAACAACAAGAAGAACTACAAACAGACACAGCAACAAGAAGAACCACAAACAGACACAGCAACAAGAAGAACCACAAATAGACACAACAACAAGAAGAACCACAAACAGACACAACAACAAGAAGAACCACAAATAGACACAGCAACAAGAAGAACTACAAACAGACACAGCAACAAGAAGAACTACAAACAGACACAGCAACAAGAAGAACTACAAACAGACACAGCAACAAGAAGAACTACAAACAGACACAGCAACAAGAAGAACTACAAACAGACACAGCAACAAGAAGAACTACAAACAGACACAGCAACAAGAAGAACTACAAACAGACACAGCAACAAGAAGAACCACAAACAGACACAACAACAAGAAGAATCACAAACAGACACAGCAACAAGAAGAATCACAAACAGACACAACAAGAAGAACCACAAACAGACACAACAACAAGAAGAACCACAAACAGACACAACAACAAGAAGAACCACAAACAGACACAACAACAAGAAGAACCACAAACAGACACAACAACAAGAAGAACTACGAACAGACACAACAACAAGAAGAACTACGAACAGACACAACAACAAGAAGAACTACAAACAGACACAGCAACAAGAAGAACCACAAACAGACACAGCAACAAGAAGAACCACAAAAAGACACAGCATCAAGAAGAACCACAAACAGACACAGCAACAAGAAGAATCACAAACAGACACAGCAACAAGAAGAACCACAAACAGACACAGCAACAAGAAGAACCACAAACAGACACAGCATCAAGAAGAACCACAAACAGACACAACATCAAGAAGAACCACAAACAGACACAGCATCAAGAAGAACCACGAACAGACACAGAAACAAAAAGAACCACAAACAGACACAGCAACAAGAAGAACCACAAACAGACACAGCAACAAGAAGAACCACAAACAGACACAGAAAAAAGAAGAACCACAAACAGACACAACAACAAGAAGAACCACAAACCGACACAACATCAAGAAGAACCACAAACTGACACAGCATCAAGAAGAACCACGAACAGACACAGCAACAAGAAGACCCACGAACAGACACAGCAACAAAAAGAACCACAAACAGACACAGCAACAAGAAGAACCACAAACAGACACAGCAACAAGAAGAACCACAAACAGACACAGCAACAAGAAGAACCACAAACAGACACAGCAACAAGAAGAACCACAAACAGACACAGAAACAAAAAGAACCACAAACAGATACAGCAACAAGAAGAACCACAAACAGATACAGCAACAAGAAGAACCACAAACAGACACAGAAATAAAAAGAACCACAAACAGACACAGCAACAAGAAAAACCACAAACAGACACAACATCAAGAAGAACCACAAACAGACACGGCAACAAAAAGAACCACAAACAGACACAGAAACAAAAAGAACCACAAACAGACACAGCAACAAGAAGAACCACAAACAGACACAGCAACAAGAAGAACCACAAACAGACACAACAACAAGAAGAACCACAAACAGACACAGCAACAAGAAGAACCACAAACAGACACGGCAACAAGAAGAACCACAAACAGACACAGCAACAAGAAGAACCACAAACAGATACGGCAACAAGAAGAACCACAAACAGACACAGAAACAAAAAGAACCACAAACAGACACAGCAACAAGAAGAACCACAAACAGACACAGCAACAAGAAGAACCACAAACAGATACAACAACAAGAAGACCCACGAACAGACACAGCAACAAGAAGAACCACAAACAGACACAGCAACAAGAAGAACCACAAACAGACACAACAACAAGAAGAACCACAAACAGACACAACAACAAAAAGACCCACGAACAGACACAGCAAGAGGAAGAACCACAAATAGACACAGCAACAAGAAGAACCACAAACAGACACAACAAGAAGAACCACAAACAGACACAACAACAAGAAGAACCACAAACAGACACAACAACAAGAAGAACCACAAACAGACACAGCAACAAGAAGACCCACAAACAGACACAACAAGAAGAAGAACCACAAACAGACACAACAACAAGAAGAACCACAAACAGACACAACAAGAAGAAGAACCACAAACAGACACAGCAACAAGAAGAACCACAAACAGACACAACAAGAAGAAGAACCACAAACAGACACAACAAGAAGAAGAACCACAAACAGACACAACAAGAAGAAGAACCACAAACAGACACAGCAAGAAGAAGAACCACAAACAGACACAACAACAAGAAGAACCACAAACAGACACAACAACAAGAAGAACTACAAACAGACACAACAACAAGAAGAACCACAAACAGATACAACAACAAGAAGAACTACAAACAGACACAACAAGAAGAACCACAAACAGACACAACAACAAGAAGAACCACAAACAGACACAACAAGAAGAAGAACCACAAACAGACACAACAACAAGAAGAACCACAAACAGACACAACAACAAGAAAAACCACAAACAGACACAACAAGAAGAACCACAAAAAGACACAGCAACAAGAAGAACCACAAATAGACACAACAACAAGAAGAACCACAAACAGACACAACAACAAGAAGAACCACAAACAGACACAACAACAAGAAGAACCACAAACAGACACAGCAACAAGAAGAACCACAAACAGACACAACAACAAGAAGAACCACAAATAGACGCAACAACAAGAAGAACCACAAACAGACACAGCAACAAGAAGAACCACAAACAGACACAACAACAAGAAGAACTACAAACAGACACAGCAACAAGAAGACCCACGAACAGACACAGCAACAAGAAGAACCACAAATAGACACAACAACAAGAAGAACCACAAACAGACACAGCAACAAGAAGACCCACGAACAGACACAACAACAAGAAGAACCACAAATAGACACAACAACAAGAAGAACCACAAACAGACACAGCAACAAGAAGAACCACAAACAGACACAACAACAAGAAGAACTACAAACAGACACAGCAACAAGAAGACCCACGAACAGACACAGCAACAAGAAGAACCACAAACAGACACGGCAACAAGAAGAACCACAAATAGACACAACAACAAGAAGAACCACAAACAGACACAACAACAAGAAGAACCACAAACAGACACAGCAACAAGAAGAACCACAAACAGACACGGCAACAAGAAGAACCACAAATAGACACAACAACAAGAAGAACCACAAACAGACACGGCAACAAGAAGAACTACAAACAGATACGGCAACAAGAAGAACCACAAATAGACACAACAACAAGAAGAACCACAAATAGACACAACAACAAGAAGAACCACAAACAGACACAGCAACAAGAAGAACCACAAACAGACACGGCAACAAGAAGAACCACAAATAGACACAACAGCAAGAAGAACCACAAATAGACACAACAACAAGAAGAACCACAAACAGACACAGCAACAAGAAGAACCACAAATAGACACAACAACAAGAAGACCCACGAACAGACACAACAACAAGAAGAACCACAAATAGACACAACAACAAAAAGACCCACGAACAGACACAGCAACAAGAAGAACCACAAACAGACACGGCAACAAGAAGAACCACAAATAGACACAACAACAAGAAGAACCACAAACAGACACAACAACAAGAAGAACCACAAACAGACACAACAAGAAGAAGAACCACAAACAGACACAGCAACAAGAAGACCCACGAACAGACACGGCAACAAGAAGAAGAACCACAAATAGACACAACAACAAGAAGAACTACAAACAGACACAACAACAAGAAGACCCACGAACAGACACGGCAACAAGAAGAAGAACCACAAATAGACACAACAACAAGAAGAACCACAAACAGACACAACAACAAAAAGAACTACGAACAGACACAGCAACAAGAAGAATCACAAATAGACACAACAACAAGAAGAACCACGAACAGACACAACAACAAGAAGAACCACAAACAGACACAACAACAAAAAGAACTACGAACAGACACAGCAACAAGAAGAATCACAAACAGACACAGCAACAAGAAGAATCACAAACAGACACAACAACAAAAAGAACTACGAACAGACACAACAACAAGAAGAATCACAAACAGACACAGCAACAAGAAGAATCACAAACAGACACAGCAACAAGAAGAACCACAAACAGACACAACAACAAGAAGAACCACAAACAGACACAACAACAAGAAGAATCACAAACAGACACAACAACAAGAAGAATCACAAACAGACACAACAACAAGAAGAATCACAAACAGACACAACAACAAGAAGAATCACAAACAGACACAACAGCAAGAAGAATCACAAACAGACACAACATCAAGAAGAACCACAAACAGACACAACAACAAGAAGAACCACAAACAGACACAACATCAAGAAGAACCACAAACAGATACAACAAGAAGAAGAACCACAAACAGACACAGCAACAAGAAGACCCACGAACAGACACAGCAACAAGAAGAACCACAAACAGACACAGCAACAAGAAGAACCACAAACAGACACAGAAACAAAAAGAACCACAAACAGACACAGCAACAAGAAGAACCACAAACAGACACAGCAACAAGAAGAACCACAAACACACAGCAACAAGAAGAACCACAAACAGACACAGCAACAAGATGAACCACAAACAGATACAGCAACAAGAAGAACCACAAACAGACACGGCAACAAGAAGAACCACAAACAGACACAGCAACAAGAAGACCCGCTAACAGACACAGCAACAAGAAGAACCACAAACAGACACGGCAACAAGAAGAACCACAAACAGACACGGCAACAAGAAGAACCACAAACAGACACAGAAACAAAAAGAACCACAAACAGACACAGCAACAAGAAGAACCACAAACAGACACAGCAACAAGAAGAACCACAAACAGACACAGCAACAAGAAGACCCACGAACAGACACAGCAACAAGAAGAACCACAAACAGACACAGAAACAAGAAGACCCACGAACAGACACAGCAACAAGAAGAACCACAAACAGACACAGAAACAAAAAGAACCACAAACAGACACAGAAACAAGAAGACCCACGAACAGACACAGCAACAAGAAGAACCACAAACAGACACAGAAACAAGAAGAACCACAAACAGACACAACAACAAGATGAACCACAAACACACAGCAACAAGAAGAACCACAAACAGACACAACAAACAAGATGAACCACAAACACACAGCAACAAGA